>JAHHFK020001875.1:0-34013 GCA_024533555.2 Aedes koreicus
GCGAGAACGGACACCAAGATCATGCGCGAATCAAGAAGAACCCGAAGGTAACTGTCCGCGAGATCCAGGAAACCCTTCAGTTATCAGTTTCCGGTCGAACTGTTCGTCGCCGTCTCGTAGCACAGGGGTTGAATAGCAAACTTGCCCGGAAGCGCCCATTTATCAGCAAGGCAAACAAAGCCAAACGGCTTAAGTTTGCTAAGGAGCATGCTGATAAGCCCCTAGAGTTCTGGAAAACGGTTCTCTGGACGAAAGAATCAAAATTCGAGCTTTTTAATCGAAAGCGGCGGGTTCGTGTGTGGTGCAGATCGGGAGAGGAGCTTCAGGAGCGCCACATCCAAGGCACGGTGAAGCATGGAAGAGGAAATGTGATGGTCTGGGGGTGTTTTTTCGTGGAGTGGAGTGGGTAGCCTCGTGAAAATCGACGGGATAATGACGGCAGATTCCTACATCAACATCCTGCGAGAAAATCTGGAGGTTTCGCTGATCCAGACGGGCCTTGAAGAGAAGTTCGTATTCCAGCAGGACAACGACCCGAAGCATACTGCCAAGAAGACCAAGTCTTTCTTCCGGTCTTGTCGGATCAAACCGCTGGAATGGCCTCCACAAAGCCCGGACCTCAATCCCATCGAGAATTTGTGGGCGATTCTCGATGCCAGGGTTGACAAAACTGGTGTTACCAATAAAAATAACTATTTTGAAGCCCTTGAGCGCGCCTGGGAAGAGCTAGATCCACAGCACCTAAAGAACCTGGTCGAGAGCATGTCGAAGCGCCTGCAGGAGGTCCTGAAGGCCAAAGGAGGACACATCAATTATTGAAATGCTTTTATTTTACTTTAATTTATGTTTTCTGTAGCCAAGCCTGTAGCACTTTATTTTGTCACTGTTTTTTTTTCAACACAAATTATTTATTTTTTTCTTTAAGTAAAACTCCTTTTTTTTTCAGTATTCCATAAGTGAAACTTAAAAAGGAATATAAAAAATAAGATAACAAAAAAAATACAGTGTGTTTTCTTTAATTTGAACCAAGTAAATGAGAGAAATTGAAAAAACGAAGGGGTGGGCTTTTTTTTTTGTCTATCGGTGTATGTTGGGACTCATATTCCTTGTGCTCAAATATAAAAGAGAGTTGTTTAAAAAAAAAAAAACTGTTTTTTTTTTTTTTATTTTTTTTGTTTTTTTTAAAAAAAAACGGGGAAATGTTTTCCATTCCTTATAGCACTTTTCATACACCTCTTTTGGTATCGCCTTAAGCTCCCTCTTCGAATTCTCTTTTATGACTTCAATCGTCTGAAAATGTTTACCACGAAGTGGCAATTTGAGTTTGGGGAAGCGGAAAAAGTCACATGGTGCCATATCAGACGAATACGGCGCTTGAGGAACGATGTTAACGTTGTTTTTGGTCAAATAACCGCGAACTAAACGTGATGTGTGAGCTGGTGCATTATGGTGATGCAAAAACCATGACTTGTTGTCCCACAATTCTTTCCTTTTGAGACGAATATTCTCACGCAAACGCTTCATAACGCCCAAATAATATTCAGCATTGACCGATTGACCTTCCGGAAGGAATTCCGAGTGCACCACACCTTGGCTATCGAAGAAAACAGTCAGCATAACCTTGATTTTCGATCGACTTTGACGCGGTTTTTTGGGTTTCGGCTCATTTTGGAAGCGCCATTCCGATGATTGCTGGGCTGTTTCGACGTCGTACTCGTAGACCCAAGTCTCGTCACCAGTTATGATGTGCTGGATGTCCGTATCACTCATTGTGAGCATTTCCTTAGCGACAGTTTTGCGTTGCTCTTTTTGAAGAAAATTCAACAATTTTGGAACAAGACGCGCGGACACACGTCTCATGCCCAAAACATCGTGTATAATGCTATGAGCGGATCCATTTGATATGTTGAGCTCATCAGCTATTTCTCTCTCGGTCACACGGCGATTTTGCAGCACAATTTTCTTCACTTTTTCGATGTTTTCTTCGTTTATTGATGTTGCTGGACGACGATCATGAGGCAGATTTTCAACTGATGTACGACCCTCTTTGAACGACTTATACCAATCAAACACACGTGCACGCGATAGAGCAGATTCCCCATAGGCTTTCTGCAACATTTTCAATGCATCCGAAGCACTTATTCCGTTGGAATAACAAAATTTCAAACTAATTCTTTGCTCAACGTTTGATTCCATAGTAAAATTCGAAAAACACACTGGAGGTTGACTTGTTTATAGTGCCGTAAAAAAAGCTTCGTGACAGATCGTGCTCAAATTTGACATGTAAACGTATAACAGTCCTACCAAAGAAAAAATTTTTTTTTTGACGATATGTCATCCGCGGACCGTTTTATTCATAAAGTCTCGTTCATATTTGAGCAGAAGGTAAGATTGTTGGGACGTTGTGGGCCTTCAGGAGAGGAAGCAGCCGCATCTGGAGGCACCCTTTTATGTACACCTGTCCGTTCATCGTGTACTGGGTCACGAAAGGTGCACTCCACTTCCCGCACGTGCAGATGGCTTGCCAAACCAGGAATTTCTTCGCAAATTTGGACATCTTCTGAGTGCGGACATGCTCTGGAACGCTGAACTTATCCTTGGCCGTGAAAAACAGGTTGCCGGGGATCTGTTTGAAGTCGGCCTTCACATATGTTTTTTTCTCGTCCATGATGCAGCATTCAACTTTCGTCAGCATGTTGAGGTACAACTTCCTGGCACGGGTTTTGGCGGACTTGTTCTGCTTCTCGTCGCGATTAGGGGCCTTTTGTACCTTGAACGTTCGAAGCCCAGCCTTAGTTTTGGCCTTCTGGACAAAACTTCGGCTTAGGTGCAGCTTCTTAGCCACATCCCGAACGGAGGCGTTCGGATTTCGGTTGAAGGCCCCAACTACGCGGTTGTGATTTTTGGTGTTGTACGGAATACTTTTTCCTTCACTTCTGGGCTTCCGATCGGTGGTCAACCGCTCCTCGAACCGCTTAATCACTCGCGACACCGTGGAATTCGCGATTCCCAACGTTTTAGCGATGGAACGATGCGAGAGATCCTTGTTCTCGTGATGAATGCGCAAGATTTTATCACGCACGAGCTGTTCTTTCGACTTCATTTCCGCGAGTTTTGATCACAGGACTTTAAAATTTGCAGGATGTAAATAATGCACTATGAACTAAATCCACCCAAATTTTCATTAAATTCTACCCTACGGTTAAAAAGTTAGAGCAATTTCATAGTGTGGCAATTTCATCGTGGACACCCTTTACTTCCTCTTTGTAAAAAAAAACTGGTGATCCCAAACTAAGGCAATACCGGCGCTGACCCCGCTCAAATACAGGATAAATAAAGAAAGAGTAAAGAAAGAAATCCTCTGCATAGTGGTTTTTTTTATTGGGAAACCAAGGTAATTTTTAATAAAGCTCGGGAGCCATGTGAACCCTTTAAAACCAACAGTTTAGATGCTATTCAGAAACTGTGCTACTTGTTTACATTATTGGGAAAACAATTTTTTTGACGTAAGACTACGTCTTTGTTTTCTATAGCTGCAGTCGATTAACCAAGCCAGTTGTATATTTGTAGCCGGCGGGGGGGGGCAACAAAAAAAAAATGAGTGGGGTTGGGGTGGGCTGCCGCCGTCGGGCGGGGGGGGTGGTGTGAAAAGGATAGAACCAAGCTTGCTTTATTTTGTTTGGTTGGTGAAAATGTATTATTAATTAATTTTTAGAATAATTATTAGTAATTAGTAGCAAGTAAATTTTTTGTTATTTTTTTTTTTTTTTTTTTTTTTTGTGGAGATGTTGGTGGCGGGGGGTCGCTATCCAAAGATTTTTTGTTTAGTGGAATGTTTATTTTAATTTATTTTAGTATTTTTTGTATGGAGAAATATTTATATTTTATATATATTTTTGTGTTTCAAAGCGAGGCAATTATAATTTAAATGCACATCCAAACTTGTCTGGGAATGCATTCTTTCATTGCGAAAGGTGTGCCAAGAGAACTCGGTAAATTTATTCTGGGTTCCGGGACACTGTGGCATTGAAGGCAATGAAAGGGCAGACGAGCTTGCTAAACAAGGTTCAAATGCACAGTTTATTGGCCCAGAACCATTCTGCGGTATATCATACTGTGCCATAAAAATGGAATTAAAATCTTGGGAAGTGCAAAGGGTGATGACCAATTGGTTGGTCACCACAAAGTGTGTTCAAGCGAAAAGGTTTATAATTCCAAATGTTACAATCAGTAAAAAGCTTCTGGAGCTCAATAAGAGAGTTCTTTGTACCTATACTGGCCTAATAACCGGACATTGCCCGAGTAGATATCATTTGAAAAACATTGGCCAGGTTCAGAATGATACCTGTCGTTTCTGTAACATGGAACGTGAAACCTCGGAACATCTGCTTTGCAGTTGTGATGCTTTGTACAAGAGCAGACTTAAATTTCTGTACAGTGGCTATATGCAACCTAAAGAAATTTGGACTGCAAATCCTGGAAAGGTGGTGGGTTTTATAAACTCAATTTTGCCTGACTGGGAGACGCGTCTTGGGCTGGTCACTTGACAAATGGTGATCTAGCTTTAAGATGCGAATTAGAATAGTAAACAGGGGTATACCACAAAAGTTCAACTCAGTGGACGCAGTGGTTCTACGCCCCAACAAAAAAAAAAAAAAAAAAAATTAATTTAAATTATTTTTTAATAACTGTTATGACGATAGTATTGTTGGGTAATTTATTGTTGTATAATATTATTAAAGATGAGATGGGGGATAAGAAAGCCATCCAAAGAAGATCGATCAAACATGGACCATTTAAAATGTGTCCGTTTTAGGACGACCAACTAGATTTTCCCAGCTAAAGAGTTTGTTTGGATTGGAATACTTATATCTATCAGACCGTTCCAAATTCTTGTCAATTGGAAGCCGGCGGTGGCTAAAAAAGTTTGAGCTTTCCCTTCGCAGCATACCTTAAATCTTTTGTACAATTTCAAACAATTATAAATTTAAAAAATGGTGACCGTCACGAAATATTGAAACAAATTTATAACATTAATTACACATTGCTACGTAGTCCTACGCGTACAACGTCAAGGGACACCCGTGTGGTTTTTTTCTTTCAATGCTTCGCTTATAATCCTCCCAAACTGTTTTAAATTAACAGTAGGGATGCCGTTGGGGCCACTTACAAAGTGTGATAGTAGTTTACTTTGTTGAGAAAACAAAGTAGCAGGGAGATTGGAAAGAGCAGAATGGCATTTTTGGCAACGTGCTATCGAAAAGGTCCTTGTGATGCTATTGGTGGCACTCTTAAGCAAATGGCAAAGAGAGCAAGTATTGCTCGAGATTATGGAAAAGCCATAACAACCCCACGAGAGTTATATAACTGGGCAGTTGAACAAACAGAACGAAATTAAATTTCTGTTATATATCCAATGAACAGTACATTAAAATGTCAGCAGAACTCGAAGAACTATATCATAACGGCAAAACAATATCTACACACTACCAAAATGTCATTTAAATTTCTGTCTCCTGAGACCGACACACGCAAGCGTCTTTTAGCACATAAGAATGAGTTAAAAGAGATGAGAAAATAAATTCAACCAAACACATCTTTCGTCGAATTGCGTATTTGTCAGCTCCAGGAGACATAATTTTACAGGAAATCTTTTTTTACGTTTCCCGACTTTTTACAAACAGGAATTACGTCTGGTGTAAAACAAATAATTTTTAAGTGTGTAATAACACTCAGAAATTCCACAGTTTTGTGCAGATTCCTGGTGACAAAGTATAGGCAGAATGCTGTTCTGATTGAAGATGAACCAAAAATATTTATCTTGATTGGAAAAAAATAATAGAATAGTATGTATGAAAATTGCTCTACGAAAAATATTATATTTATGTGATATTAAAAATAAATAAATTTCCTTCGGAAGGGAAGTAAAGCCGTTGGTCCCGGCTCATTTGTGGATGAGTGCTATATGTAGGGTCCAGGTGGCGAAGTCGTATTCCTGGCGTCGGTGGTTGTCACCACGTTGTGAGGAAATAGGCCGACGGAAAATAAACGAATAAAAAACCAAATAATTGAAATTTAATACAATAATATTGCGACCAAAAATTTTATTTCCTTCCCTGATTTGGCCTCAGACCTAAACAAGATAAATAAACAATAAAAATATGAATTATGGAGAGTGTGAGCTGTTTAGTGGAATACCTGTAACTAGAAAATAAGAAGAATGATTAGTAATTTCCATTTAATTCCAACTACCTTTGTGGCTTTTTTGCAGGAACGGGTATTGGTAAAAGTGCGACTTGTTGGGGTGGGGCTTGGGGGGAGAACGGAAAAGGCGGGAGATCGTGTGTGTATAAAGAAGAAGAAGGGAAAATAGGAATATTAATAAAAATATACTTAGTTGCTACATTAGACAAAATCTCATAAACAAATTTAGTTTCATTGGATTATGAAATGATTTTGATTATTTAGTTTTGGAAAAAAGACACTGATTTTTTTATAGTTTGGACAAGAAAAAGTCTTTTTACTAATTTTTTTCTTGAAAGTATCAATCTTGCAATGGTTGGTAGGGAATATATTTACCAACCTTGAGAGAAAATTTCATTTAAACTAAAAATGTTTTTTTTAGTGTAGGACTCTAATTTTGTGATAGTCCTGGGGGTGCGACAAATCTAAATCGAGATTCAAGATGATCGAAAAACACCACGATAGCAAATAAATCTTTGAAAAATCTTGTTTCAGCTTGTGAATCTTAATCCATCAACTTGCATCGTGCTCCATCTTTTTGCAATAAATCATTAAAATCTTCATTAATCCTCTTTCTATCTATTAAGCGTGCGCACATCGCACAAAAGCAAAAAAATCCTGCATCCAAGATAGAGTCGCACCCCCTGTGATAGTCAGCCAAGCAACACTTTTTTGTGGGATGTGTCATTTTTCGATTACATCCATTTGAAAAAAAAAATCGGTAAAAAAAGTTTGGCCCTTTTCAAAAGACATTCTAGATCAATTTTAGAAAAACAGTGTATATTTTTTTCAGAATGGTCAAAATAAAATCTACAACTTTGCCAAAGACATCATACCTAACCGTTTTGGTCATACAATTTTCATTGACTATCAATACCATCTTTACACAGGCCCTTTTGGAAAAGTAGTCGTGATCCAAAATGAGGAACTTCTATGGCAAAGTGGCATCTTTTAAAGAAAGGAAAAAGTCTGCCAAGTATCAGCTAAATTGTAAATAGTCGATCAGGATCAATTCATGAAGATGCTTGCAATGCCTCTTCTTAGAAAGCATGAACTCAATATCGTTGAGCGCACCAAAATACAAATGTAATAACTAAACAAACGAAAATCATTAAGATTCACTGTTGCACTTTATTCTGTCTAATTTATGTACATTCGCTAATCGATCAACAATTCAAGTTACACTGTATTTTAGACATAGTCCTCTAATTTAATTTATTTACTTGTTTTAAAAGTTTATTTCTTCCTGTTGTCATAATTATCATTAATATTTTTTTAAATTTTTATTTCAATTAGGTACACACAAAGAATTCTTGTAGTAAAAACTACCATTTTACCCGACTATGCCTATCTTTAAAACTACCAAGAAATTTCAGTCAAATTTACTACGTTTATGGTAAAACCTTCAACATTTGTGGTATATTTGACAGACCTCATATTGATATCAACCGCACCATGGTCGATCTAATCGCAGGCATGGTAAAATCAAAAGCATTTATAGTCAGGTGAAAATTGTTGGTGTGTGCGCTTAATTTAACCAGAAGCAATGAAAAGTCGTGCTAAAAATTGCAAGCATCTGTCTCACCAGCGCTTATGGTTAGCATCAGTGTAAGCGGCCCAGTAGGGTCTCTTGAAAGGTATTCACTTGTAAATTACGACGCTGAGAAAACAACAGCGGTTGAACCTACTTATATAACCTACCTACTTAAAAGATAGCCAAGAATTTGTAAACTCCCCTACATCATGATTTCGGAGAAAAAAAACAGAAGCGGAACGTCAAACAGTTTCATTGTAATAAGTTACATTAATTTATATTTTTCTATTTTACAATGTTTTGAAGAAAGAGACCTTTTTTAAACCTACCTTAGCCCGCCACTGTTCCGCGAGTGTGGTGTACCGATCGTTAAGAACATGCCGTTTTTGTTTGTCCGGGAAAATCAACGTCGTCTTTCGTCCGTCCAGATATACGGACCACCGCTTCCCACTTCGATGACTGTTTCTAGCGGTCGTTTTAGTGTATGGGCAGTAGAATGTTACGCTGCTGTAGGTTTCGGGCTTGTTTTGCTGTTGCGAATAAAAATGAAAATTCGAGTTGTGTAATAAATCAAAAGATAAAAACTTTAAAAACAGGATTTATGGATCTAGAAAGCCAATTAGTGTACTTAGTAGGGTGATTCAAAGCATCGATTCAGCGTCACCTTAATCAATCTATTTTAAACCAGATCCAGACTCATGTCCCAAAATTTGAGCTCAATCGGTTGCGAGCCCTTTGAAGTTTCTATGGTAATTACTACCCGAGCAGGAACGAATATCTTCATAACTGGGCTTGGTATTTAAGAGACCATAAAAATGTTCCCACAATGTCATGCGAATACCAAATTAAGGTAGGACAATACTAAAATAGTACCTCTCAGCTATTCCCAGGTATGCTAAATAACAAGTTTTGTTATTCGAGAGATATTTGGCTTGCCATTCTTAGGTATTTTACCTCTTATATTGCGCTCATCAATACCAAATTCAGTTATCAAGATTAAAATTAGGTATTCATATGTTATTCTCACCAAACTTTCGTCTTAGGAAAACCAAACTTTTTATTCTCATCATACTACATCTTCGGCATTATGACATATGGTTATGATAACCATCTGTGCTTACGATAAATCTCTCCATCAACAACTTAGCCTCGGTTGAAACTTGAATTATTCTTGTTTTTCATTAAAAAGACCGTGCGTTTCGTAGTTGCTACTCCGTTACTGAACAGATCTAGAGTAATTGCACAAAGAACCACATAGAGGGAGCTTGGGAGTAGCTTTACATCTTCAATGTACAAGTTCACTAATTCTATTTATAGATCAGTACCGGCGCCGGCCACGTTCTCACGGTCTTCGGGGAGGAGGGACGGATGATTAGTTTGACAATCGTTTGTTTAGAGACCATGTTTTCCTCTGCTACTCCACAATTGCCAAGGGAAGGATAGTTTTTGTGTTAGTGAAGCAGGTTATTCTCAGATCATGGATGCACTGTGGTAAGTGATGCGATCAATGAAAGCGCAGTAGACTGCTTTTTATGTTAAATCTAGTGGTGATAGAGATAGAAAGAGGCAAGTGACAAATGGCAATAAGGGGACGGGCTTGGGATTAAACTCCCGACCGTCTGCTCAGTAAGCAGAACGGCTAACCACTGAGCTACCCAGCCCCGTCAACCTCGGTTGAACTTGAATTATTATGTAAAGGGTGTATTCGATAAAAATGGCATACACATATATGCTCATCAAAATAAAACTGATTATCGGATTTTCTTGAAATTTTCAGGGAATGAAGAACTACTAATGAGTTTTGATTTACAACATTTGTTTTATTCAATTTCATCTCCCATCCCGAATGCCCGCACCTTCCTTTTCACTCCACTCATCAAATTTTGTACAACCGATTTTCCCAGTGTTTTTGTTGTTTTTACCCAAATTTTCTTCAATTCTAGCTCTGTTTTTATAGTTTTCGGATGTTTGCGAAGTTCCGTTTTCATAATTGCCCAGAATTTTTCAATTGGACGAAGTTCCGGTGAATTTGGTGGGATCATATCCTCTGGCACAAAATTGACTCCGTTGACTCGGTACCACTCCAATACGTTTCGAGCGTAGTGGCAGGATGCTAGATCAGGCCAAAACAGAGTTGATCCTTTGTGCTTCTTAATGAATGGCAAGAGACGCTTCTTAAGGCACTCTTCCGTGTAAATCGCACCGTTTATTGTTCCGGAAGTGATGAAGGGAGCACTTATTTCACCACATCCGCAAATCGCCTGCCAGATTAGAAACTTCTTTGCAAATTTCGATAGTTTCTTCTTTCGAACATCCTCCGGAACATCGAACTTCGACTTGGCAACGAAATATTCTTGCCCAGGAAGTTGACGGAAGTCGGCCTTGACGTATGTTTCGTCATCCATCACGATGCAACCGGATTTGGTGAGCAGCTTCGTGTAAAGTTTCCGGGCGCGGGTTTTCGCAGTGATGTTTTGTTTTTCATTCCGGTTTGGGGCTTTTTGCACTTTGTAAACATGTAACCCAGCACGCTTCATGGTTTTCTGCACAAAACCGACTGACACCTTAGACTTTTTAGCGACATCTCGAATTTACATGTTTGGACGGTTCTTGAATTGTTGTACGACTTTCCTGGCCATTTAACTGTCCATTGGACCGACGACATGACTGGAACTACTGAATGTATAACTATGAAACTTGGCAGATGTAAATAATACACTATGGATAAGATCTACTCAAATTTCTAGGTTTTTAGTCATACGATTCAAAAGTTACAGAAGATTTTCTGTGTGCCATTTTTATCGAATACACCCTTTATTTTCTTGGCAAAGCGTCATTTATATCAAAACCTGATTTAAAATATCCCTCCAACGTTCTCGGTTCAGGGCTGCATATCTTCAATCCAATGGGCACATTGAGCTCCCTAGATCTTGATCCCTTTGGTCTAACCATCTTGCTCGTTGTGCCTCTTGTCGTCTTCTGCCAACTGAATTCCCATCGAACACCATTTTCGCAGGATAGTTGTCCGACATTCTCGCAACATGTCCTGCCCAGCGTATGCGTCCAGATTTGACCACCTTACAAATATTGGGTTCGCCAGCTCATGGGTCATCCTCAAGCTCCAGACTTCGTCCTCCTGCTCTCCGCTAAAGATAGTTCTTAACACATGTCGCTTAAAAATTCCGAGCGCCCGCAAGTCCTTCTTAAGCATTGTGCACGTCTCATGCCTGTAGAGAAATATCGATCTTACTAGCGTTTTGCAAAGGCTACACTTCGTATGGGAGAAAAGTCTGTTTGATCACTGATAATACGCCTCCGGATCTCACGGCTGTTATATTTGTCCGCAGTAACAAATGAGCCGAAATGGACAAATTTGTCGACTACCTCGAACTCATCTCCAACTATCGTTACAAGGTTGCCTAATCGGACCCAATGGTGCTCGGTTCCACATGCCAGCATGTAAAGGGTGTATTCGATAAAAATGGCACACAGAAAATCTTCTGTAACTTTTGAATCGTATGAGTAAAAAACCTAGAAATTTGAGTAGATCTTATCCATAGTGTATTATTTACATCTGCCAAGTTTCATAGTTATACATTCAGTAGTTCCAGTCATGTAGTCGAAACAAGAAATTGTCCGTGAGAAAATTTTGTGCACTCACAATCAAAATCCAGGGGCGTTCCACCGGTGGATTGCTAAAAGGCTTGGAATTGCAAATACAACTGTGTCTCGTGTAATAAAAACCTTCAAGGAGCGTCTGAGTGTCCAAAGGAAGGAAGGGAGTGGTCGTAAAAGTGGTCCAATGGACAGTAAAATGGCCAGGAAAGTCGTACAACAATTCAAGAACCGTCCAAACATGTCAATTCGAGATGTCGCTAAAAAGTCTAAGGTGTCAGTCGGTTTTGTGCAGAAAACCATGAAGCGTGCTGGGTTACATGTTTACAAAGTGCAAAAAGCCCCAAACCGGAATGAAAAACAAAACATCACTGCGAAAACCCGCGCCCGGAAACTTTACACGAAGCTGCTCACCAAATCCGGTTGCATCGTGATGGATGACGAAACATACGTCAAGGCCGACTTCCGTCAACTTCCTGGGCAAGAATATTTCGTTGCCAAGTCGAAGTTCGATGTTCCGGAGGATGTTCGAAAGAAGAAACTATCGAAATTTGCAAAGAAGTTTCTAATCTGGCAGGCGATTTGCGGATGTGGTGAAATAAGTGCTCCCTTCATCACTTCCGGAACAATAAACGGTGCGATTTACACGGAAGAGTGCCTTAAGAAGCGTCTCTTGCCATTCATTAAGAAGCACAAAGGATCAACTCTGTTTTGGCCTGATCTAGCATCCTGCCACTACGCTCGAAACGTATTGGAGTGGTACCGAGCCAACAGAGTCAATTTTGTGCCAAAGGATATGAACCCACCAAATTCACCGGAACTTCGTCCAATTGAAAAATTCTGGGCAATTATGAAAACGGAACTTCGCAAATATCTGAAAACTATAAAAACAGAGCTAGAATTGAAGAAAATTTGGGTAAAAACAACAAAAACACTGGGAAAATCGGTTGTACAAAATTCGATGGGTGGAGTGAAAAGGAAGGTGCGGGCATTCGGGATGGGAGACGAAATTGAATAAAACAAATGTTGTAAATCAAAACTCATTAGTAGTTCTTCATTCCCTGAAAATTTCAAGAAAATCCGATAATCAGTTTAATTTTGATGAGTATATATGTGTGTGGCAGTTTTATCGAATACACCCTTTACTTCGTTTTCGACGTATTTATGTCCTATTAAATCTTCACTGCTTCACGCGTCAGTCTGGTGTGCTGCTCTACCACCGTCTTATATGTTCTGCCAATAATGTCAAAGTCATCGGCATATCAATTGACAGGATCTGCAAAGGATCGTGCCCCACATGTTGAACGTCGCTCGCCTTATAACACTCTTAAGAGTTGAATATCAGGCACGATATTCTACAACCTTGACGAAGCCCGCTTACTTTACAGTTTCTGACGTCACCAATGATTCGAGGTAGACAAACTCATCTACCACCTCATACTCATTTCCGACGATAATCACGTTTCTACCTGTGCAAGCTCTATCGCATTCGGTTCCACCTGCCAACAAATAATTAGTCTTTGACGTATTCACCGTTAATGTAACCTTTTTTGCTCTGGGGGCGACCCCGGCGTAGTGGTTAGCATCCATACCTCACACGCCAAAGTCACGATTTCGAATCTCACCCCCGGACAAGTTACTAAAATATCCAAAAGGTATTTGAGTGACTACGACGGGAGATGGACCAGCCCAGGGCTGAAAATCGCGATAATAAAGGAATAAAAAAAAACTTTTCTGCTCTACCTATCAGCCTAGTTTACTGCTAAGTAACCACCTGGAAAGTCCTTTCGAAAATGTCCATGTCGTCAGCAAAGCAAATTAATTGACTGGATTTATTGAAAATTTTGCCCCTCATGTTATAGCCCTCACGTTTCATAGCACCTTCTAGCGCAGAATCACCTTCTTCATGTTGAATAGAAGGCAGGAGAGACTATGGCCTTGCCGAAGTGTTTTAAACGAGTCCAATAACGCAACCCAATATCTTCACACAGCACTGTATACCATCCAACGTTATCTTGATCAGTTTTGTCAATTTCCATCGGAAGCTTCGTACTCCTACTCTTCCAGGCAGCGCTTCTAATCCCGGAAAAGATTAGTTTGCAGTCTTTGCTTCTGTTTATATTGCTCCACATTTTGACGGGTTCCTTGCCTCAGTATCATCGCCTGCGCTGCTTACTTCTAGTCTAAAACCGTCTGACACTCCTCGTCGGACCAGTCGTTCCGTCGATTTCTATCCACAAATCCAATGACACCTTTTGCTGCGTTGTTAATGGCTGCTTTGGGACTAGTCCAGCAGTTTCCAAAAGGGGCTTCGATCAGCTCTCCTTCATCCGGTGCTTCTAGACTTTGTGTGTAATCAGTTGCGTCTTTAAGTAGCTTCAGTTGTACCAGATTGTACCGTGGCGGGCGTCGGTACCGAATGTTGCTTACAACGGAGGGTCTTTGGCTAATTTTGTCCATAACCAGGTAGTGGTCCGAATCGACGTTTGCGTCAAAATTCTAATTTAGGAGCGGATATGTTACCTAAATCAAATTCATCAGGAGTCCCGTGGGATTTTTGGTTTTGGTTTCTACCCGCTGCAACGGCTGCGTAGGTAGGTCCATTTACATGTTGAACATTGTTAACAACACGGTTAGGTAAGAATGCAGGGTTTGCAGATTGAACCCTGTTGGTGCCTGCAGGTATCAAAATAGTATTTGCTCCTCGTTGATCGTTTGAAGTAACAGTTGCGGATGGAAAAACCTGTCCGCTGTTTCTACCGGCGGTTTGGTGAGAATTTGTTCTTTGTTGATCGATGTTAACAGCTGCAGAGTTGGTAGTAGCTGGTCGGAAACATGTATTGGTTCCTACCTGGCGTTTGGAATCCCTTTGCGAGAATCGCTAGGCCGGGATTTCATTTTCATTTTAATTACTTGGACTGGGCTAATTCCAAGTAATTTTATCAACTCGTTTTTTTATTTCTTCCAGAGATTCACCACTGGGCAGACCTTTCAAGACAACCTTGAAAATACGCTCAGCTTTGGTGTCGTATGTGAAAAAATGTGGTTCTTCTGAGTAAGATACTCAAGAAGCCGTTTGAATCCGTCCAAGGTTTCTGCATGCAAACGGCATTCATCTCGTCTGGAAATTTGAAGGGAATATTTCACACCTTCAACAAATGTTAAGATTTCCTTGCGAAAAGCATGGAAATCCGAAATTGTCACCAATAGGGGGAACTTTTTCCTTTCTCAATCGAGAAAGTTTTTTCAAATTTTGATTAGTTGATAGTTCACTCTCATCATCTGTGAGCATATCAAATTGATTACTCACATTAATTTGATTTGCAGGCGAATCAATAGATTGCCCTTTTCGTTTACGCTTATTTGCCATAGTGGCAGAGTAAATTGATCCAAATCGTCGTCCAAGCAGATAACTACAAGAATCCGAGGGACCGAAGAGGAATTTTCCAATGCGATATCCAAGCCGGGATACCCGAAGGGCCTAACAAGGATCGAAAAGGAATAAGAGGAAATCTAAAAATGGTAAGTATTATTTAGCACTGAAAAGTGCTGTTTAAGATTTGGTGTAGCGTTAGGTAGCAATAGCACTTCCTTCAGCAAATAGAAAATAGAACCGCACGGCATGAGAGCACAATGCAGACTGATGAGAGACTTATCATGTTTTCCTTATTCCAAGCTCATCCTCGGTGGTTCAATTCGAGTATTGTCGCTTTTCACAAAACATAAAATGTAATAAGGACTTATATACGTTGCTTTAACTACAAAAACAAATATGTTCCCTAGTTTGAATTGATTCGGACTAGGGTTCGGTGGTAGATCTGATACCCCGCAACGCACCACGAAATTGTGATCTACCAGCGTTACGGGTCAAGAATTTGGTTTAAGTTTACTTGAAATATCACATGATGTTTTGCAAAATCTAGGATTAAAATTAGAAAACACCGAAAAATCTAGGGGCCCCTTGAAGTTTTTATGGTAATTACTATGTGAAACCCAATATATTCCTTTTCGTCCTCCTTTCTCTTCAGTTCTCTTCAGCTACCTGTGCTCACGAGACATTCTAGAGTCAAATTTTCAATAGGTTGTAAGTAACATATCATAAAAAAAAACAATGTAGAAGTTTAGGAAATTAGTTTCAATTCCTATTTTTGAACCAAGTTATAATATGTGGAACCATCAAAGTTTAACAAGGTTTAGCTTGGCATCAATAAAGATCTCCATTTAGTTGAATTCCTAATCGATTTATTCGTTAAATTCAATTTAAAGTCTTTTAACTTCAGCTTGGGAAAATACGACCACATTTTAAGTCGTTCGGAAAGTTATCACGTTACATCCGCCGGGTACGTTACGTCGTGTCGCAAAATAATATGTCGCATTCGTCAAGTCTGTTTCGACACGCAATCACCTGTCATGTTGATTACGCCAAAATGAATCGGCTGGATATGTCGGTGCTGAGCAAAGAAAAGCACTTAAGTCAAATTGACATAGCGACGACTACGACAAAAGTTCGTTATGGAGTAGTTTGTGACTTAAGCCAATTTTGTTAAATAATATACAGCAATGATTTGCTGCAATTCATATAATGTGGTGTGTAATTCATATTGAGGAGTCCCAAGCCATCATTCCGTGAAAAAATATCATTTTTGTTTAGATTGTTACTTACGACCTATTGAAAATTTGCTCTAGAATTTATCCAGCATAAATTTTGCCCAGCACCACTTTCCAATAGCACATCGGCAAAATCAGATATCAATGGCTCAGCGTGCCGTATGCAGCTCTCTTCCATTGGACAAGGACGTCCTAGCAGCAGCTAAAGAAAGATTCTCAGGGGCTCCTGCGCATCATGGTAGTAGGCAGTGATGGAATTCTCACCAAAATATCAATTCATCGTGCGATACGTTTTCACTTGGGAACTTCCCATTGCTAGTTTCACACGCCAAAGTTTCTTGAGTGAACTTTCTGGGATGAGAGTATGAAATATCGCGCTTTTTCTACTCGAGTTACCGACGTGAGGATACGAAAAAACTCATATCATTTTTCTCTCTATATATCTTTACGCCACATTCGTTCTTGATAAATAAGCACATTTCATAGAAATGGAATCTACAAAGAGAGATATCTCGCATAAATCTATACACTCTCTTCACCCTGATGTATGTCCGATTGCTGGCCGGGGAGGTTGGGTTTAATTTGTCCTCAATGCATCACGCCATTCCAGCAGACCACTCCATTTTCTACCGCTCGAACTTTGCGTCGGCACAATACTTAAAACAAACATCAAAACTCGAGTCAAATTCGCCTACACATACTCGCTAAAGAAAAGGAACAAAACCGATGGGATATTTGGTAGAATCGGATCTCAAATACGAGTGAAACGTTGAGATGGAGAAACGAAACATCTTTTGCGATGAGAAATGGAGCGTTTCCTCACTCTGCGCTTTCATGAACATTGGATTGTATTTCGTTCGTGAACTTTGAGTGCGAAGTTCCTCTGCGATATATCTTTGCAATGAGCAGAATGATCGTTTTTTGAAAATGATTTTTCCAACACTGATAGTAGGTTTCAACGTGGAGAAACTATGATCCCATATCCAGCTGAACAGCAGTTACGTCAAGAATGCCCAACTTCATCCTCAAATAAGGCCTTTGAGCCGGTGTAAAGGACATCATTTTCAAACCCTTGTTCATCGTGCTCTCGCCAACGAACGGGGTTTTAACAGAACTGACGCACTCGGAAGAGGTAAAATGTTCGAATCAAGTAATTCTATTAGTACTGACAAGTTTTTTTCCCTTTCTTCAAACTCAAATGCAACTGCTCTGTTATATTGTCAGAACTTTCATCGTATAAAAAACTCATCCAAGGTGAAATCAATTTACAAAAATTTCATGAGTTCCTCTTTTGCTATCATATTAGGTACAGAATTAGCCATGGTCTCTTTTGTTAACGATATTGTATCACATCGCATTTCTTCCCCCAACTTATTAATTAGTCTAAATTTCTACACCCTCTCGCGGCATTTGAGGAATTGGAAATTGTGGGCATTAAATACCAATCGACACACTAAGCGGAATTCTGACCAATTAACCGAATGATGTCTCTTTATCTGCTTTATGAATCAATTGGCTAAACAATGGCTCGTAGTAACCTAAGTCATTATTTTATTTCTAGGCGATCTTTAAGAAGATAGAATCAAGTGTCAATATGAACAGTCTGCATTGTGCTCTCATACCGTGCGGTTCTATTTTCTATTTGCTGAAGGAAGTGCTATTGCTAACAAACGCTGCAACAAATCTTAAACAGCACTTTTCAGTGCTAAATAATACTTACCATTTTTAGATTTCCTCTTATTCCTTTTCGATCCATGTTAGGCTCTTCGGGTAACCCGGCTTGAATATCGCATTGGAAAATTTCTCTTGGGTCCCTCGGATTCTTATAGTTATCTGCTTGGACGTCGATTTAGAGCAATTTATTCTGCCACTATGGCAAAAAGCGTAAACGCAAAGGGCAATCTATTGATTCGCCTTCAAATTAAATTAATGTGAGTAATCAATTTGATATGCTCACAGATGATGAGAGTGATCTATCATCTAATCAAAATTTGAAAAAACTTTCTCGATTGAGAAAGGAAAAAGTTCCCCCTATTGTGGTGACAATTTCGGATTTCCATGCTTTTCGCAAGGATTTCCATGCTTTTGTTGAAGGTGTGAAATATTCCCTTCAAATTTCCAGACGAGGTGAATGCCGTTTGCATGCAGAAACCTTGAACGGATTCAAACGTCTTCTTGAGTATCTTACTCATAAGAACCACGTTTTTTCACATACGACACCAAAGCTGAGCGTTTTTTCAAGGTTGTCTCGAAAGGTCTGCCCAGTGGTGAATCTCTGGAAGAAATAAAAAAACGAGTTGATAAAATTACTTGGAATTAGCCCAGTCCAAGTAATTAATATGAAAATGAAATCCCGGCCTAGCGATTCTCGCAAAGGGATTCCAAACGCCAGGTAGGAACCAATACATGTTTCCGACCAGCTACTACCAATTCTGCAGCTGTTAACATCGATCAACAAAGAACAAATTCTCACCAAACCGCCGGTAGAAACAGCGGACAGGTTTTTCCATCCGCAACTGTTACTTCAAACGCTCAACGAGGAGCAAATACTATTTTGATACCTGCAGGCACCAACAGGGTTCAATCTGCAAACCCTGCATTCTTACCTAACCGTGTTGTTAACAATGTTCAACATGTAAATGGACCTACCTACGCAGCCGTTGCAGCGGGTAGAAACCAAAACCAAAAATCCCACGGGACTCCTGATGAATTTGATTTAGGTAACATATCCGCTCCTAAATCAAATTTTTTACAGCAATCGTTAATCGACATGATAACCGATATGCTACAAACTAATTCTATGTTTGAAGCTATCCAAACTGGTATTAAATTTGCCAATAATATTGTCATGACATTGAAGTTCAGTAATGGATTTTAAGTCATTAAACATTTTGAATTGGAATGCTCGATCCATCAGAGATAACGAGGATGAGCTATTTAATTTTTTAAGAGTTCATAACGTGCACATTGCTGTTATAACTGAGACTTATCTCAAACCTGCCCATAAGGTCAAAAGAGATCCATATTATTTTGTCTACCGAAATGATCGCCTAAATGGAGCTGGTGGTGGCGTTGCCATCATTGTCCATAGGCGTATCAAACATTACATTCTTTCTTCATTTGAAACCAAAGTTTTTGAAACTTTGGGGGTTTCAGTTGAAACAAAATTTGGCCAATTTACTTTTATAGCTGCCTATTTGCCTTTCCAATGCACTGACCAGCAAAAGAACTGGCTCAAGGGTGACCTCCAGAAACTTACCCGTCATAGGTCTAAATTCTTCGTTATTGGCGATTTCAATGCAAAACACCGCTCATGGAATAATTCGCAAAGCAATGCCAATGGTAATATACTTTTTGATCATTTTTCCGCAGGCTACTACACTATTCAATACCCAAACAGCCCAACTTGCTTTTCTTCAGCCAGAAATCCCTCAACTATTGATTTGGTCCTAACTGATTCATGTAAACTTTTTAGTCAATTGATTACCCATGCTGACTTTGGCTCTGATCACCTTCCAGTTACATTTGAAATATCTCAAGAAATCATTTCTAATTCCATCAGTTCTACTTTCAACTACCACAGAGCTAATTGGGATCATTATCGAACATCTATGGAATACAACTTGGATCCTAATGTTCCATTGCAAACAAAAAATGAAATTAATAATGCTCTTGAATCTCTGGCTTTCTCAATAAATAGAGCAAGAGCTGCTTCAGTGCCAAAATGCGAGGTTAAATTCGATTCAGTTATAATTGAAGACGATCTTCAGCTCTTGATTCGTCTGAAAAATGTACGTAGGCGTCAATATCAAAGAACACGTGATCCCGCTATGAAAGTCATATGGCGAGATTTACAAAATTTCATAATTTCAGTTTGGGTCTTACAAGTCCTATTGAGGATCAAGTTTCCAGGGAGTATCTGAATATTTTCTCACAAGAAAATGTGTTTGATGATTCTTGGGGAACTGATTTGGATGAAGTAAAAACTATAACTAAAAAATGTCAAAATATGAAAGCACCAGGTGATGATGGAATTTTCTATATCCTAATCAAAAAACTCCCCGAGAGTACTTTGTCTTTCTTGGTAAAACTATTTAACAGATGTTTTCATCTGGCATACTTTCCTAAAAAATGGAAAAATGCCAAAGTTGTTCCAATTTTGAAGCCCGAGAAAGATCCAGCTGAAGCTTCTAGCTACAGACCAATAAGTTTACTTCCTTCAATCAGTAAACTTTTTGAAAAGCTAATTTTGAATAGAATGATGCTTCACATCAATACAAACTCAATTTTTGCTGATGAACAGTTTGGATTTCGCCATGGGCATTCAACTACGCATCAACTTTTGAGAGTTACAAATTTAATTCGTTCAAACAAAGCTGAAGGCTGCTCCACTGGAGTTGCTCTTCTAGACATAGAAAAAGCATTCGACAGTGGCAGTTTGGCATGAAGGTTTGATTGCGAAACTGAAAAAGTTCAATTTTCCGCTTTATATCATGAAATTAGTTCAAAACTACTTAACTGATAGAACTTTGCAAGTAAATTATCAGAATTCTAAATACTTTATAAAATTTTCACTTCAGATCTCCCTGATTTACCTCAGGGCTGTCAACAATCTTGCTTTGCTGATGACACAGGCATTTCCGCTAAAGGAAAAAGTCTTCGTGTTATATCCAGGAGGCTACAAAAAAGCTTGGACATTTTTACAGATCATTTTCAAAAATGGAAGATTTCTCCTAATGCTTCCAAAACTCAACTTTTAATATTCCCACACAAGCCTAGAGCTGCATTTTTGAAACCAAGTAATAGTCATATGGTCACTATGAACGGAGTTCCAATTTCTTGGTCAAATCAAGTAAAATATCTTGGACTGATACTTGATCAAAAATAAACTTTTAAAGATCACATTGAGGGCATTCAAGCCAAATGTAATAAATATATAAAATGTTTATATCCTCTTATAAACAGAAAATCAAAACTTTGTTTGAAGAACAAACTTCTAATATTCAAACAAATTTTTAGACCGGCCATGCTTTATACTGTGCCAATATGGTCTAGTTGTTGTGCTACTAGGAAAAAAGCAGTTCAAAGGATTCAGAACAAAGTTCTGAAAATGATTTTGAAGCTGCCACCCTGGTTCAGTACTATTTAATTACATAAAATTTTAAACGTTGAGACTCTAGAAAAAATGTCCAACAAAATAATTCATAATTTTAGACAAAAATCTGCACACTCTACTATAATGAAACAAAAAAAAAAAGAAATATTCCGCAAGAAAAAATGACAGCCCCACCTAGATAATATAGGGAGGCGTTTTAAAAACCTTTAAAGGTTTCCCCCAGCGCAACAATGTTAGTAATTCCGACAGTAAAAACATTTTTTTTTCCCCATCTTCGACAAAACTTTTTCATTAGGTTTTGCCTAACTTATTCAAACCGTAGACAATGGCTTCTTCCGTAAATTTCAAATGGCACAAAAAGCTACTCATGTAAGCCTTCCAATTCTATCGGATAGATTATGTGAACTTCTTTGAAACGAGCACAGTGGATTGATTTAGGAAAAAGGGAGTTTTAATTATTATATTAATTTTTTTAAAAATCTTTTACGCAGTTTGTCAGTTAGGCCCTAATGAAAAATCTTTGTCGACTTGTCCTAGCTTAATGCATATTACTGTTGAGCTGCATACTAGCCTTTATCCGGAAAAAATGACCTCGAACAGAAACGTAGATTTGTGCTAGCCTTGTTTCGAGCTGGAAAACGGCAGAAAGACATAGTTCGTGAGCTGTCCGATTCACGTGTGTGCAGAAGTTTTCTACACCGTACAGTCAAAAGATACATGGAGATCGGAAGTACCGAAAACCGTATGGTGAGGGAAGGCGAGCTACTTTGGTGACACCTGCCATGGTGCAGATCGTCGTAGTGCCACTAAATTGGCGGAGGATTTCAATGTATCGGATCGAAGTCTCCGTCGGATCCTGAAAGATAAACTTCAGACCAAGCCCTACAAGATCTAGAAGGTTCAAGGCCTTCCAGTGAGACAGAAACAAAAAAACAAGGGTCGTGTTCCCTTCTTTGACGGGATCCTCATTAAGGGTACAATCATGCATTTAACAGTAGAATACTTTATCAGAATAATTCTCAGTTTAGTACAGCTGAACAGCGCATTCAATTTTTAATCGTACATTTTGAAAATGTTCCTGTTTTATTATTCAATGATTATTGAAAACGTTTTAGGTTATTGATCGAGCTTGGCAACAAAAGAATCATACGTCATAGCCGATGGGACGCTATGTACCAGTATACTAAAATTTCTCAAATTGACCCTCCTTTTCAAAAAGAAATATTGCTTCACAAAATTAGCAGAAATTCATAAGTTCTCTCAAAAATACTCACCTTATCTTGCTTGATTTTAAGACACAGTAGACCAGTTTTCATTAAAAACAGTCGGTAGTTTGCATAAGATCCCTCAAGCTTCACAATTTCGGAGTATTGTACGAGCTCAATTTCATTGAGAAAGTCGATGTCCATTATCAGCTGCCGAATGTAGTAGTTTTCGTTGATCCGCTGCCTCAGCAGAGAAAGTTGACTGTACACGTAATGGATCTTGTAATCGAGAACCGAATTTCTGAGAATAACTTCTCCTTTGTCACTGTGAGTGTCATTATAGATTCCTTCAAAGAATTCGTAGCACCTGTTTATATAGTCAACAGGCAGAAGTAGAAACGCATCAATGGACAGGAAGATCACATTTTCCTCTTTAGGTAGCCCGGTAAAATATTGTTCGAAGCTCATTAGGACCGCTTCTGCTGACTTTGAACGTTCAACGTAGCGAAGGTAAACATCAAATTCAGACTGTTTTAGGGTGTCATGGTACGTATCACAGAAATGAGTAGGATTCAGTTCAGAATTTTGATGCAGGCTTCCTTCGAATAAGCGGTAGTTAATTTTCTGTTGCATTTTGAGAATTTCGTCTAATATTTCACTCAACCCCGTTAGCTGTTGTCGAACATCAGTTGGGAAAGAGTAAATGTAGAAAAATATACTATCTTTAAGAGCTTTTTCGTAGTACTGCAGATAACCAACCATCCGGTCAAATTCATCAGAATTATTTGCCAGCTGCGAGTTACAATGCATGCTTAGGACCTCGTCGTTACACTCCGGACCACAAGTGTTGTAAAAGCTCAAACCACTTGAAACACTTGACAAACTACTCCGGTTGCTGTTATAACGACCCAATGCTGAATTTCTTATTATTGCCAGCTCTGTGCTTTCAATTATGAAGCTTTCCTTCTTCTTCCGCTTGGATATAATTGATCGTAGAAGATCAACTATAGTAACAAGACTTGCAGCTTCCGGATTCTGAATGTTGATCTTAACGTCTATGGAGTGCTGTTCATCTTTTTCCGAAATAATCTTCAATATTTGCAGATTGCTAAAATCATATAACACTTCATGGTGATCAAAATGTCCACGATAACTAAGAGTTTTCAGTCGCAACTGTTCAGTATAAATAATGCATCGCTCGAAGATGAACAGTTTTCCCTGATACTGCCGCCCTAATCGAAGATCGCTGAAAAACACCAGAAACACTTTTTTAAACTTTCCTTGATGCAGAATGTTGATCTGAAAATATTACAAACCCATCAATAAAATACAAATACTGTTCAGACAAGAAGGTCTTACCGGTTTATATTTCTCCAAGTTTTCCGCATCTCGAGGGTACAGGAAAAGAAACTGATTTTCACTGTTCTGCTCTCGAAGTACAGTGGCAGGTTTCGGAACGCCGAATCCAAGCTCAACTTCGTCATCTTCTGTTTTCTCACATTCCACGATATCGTTGACTGTCATCGATTCATTCTGTATATTCATGAACTTTTCCAGCAAGTGTTCTGCTTTCAGGACCGAATTCAGCTGGTTGGCCGACTCATGGCTGGCATTGAACACATTGGACTGTAATGCTTTTGCGATGCTTCCTAGTAGGAGTTTGTACCTTGGTAGTCGTTGAATTGGCTGGAGGATCAAACTTTTAACACCAAGTTTGTCGCCACTGAAGTTTTGATGATTCTCGAAAAATCGTGCAAACTTTTCACACAGCCGTTGAGACTTGGGATTGTACAGAGAATAGAGAACATATCCGTAAAATGAATCGTTTTCCAGATATTTACAGAACACTTCCGCTACTTTTGCAATGTCTTTGCCGCACGCAGTCAATTTAGGAAGAAAGATTGATTTGTGGAATTGATGGATGTATTCGATGTTTCCGAAGAGATGGTATTTCATGTTGACTAGCTCTATAGGAATAGGAATGGTTTCGAAAACCTTGTTGATGTAGGTGGATATGCCTTTTTCCAATGTGTTTATGTAATTACGTTCCGTTTCCAGCAGTTCTTCTATGAGATACGACAGTTTTCTGAAAGGAGGAAATTTTAATCAACTATGTAAAGTCAGGTGTAAAACGACTATAAACTTACGTTGAATTCGTATCAACCTTATCTGGTTCTTCGATCGGCAAAAACTTCGTTTCACTTTCCGCCGATAACGGTGCTTCTTCAGCATCGAAGAAAACGGAATCATCCGATTCACTAAAACCATCGTCTGCCTCATTGCCTTGTTCCAGCAGTTGTTTGTTCTTCTCTCTAGATTGGTAATAGCCATGTACTATATAGTGAACATAGTCTCCCGGGAACTTTAGTGATATTACCATATTAAAAGCTTCGGCGCAACTTTCATAACATTCCTCTTCGAAGTCCCTGAAGTGGAAATGAAGTGGCATTAGAAAAGCAGCAAAATAATAAGAGTTTACTTACGAATCATAAGAGTTCAGGAATTCTGCTTTTTCTTTTGAAAGCCGAAGGTAGATAAATTCATTGTAGCAATCACAAATGTCGGCTACATCCGGAAAGGGGTCTTCCTCCAAGGCATCTTTTATATGCTCACTGTTATCCACAAGTTCCCTAAAATGATTTAAATTATTAAAGTTATCATGAATATCCGGTGCAGCGCTGCTACCAATATTGGAATGCATTTATAAAACGAGAACGGGTGCTCATGGATACGATTTATGTTTTGGACCATGTAAAAGCATGGCCCACTTAGTAATGGAACAAACTCTTTTGCCTATTACAGCGCTCCTAGTCAACGTTTTCGGTCGTTTTGACGTCTAATTTGTTCAACAACAATAACAATAACAGTGTATTTTTCCGTTCGTAAGACTCTCTCGTTCTGGAGACAGCTATCATGCAAAAGGAGCGTAGAAAAAAATCGTGCTCAGTCATTTGAAAAATCCATCGTAGTCTGCGTCCAAACTAGCTAAAGTTTTGAATTTTCCTACACGCAAAAAAAACTGCAGTAGGAACTACCATTTCGAGGGTTAAATTAAGCGCAAACACCAACAATTTTCACCTGACAATAAATGCGTTCGATTTTACCATGCCTGCGATTAGATCGACCATGGTGCGGTTGATATCAATATGAGGTCCGTCAAATATACCACAAATGTTGAAAGTTTTACCATAAACGTTGTAAATTTGACTGAAATTTAATGATAGTTTTAAAGATAGGCATAGTCGGGTAAAATGGTAGTTTTGACTACAAGATGGTTTCTGTGTAGAAACACCGTATGGCGCGCAGTGCCGGTAAAAATCAATTCATCTATCCTCAAATGAGCCCCAAAAGTTGAAAAGGTGGCAAAAAACGCAATTGCAGTTTTTGCAATCATATCTTGAGAAATCTGCATGATTCAGAAAAGGCACTTTTGCCCATCATGATCCACAAAGCGTTTTATGGTATAAACGAAGCCATGCAAGTGTGTGCAAGCTGTTGGCAACACACAGATTCCTCCAAATTTAGCGCCTCGACAGTCTTAAGCAACCGTTGGTTCAATATGGGGGAGACAATACCACAAAATGCCGCAACGCTATTGGCCACTGTTGTAATTCCGCAGACAAGTGTTCTATTTTTATTTTCACTCGTCATCGCACTCCCATCTCCCTCTCATCAAGTGTGCCCTTCTTGATCACCACGCGAAGCCATGCAAGTGTGTGCGAGCGACATTTGCTTTGCTGCTGTACCACTGAGTGCCTCGGCAATCGGAGCAACTGTAGAGCTTTTATTCCAATCACTTCAACTTGTTAAAGTGGCTGAATGGTTACTATCTAGAGCCGCGACGCTGGCGGCCACGGTTCGAATCTTCGTCGCGACTTTTTGTTTTTTGTCAGCCCGGACTCCAATTTTATAATCAACAACTAATACACTGCACAACCCACGCACACATCGAACTTTTCAAAGCAAATTGACGTGATGCTTTTTTGCCCACGACCAATGTTGCATTTTTTCTCCAAGTTACGATCCATTACGAGAAATGAAACAAAATCATTCGAAATTGCATTACAATCTTGCTTTTTTATTTTGGGTGAAATCAAATTAGGGCGAATTAATGTTGGCGCTGATTTAACAAACAAAATATCATTAACACTCAATTAGAGCCGAACTGAAGTTTCTATAAATTTTCGTGGAGAACCAATAGCGGAAGAAGAACCGGAGCCTCACACACCAATATCATAGGGTTTGATGGTTCTACAGACTGAATAAAATATAGTAAAAATTTATTAATTCGTGACATCAATTTCTTCACATCAACAAGCAGTCCTACGTCAACATTGCAGTTATGTCACTGACATAACTCATTCTTTCGTTTTTTTTACTTAGGACTTACGTCTCCCTTTTCTATTCCTGTGTAGGAGCGCCGTTCAAAAATATTTGAATTACAACGCGTTACGCTCGATTGGAGAATTTGAACGATAATATTTCCTTTCTGGCCCACAGAAATTCTACGATAAGTATTTCATACGAAAGGTAGAACATCAAAGCAATTTGTTTAGACTTTTTAAAAAGTACTTAAAAGAAAAAAAATGTCTAAACGCACAAAGCTATTGGTCGACATCATATTTGCGCCACACTCAGGTGTTCGAAAAAGACATCATCTTGGTTCACACTGACAAAGTTACCGTGCCAGCGATTGTAAAACATGTGATGACGTCTCACCTACCATCATTCTCAATTCGGATTCTGAAAAGGAAAGGTTAAGGGAAAGGCAAAATCCCGCTCGAACCGCGTCGGATTGCAGTTCCCAGTCGGTCCCAGCACGTTGCTAGGAAACGCCGCCTGTGACAACAAGAAGACCAGAACCATCCAACGTCACCTGCAGCAGGCCATCTGCAACGACGAGGAGCTGAACAAACTTCTCTCCGGTGTGACCTTTGCACAGGGTGGTGTTCTTTTCAGGCCGTCTTGCTGCCCAAAAAAACCGAGAAGAAAGCCTAAGTTCAATCGCGAACCATGTTCCCCCGTCAAAAACTTAAACCCATCAGTATTTTTGGATTTAAGGGGGCACTTTGGTTCGGTTTCCCAGATATATTCGGGAGAATGTTCGGCACAGTGGTGTTTATCGGGTCTTTTATAATTTTTTTTTTAATTTTTTGTGGAAAAAAAAACCATCTCCTTTTAGGTTAACCCCAATCCCCACCTCTTGAATTAGCTGCTTTGGCTTAACCCCAAGCCTTTATTTCCTTTCTTTTTTTTTTTTTTTTTAATATATTTATTAATGACTGGTAAAAAAATAGATGCTCTAAAAAAACTCGCAGAGGAGGCGGTGTTCTCTTTTAGAGGTCCCCGGGCGAAATTCTGGAAAAAACCACAGAAAAAATCTCGGGTCTCTGTTTTTTCTGGGGGGCTAAATTAGGGGTGTGGTTTTAACCGCATAACACAAAATTTGTAGTGTTTACTAGAAAACGGTTCCCAGCACACCTGTGTCTCAAGCTGTTGGGAAGAGACATTACCCAATCTTTGATCTTCAAATACCTTGAAGCCATGTTTGATTCAAAATGCACTTGGAGTACTCACATTGCGTATTTGAAACAAAAATGTCAACAAAGGATAAATTTTCTAAGATCAATTTCTGGGACATGGTGGGGTGCCCACCCGGAAGACCCTCAATTAAACTCTATAAAACGACTATTCTTTCAATTCTCGAATATGGCTCTTTTTGCTTGCTCTAAGAGCAAGAAATAGCCACCTCATTAAGTTGGAACGCATTCAATATCGTTGTCCACGTATTGCCCTTGGCGGTATGCTTCTTCTTCTTCTTCTTTAGCATTTCAAGCTTATTGCTTTCACAATTAGCTTATTGCTTGCTCTCAACTTAGAGTTCTAAATGCACTCCCACAGTTATTAATTAAGAGCTGTCGATGCCAAGTACCATTTTTGCATTAGTATGATTATGTGGCAAGTACAATCATGCAATGCAATGCCCAGGGAGTCGAGAAATTTTCCTTAACGAAAAATTCCTAGAACAGACCGGGAATCGAACCCAGCCACCTCCAGCATGGTGTTGCTTTGTAGCTGCTGACTGAGCTAAGGGAGGACCCTTGGCTGTTGCATTCAACGCATAATATGAGCCTGGAGGTTCTGGCAGGAGTAAAATCCTTACAGAACCGCTGCTAGGAGCTCTCATCTAGAATACTGATGAAATGTGGAATCAGTAACAACCTTGTGATTGAAAACTTCGAAGAAATGCTCGAATTGAGTACCCAGTCTAGATTATTATTTACTATATATCATCCGAAATTAATCTTCCATGTTATAATTCTCCTAGTGTTCGCTTCCCTTTTCACAGTTCCTCTATTGACTACGATCTCTCCATGAAACAGGCTATTCAATTCCCATATTTTCAGTATCAACTTGTCAACTGCAATAGAATAATTTTCACTGATGGGTCGCGCATTGCTGGATCCACTGGTTTCGGTGTCTATAATGAATACTCATCTGCCTTCCGGAAACTTCAGGAACCTTGTTCCGTTAATGTTACTGAGCTGTCATCAATTAATTTTTCATTGGAGATGATTTCCGACACCCCCATAGACAATTATTTCATCTTCTCGGATAGTCTCAGTTCTTTTGAGGCCCTCGACGAAAACAGTGAGACACTCATCATACTTTCTTTCAAAAATAAGGGAGCAGATGTGTGCGTTGGTCGAAAGATCATTGAGGATTACCTTTGTATGGGTCCCCTCACATTGCTCAATTCCAGGCAATGAGAAGGAGGACTCTTTATCAATGATGGTTATGAGGCGAGATTTTTGAAAGAAGAATTTCACATGGTGAATTTTTCCCATTAGTACGTCAGAGTTCTCTTCAATGTTGGCAAAACGATTGATCTAGTAATTCTCTTGGGCGGTGGTTATATTCCATTATTCCAAATGTTTCGTCGAGATCGTGGTTCAAAGTTCTGGATGTAAGTCGGGGTTTCATTCGTGTGATGTCAAGATTTATGTCCAACCACTACTCGCCAGACGCACATCTCTACAGAAGGCTCCGCAAAGTGTAACAAAAGGCTTGTAAGGCTCAGCCTTACGCCTAAACGAATAAATTGGATTAGTAAAAATCCAAATACCAAACGCAGGGCCACTTCACGGGTTTTGAAGAGTTGGATTCCATGATTTTCATATGCTGTATCAATGCTCCTAAAACACTTAAAGACTAATATGATATGCTTTTCCTTCACGGAACGGATTCAATATCAACGCCCACCCATTCGACCGTCTACCAAATCATCACCTGGTACTCGATAATTATCGGTTCTACTCGGACCACTTCAGGAACAGCAAAAAACGAAATACCAAACGGCCCTATTTAGGGCCATTTCAAGAGTTATAAAGAGTTGACTTCCATCATTTTTATAGGGTTTCATGGTACTGTAGACTGAATAAAATATAGTAGAAATTTGTTAATTCGATGGCATTAATTTCTTCACATTAACTACGTCACCTTTATAGTTATGTCTCTGACTCATCCTTTAGTGTTTTTACTTAAAATGTTCACCAACATTTCCTCTTTGAACCGATATATAAAACTCTAGTCCAGAAATCGGCTTTGAATCAGCTTTTGATAATGTTTCTTCGTCCATTATCAAGCAGTCGTACTCCTTCAACATAGTATCATATAATTTCCATGCTCGCGATTTTACGCTCTTATTTGACGTATCGTTACGATTTGGAGCCACACCTACTTTGAAGTACTTCAGACCGGCACTTTTCTTCACATTCTGGAAGAACGATGGAGACATTTTCACTTTTTTGGGCACATCTCGGACTGAGATATTCGGTTTCTTAAATTCTTTGACCACTGCCTCCCTCTCCGCGACGAATCGAGAATAATGATTGCCTCCAGAACCGACTTTGCTCTTTTACGGTAAGCGCTGCTGAAAGATTTTTACCCCGTTCGCACTACAACCTATATTACGTGATATAGAGTATCTTGACATAAAATGCCATGCAAGTTATTTCCAGTGAAAACTAGACGTGTAGATGATGATATCAAGATACTCTATATCACGTAATATAGGTTGTAGTGTGAACGGGGTGTTAAGCACTTAAATAACTGTTGATTTTGCGATATTCAACGACTTTGCAACATCACGCACGCGTTTTTGATTAAACGCCATTTTCAGAATAAAAGTGACTGTTGCAAAATGAGTTGAATATTTATATTTATATTCATATTGAAGTTTCGTATTAGCTGATGCGTACAGGGAGAAGGCTTTATTAAGGCATTTTCTGCGACTACTTTTGACTGTGTACATTATTTATTTACATCTCATATCTCAGCTCGTAGGAAGGAGCTTTCGCGCGAGCTGTTCGACTTTTCATAATGGCACCCTATCGAATGAATTATAAACAAATGTCTGATTTGAGCGATTTCTCCTTCTCCACACCTGGTGGAAATCCAAGTATGATCGAATGTAGACAGAATGGAAAAAAGAAGGTGGTGGGGGAAAAGGGGGGGGGTGGGGGGGGTGGGAGGGGGAGGAGGGGGCAGTGCTGAGCGACCGTAAAGTGCTCCAGAAGCTGAAGAGAAAGACCGACGGCAAGGTGGCTTCATCGTTTCGCGCCTTGGGCCAAGAGGTTGGTAGAACCCGCCAAACAGTGAAGAAGTAACAAAGCAAGTCACCCAAGTCAGCAATCACCCAGAAGGAGCGGCTGAAGGTGCTGGATGACGAGACCTACTTGACGCTGGACGACAACGACTGGCAGGGTACCGGGTGCTTTATGTCCTCCACCAAGTAGGTAAGCATTGACGTTAAATATATCTCTCACACTAAGTTTCTGAAGAAGGTCCTTCTGTGACTGACGTGCAGGGAATGTTCAAGCCGCTGTTCTTCGGGACTTGTGGTGAACAATTAATAGTATTGGTCATGACGATAAGATGATAACAGGAAATATTGTTTCCACAATAGAATCTAATGTAAATTGAGACATCCAAAATAGAAAAAGAGGGTTGTTAAGTATCTTAACCATATTTTTTTTCGAACAAATTTGAGTCAATTACTAATTGTATTGTTTCAAAATTGTTGAAAATTCTAGTATGTAGTGTGAATAGTAGATCTATTGTAATGACAATATGCATTTTTTATTTGTCTGATAAATGAAGAATAAGATTCATGGTCGGAGATAGATTTCAATTTTATTTTATATTATTGTATTGAAGTTGTATGGTTATTTTTATCCGGGCAGTACGATGTGCCTGTCTGAATGTCCGCCTTCATCAAGAAGAATCATGCGAAGGAGGATGTGGTCTTTTTGGCCTAACCTGGCTTCGGTCTATTATGCCAAGAAATCACTCGAGGAGATGGACTGGCTTTAGATAAACTTTGTACTGAAGACCGTCAACCCTCCCAACGTCCCCCAACTACGACCAATGGCAAATTTTTAGGTGAGCCGCAAACAAAGAATCTACTCCTATAATTTCGTGGCCAAAACGGAGGAGCCGCTGATAGCCAAGGCCACTTCAGAGCTGAATATTACGCTGACATCTATCAATTCATCGGGCATGACTAAGATTCCGGCCAACTGTCGGTAACGTTTTTGAATAGTTGTTTTATCGCCAGCTCCCCCATTTTATGCATTGCATACGGTACACGCATTAACATATTGATACGAAGAATATTGACAATAATATTGATGATACAAGCGCAGTACAGAAGAGTTGCGGCCTGTTCATAAACCACGTAGACTCATTATTTGAAATCTCAAACCCCTCCTCCTCGTACACTTTTCTCCATATTTTATTTTTTTGAAATTTTGTACGGAGTGTTGACTTTCTCAGATTTTCTCAGACCCCCCGGTTTATGAAAAGCCCCTTGACATACTCATTGACACGAAAAAAAATTGATTATGTAGGGTATGTGCCTTGACTCAGCCTAATATGCAACGATCGATTACATTTTTTTATTATAACTCATAAAGTTTTTAAGCTGAAAGCGAGATTCAACTAGTTATACACTTGCTAAGATAAGTTTGATAAGACATTTAATAGTATGTATCACGAAAAGTTACACAACTCTTTTTATGAAGTCAGAAACTTTCGAGGGATATGGATTTAATGTCGGTCTATAAGCACCAATTGGGTCTGCGTGGATGAACTCGTCCATTCGATGGATTTATTACTAAATGAAGTCTTGTGCGGTTTTTTCTCTATTTTACGAATTAAGGATGCCAGGTGTATTCAATTACTACACAAAATTTCACGAAAAAAACTAAAATAAAAAACCGTTCGAAACACTTGAGTGATGTTCATATATGATATCACTATTCAATAATGAAAACATTATAATTCACTATGCAATGATTGCTCGGTGGTAGATGAGCCAAACAACCTCAAACTCAGACCAATCCAAACCCAAAAACCTTTAAGATTGAAACAGGCATAGTGGGAAATAAAAAAATAGTAACATTGGGTCTACTATTTTCTTGTAAATTCATTGTTATTTTAAATATGTGAACAGTTAGTTTGTAACGTGTAACTATTTTCTGTACATCCAGACTGCATTACTCGCTTTATCGATTCAATTAAGCCATGTTTAGATCACTTGAAGATCGTGTAGATCATCTGTTCAGCTTAACCAGTGAAATGCATGATGCCCCAAAAGTTAAAAAAATCGATAATTTCGCGGAAGTGAACAACTATAAGTTCATAAATATTGTCTCAATAGCTTTGGTCATCCTAATAGCAACATGATTTTGTTGATTATCGCTTAATTAATGACATATTTGGTACATAGGCCGAATAGAAAGTGATAGGCTAACGTTACATCCCGTTACCCTATTCTGATATTTCCCTCATTTTCTTGTTGTTTGAAAATTGCAAAAAAAAACCCGTAAAAACATTGTTTTTTAAAATCATTACAAAAAAATGTGTTCGCTTCTTCCTAAGCTATAAGTACTCGAAAATTAATAAGGTATGTGTCCCTTGACTCAGCCTAATATACATCGATCGATTACATTGTTTAATACAACTCATAAAGTATTTGAGCTGGAAGCGATATATAACTAGTAATACACTTGCTTAGATATGTTTAATAAGCCATTTGGTAGTTATCACGAAAAGTTACACAACTCATTTGATTAATTTAGAAACATTAAAAAGATATGGATGTAATGTCGGTTTATAAGCAACAAACTGGGTCTTTTTGAGGATGCAACTTCGTCCCATCTGATAGATTTGTTATTAAATGTAGTCTTCGGACGGATTTTTCTTCTTCTGATATTCTGATTTAAGGCGTTGCCAGCTGTATTAGCTTTACCCAACACAAAATTTCCCAAAACAAACTATAATAAACGGCTAAGAAACACTTAAATAATGCTCACCTATGATTTATCGGCCACTCGATTATGAAAACATTCAAATTCTCTCGATACAGATTTTTTTACTTTGGTTTGTTTTGAGATGCTCCATTTGAAAAACATACAGCCGAAACACGGACGTTTTTTTTGAAAACATTTTTTTTTGAAAATTTTACCGATAACAAAATTTGTACTACGCTTGTCAAGCAACAGGCCATAGTTGGGAACATAGTAAAATAGACTTTCCCAACATTGGGTCTACAGTTTTCTTGTCAAATCATAGTTATTTTACCTATGTAAACAATTAGTTTATTACGTTTGACTATTTTCTGTACATA
>JAHHFK020001876.1:0-289067 GCA_024533555.2 Aedes koreicus
TTTGTTTGTTAAATCATCGCCAACATTAGATTGGCTTTCATAGTCATTTGCTCTTGAACAAAAGGTCACAAATACAAATTAAGATCTCTTTAAGGAAGAAGAGCTTTATTTCTATGCACTAATATATTCAATTTGAAGGAATTGTATTCAACTTCCGATAAACTTGCAGACAAAATGTTTATTTTACAGAAGCAGATTCTTCCTAATCAAATGTTGGAACTAAAATGTCCAACGTGCTTGTAAGTGTGAAATGGATCCTGTGTTTACGGAGGGAACATGGTCGCGAGTGAAATGTTCTTATCAGATTTCTTGGCTGCAGGACAGCCTGAGTGTTTTGCGGCACGTGATACAACGATAAAAATAGGCATTTGCACCGTTTCTAACTCGAGATTGTACAGACTGAAGATTGAACATTTACACAAAAGTTGAAAAAGTGGTAAAAAATGTAATTGCAGTTTATACTATGATATCTTGAGAAATCCGCATGATTCAGAAAAGGCAATTTTAACCATTTTGATTCACAAAGCGTTTTATGGTACAAATCAAGCCATGCAAATGTGTGCAAGCGACTGGCAAGCAAAAACAGCTCGAAACAATTTTATCGCTGTAGGCTCCATATTCAATCATCACCAATATACACCAACAATATACAATATGGATGAGTCGATATCACAAAATGCCACGCAACGCTATTGGCCACTGTTGTATTGCCGCCGTCAAGTGTTCTATGTTTGTTCTCACTGATCATCGACAAAGCGTTTTATGAAATAAACAATGCCATGCCATGCAAGTTTGTTAGCGACAGGTTGCACATAGCTTGGTGGAAAATATGTCCATTTGCTTCATTGCTGCACCCTGAATTCCTCGCCAAGTGAACTAACTGTTGGGTTTCTATTCCCACATTCTTACCTTGTCAAAGTGATTAATTGGTTGCCATCAAGAGCCGCCGCGCTAGCGGTCCTGGGATGTATCTCGATCTTAATGTGCTCATTTTTATTTTTGTGAGCCATCTGACTTTCGGAACACTCATCTCTTACTCATCAACTAAATATCACTGCGAACAATCTCACGCACACGTTCAATTTTTCATTGCGAATTGCTGTTGCTGTTTTGCCCACAACTAATGTTAGATTTTTCATCCAAGTTACGGTCAATAGCAAGAATGGAACAAAATCAAGCGAAAGTGTATAACAATCTTACTTTATTAGTTTGGGTGTAGAGCGAATTACGAAGGACTTAACCTAACACCAAGTAGACCAGTTGAGACATTTTCGTTTTGCAAAAAGTTCCACTGGCTGGAGCGGGAATCGAACCCTCAACTTCATGACAACAACCGCTTGAACGACGGGCGACGCCGCTAACCACTTGACCACGAAGATGATGTGGGCGATTGATTTGGCCATTTTCTCCGGGACGCGGCAGTTTAAGCAACGCCATGTTGAGTCGGTGCGTGGTAATGAACATTTCGATTAGCTCAAGAGAAATTTCAATTAAACATACTCTTTAATCGGTAAATTGATTTGGTCGTCCTGAAAAGGACAGATTTTAATTGTTTACGGAGGGATGATTTACGTCAGCGTCGACGTCGGGCTTCTTCCGCTTGGCTCGTCTAGTGGACATGCCAGCCACATCAGGCGGCGTCTACTCGATTTCCAGCATCGGGACCAAAAACTCGGAACATCTCGGAAAAGCGCATTTTTTATCACGAGAGCGGGACACACACGTCTGAACGTGTGGATGATCCAATAACGAATGATTACTATTCTTCTTCTTTATTGTTTTAACGGGAATGCCAGGCCTGTTTTATATAATGGCATATATCATAACATGACAAGAAGGGGGTTCTCAACGAAGGCAATGCAAATCAAATTTTACAAAAGGGGACGGGCCTCAGTTGTTACGCCAGACATCAGCGTGGAAATAAAATCATTAGTTTTCATTAGAGCGACAGGGGTTTCGAAGGTTAAATCCGCACCTTTTCTACTCAGGCAACAGAGAAACGGCCCTTGTCAGCGCCTCAGAACCCTATCCCAAGAGAGTTGAGATTTAGACACACTTGCTTCTGAAACTGCATAACAATAGTAACAATACAAACAATAGTTTGTAAATATTGGCCAGAAAAATTATAACTCACATTTTAAAACTACCTGCAACTAACCTAATCTATTATCTGCACTTATCCACTATGAACCTATGTACAACAAGAACTACAATGAAGCTAACCTACCCCCTACACTGAATTTTTTTTTAATAATCGATTATTTGTACAGGCTCAATCGAATCAACTTTACAGAGCCAAATTTTCATATTTATATACATAATTTATCTTAAAACTAAAGTTAGGAGGATAGAGCCGATTACTCGCGGCCGTCTCGAGGTTAATAGGAATTACAAATTACGGATGGGAAAGAGGGAGTACACTGAATATGTGAAACACATGATTGGTCTGCCGTGCTGCAGTTCCGCTCAAATTAACTGTTAATATTTCGTTTGTTGAATGTACAACGTGCTTGCTAGTTTTAACATGGCAAATAGAGATTTATATACGGATACTAATAAAAAATGTTGCTCATTTTCTCCAGAACGTGGCTTTTCAAGCAACGCCATGTTGAGCCGGTGCGTGGTAATGAACATTTCAATGAGCTCAAGAGAAATTTCAATCAAACATACTCTTTAGTTGGCAAATTTATTTGTTCGTCCTAAAAATACAGGGTTTTAGTTGTTAACGGAGGGAACATGGTTCGCGATTGAAATTTTCTTCTCGGTCTTCCTGGGCAGCAGGATGGCCTGAGTGTTTGGCAGCACGTAATACTACGATAAAAATTGACATTTGCAACGTCTTTCACTCGAGAGTGTACACACTGAACATTGACCATAGAGCGAATTACAACGAACAACTTAACCTAACACCCAGTGGATTAAACTGGACATTTTCGCTTTGCAAAAAAGTTCCACCGGCTGGAGCGGGAATCGAACCCTCACTTCATGGCAATGAACGACGGGCGACGCCGCTAACCACTTGACCACGAAGATGATGTGGGCGATTGATTTGGCCATTTTCTCCGAGACGCGGCTTTTTCAACGCCATATTGAGCCGGTGCGTGGTAATGAAAATTTCGATGAGCTCAAGAGAAATTTCTATCAAACATACTCTTTAGTTGGCAACTTGATTTGATCGTCCTGAAAAGGACGGATTTTAGTTGATATCATGGTTCGCGATTGAAATTTTCTTCTGTCTTCTTGGGCTACAGGACACCACTCTATGAAATGGTCACACCGGAGAAAAGTTTGTTCAGCTCCTCGTCGTTGCGGATGGCTAGCTGCAAGTGACGTGGGATGATTCTGCTCTTTTTGTGTTCACGGGCGGCGTTTTCTACCAACGTGCTCCGCAATCACGTCTATCGCATACGGATGCACAGCGAGAACTGATGATTGGTCGGTCGTTCTCCACATGTTTGAAATTCGCTGGCACGGTAACTGTGGCAGTATGAACCAATCAGGGGTTTGGTGGATTTTTATTGTAATGGTGGTGAGGGGGGTGGGGAATGAAGTGTGTGGGGGGAATGGCGGGGTAGACGCGGGAGGGCGGGATTTGTGGGTTGAAGGGTGGTTGTAATGGGGGAATGTAGAGATGCACCGAATATTCGGCCGGCCGAATATTCGGCCGAATAATAGCTTTATTTTTATTTTGCCGAATATTCGGTTCGCCGAATAATGAAACCTGATATTCGGCCGAATAATGACCGAATAGGCCGAATAAGCAAAAAAAAATAAACCAGAAATGAAATAAATATTCAATTATTTTACTTGAAATGTTTATTGAAGTCCAATATTTGCTTCGTCATTTAGTTTTAGATGAAATGAAAACTCTTAAATTATTCCAAATACTTGAAATTACGTTTCATGCAAGTAAGCATTTCCGCATTCTCCGGTAACAGGCGATTACGATGGTCTTCATATACCAGCCCCTCCGTTGAGAACAACCTTTCACTCACAACAGTACTTGCGGGTGCTGAGAGGTACCGCTTCGCCAGTTTGTAAACATTGGGGAACTTGTATTTATTGTCAGACCACCAGACGAAAGGACTTTGTTTCCTTTCGATGTTTTTATCTGACAGGTACTGCTGCAGCTCGTTGTTAATGGTACACAGCGTGGGATCGTTTGTTCGCTGTTGACTTGTTCCAATTTCTGCAAAGCATTTCCAGAAACCAGATGAGGAATCCGCTTGCTGCGAGGATGAGGACTCATGTTGGTGATTTCCTGACGTGTGCTGGTCTTCCATGGCATCAAAGATATCCGTGACAATTCTTTCAATCAGAGTTTGGCGACAACTTTCGGGAATGAAACATAGTTTGAAACGCGGATCCAGGACTGTCGCAAAGGTGAAAAGGGTATTTCCGAAAATATGTTTGAACCGGGTATTTAAGCTTTGTTTCAAGGTTTCTTTTGTAGGTTCGACTCCTTTATGATCACTGCTTGGTTTCTCCAGAAAAAGTATGAGCGTTGCAACATACGGAATAGCTTCAGAAATACATGATTCGTCGGAGCTCACAATTCTTGTAATTTCCTCAAATGGCCTCAAAACCTCTAGAAGATGACCGGTGATATCCCACTCATATTCTGTCAAATTCTTGATGGTGGAAACTTCGCCTGCGTAATAGGTTACAGCTGATCTTTGGTCATGCATACGTTCCAACATGTAAAATGTTGAATTCCAACGTGTGCGAACATCCTGCAGAAGTTTTCTTTTAGGTAAGTCGTACTTCTCCTGGATTTCACACAATTTATTGCATGCCAACGGCGAATGGTTAAAGTGCGTCACGATGTTTCTTGATTTGGAAATGCCATCTTTAATGACTTTTTGGCATTCCAAGCCATCGAGAACAACAAGTTGAAGAGTATGAATAAAACACCCCACGTTTGGTAGTTCAGCGTCGTCCAACCCTTTCAACATATTTGCTGCATTATCACGCAATATGAGGTGAACATGAGTAGTAGTGATGGACCAGTTATGTAGCATTTCATGCAATTTTAGGGCGATTCGCTCTCCGGTATGAGATCCAGGAAATTCAGAGGCATTGAGTATAGCGTGTTGCATGTTGCTCGCTTTTTCATCAAACCAATGGGCAGTCAAGCTAATCACGGCTTTATTATTTGGGGAAGACCAGATGTCCGTCGTGAAGGACATGTGTCCTCCGTCCAGAGGCAAAGCGTCATTGATTGCCCGTTTGCACTTCTCATACATCTCCGGTAGTACCACTGTTGTAAAGTGTTTTCTGCTCGGGACCTATATGAATAAAACAATCGTAGTAAATTAATGTACCAATCATAAACAGTGTACAATATTAACCTTATATTTCGGCTGCAGCGTCGTCATTAAGCGTAGAAATCCATGATCTTCAACCATAGACACCGGTTGATGGTCCAGTACAATCATTTCAGCGATTGACTTGGTGATTTCTTTTGCCTTGGGTGAATTTTCTTCCCATTTAAGGTTGCCGGAGAAACTAGCTTGGATGGTCGGCTGGGACGAATCCGTGGACGATTTGGAGACCTTGCGGTCTGCTTCTTTATTTCGGTAAATACGATTGGCCTCTGAATGTTGTTTTAAATGGTTAACCATGCTCGAATTTGTGGCTGCTTTCCCGGTGCCCCCGCGCGAGAAGGTAACATTGCACTCAACACATTTTGCTCGGCGGCCACCATCGATTTCGATAAAAAAAACTCCCAAATCGACGAACGCTTATTTTCTGCCATTTTATGCCGAGAATCAGAGGATCGCGAATCACCAAACAAACGGACGGATACGAATGAAACGATTTTCGAATGTATCAAAATGGAGTACGAACAGATAACCGTTACGGAAAGCTTGCGGAGAAAGTGTGAGAATATGAAGCCCGAACGAACGAATTGGCGCGAAAGTTTGACTTTTGAAAGGATACATTTCCGAAGGGCTCATGATAAAAACAAATTCCAAGGGGATTCCTATTCATATAAAGGGTGTTTCTTTTCAAACGAACACTATCCTATTGGAAGAATAAAGTAATATTTGGCCGAATATTCGAATGTTATTCGGCCGAATATGGGTGGGTTATTCGGCCGAATATTCGTTTCGCCGAATAATAAAAATTGTGTTATTCGGTATTCGGCCAAAGGCCGAATAGTACTATTCGGTGCATCTCTACGTATGCTTTAAATAAAGTACTATTTTCGGATTGCAATGAAACGAAAAATTTGCAAAATATAATTCAATAGAACAAATTTTCCTTAAATCCTACGTTTATTGAGCCTTCTACAAAAATGCCTCGGCGTCCTGTCCGGCGGCTTTACGACAGTACACCGGAACCTTAGCAATGGCGGGTGATAACATGGATGTCGGTATGTTGTTCAGCTCTTTCGTAGCTTTTGCGGTCAGCTATTCCTCAGATTTAGCAAAATTATTGGAGTAGATCTCCAGTCAGAGGTTCACAAAAAAAAATCTATCTGTCGAAGCTGGGGGACTTTGGGAGGGTTGACGGTCTTCGTTTTATGTTCAGTTGCTTCATCTCCCCCAGTGGTCTCGTGGCATAATAGGCCGAGACCAGGTCCGGCCAAAAGACCGCATCTTGATGAAGACTGAAGTTACCTTGGTGCTGTACATCTTCCCGTTCCCGGAAAGAAAAGCGGCTTGCACATTCTCTTCTCGCTGATCGTCAGCAATAGAGGGGCCTTCTTCGGGAACTTAGGGCAAGAGATATCTTTGACGTGAACGCTTACCTACCTGGTGGAGGACGTAAAGTACCGGTTTTCTACTAGTCGTAACCGTCCAGCGTAGATTGTTGTTGTTGTTGCTATTGGTTCTTATTTATGTGACTTTCAGCCTGAGGCTGGTTCGTCACAACAGGTAAACGACCTGGACCCTACGTATCGAACCCATCAACACAAGAGCCGGGACCAACAGCTTTACTTCCCTTCAGAAGGAAGACGAGGTCAGAAATTTTTCGTCCCAGAAAATCCCAACGGCGACTACCGGAATTGATACCAGATCGAATAAAGTGAGAGACTACCACGCTCACAACTACACCACCGGCGCGGTGACGTCAAGTAGGTCTCGACGTACATTATGACCGTGACGTCGCGCTTGACCAGAAAAATGTTTCTCGCCAGCACCTTCAGCCGCTTCTTCTGGATGATTGCCTGCTGCTCAGACACGGCTGGCCTCGACTGACGCTTCTGCAAAACAATTTCCATGTTCTTCTTCACCGTTTGGTCAGTACCACCAACCTCTCGGCCCAAGATGCGAAACGATAAGGCCACCTTGCCATCGGTCTTCCTCTTCAGCTTTTGTTTGCACTTTACGATCGCGCAGCATTGTCGGCAACGGGAACCAGGCTCTCGTTCGACGCTTTTGCCGTTCTCCAGGAGGGAGATGATGTTATACAGGGTAGGCCCAAATAAGTGACGCAGTATTTTGTTTCAGTGTGGAATTCTTCTAGCCATCTAGTTGCCAGCATATTAAAGAGAGACTGATTAATATGTAAACAAACTAGTGTTCGCTAGATTCCGTCGACAGGAAGTGCCTAAGAAAAATTATGGATTTCATAAGACAACGGATTTTGCAGTTGCATTTGGTTGAAGAGCGTCCCAACCAGATACTGGCCGAGACCCGGAAGGAAGGAATATGCCGCACATTAATCGACCGGACGTTGAGAAGATGGAGGACGAGGGGGACCTTCGATCCAAAGAAAAAACCAGGTCGTCCTCGCAGTGTACGTACCAAACGGCTTGTTAAGGCGGTGCGTGAGCGAATTCGCCGAGTCGTTCTTCATATAAACTGGCTCAGGATATGGACGTCTACAGGAAAACTATCAGATCAGTTCTCAAAGAGGATTTGAGATGGGTGCCGTACAGGAAAAGAAAAAATTCATGGACTTTCGGAAGCTAACAAGAAGAACAGAGTCATTCGTTGTGGCACGGTGATTCCATGATTGTGTTTTCGGATGAGAAAAATTTCGTATTGCAGCAAAATTTCAACGCTCCAAATGACAGGGTCTATGCAGCGAGTATTTAGAATATCCCTTCTTCAATTCGCGCAGTTCAACGCTTCCAAAATCATACTTCGGTCATGGTTTGGGGAGCGATTTCTGCGGAAGGTCGTCTACCACTGCTTTTTATTGATAAGGGTGTAAAAATCAACGCAGCATACTACGTAAAAGAGGTCCTGGAAAAGCATTTGAAGAAGCATACTTCAACGATGTTCGGTAACCGCAAATGGGTGTTTCAACAGGATTCTGCGCCGTCCCATAGAGCAAAGATTACCCAAGCATGGTGCACCAGAATTTGCCAGACTTCATTCCGACTTTTGACTTTCGAGATCTCAAGCCAATGGGTATTGAAACATTTAAAGCTATCATACAGAAGATATGAGATGAAATCCCCTAAAATCAGGTGCGTGCCGCTTGTAATGCCTTTCCAAAGAGACTAGGGGTAATAATTAAAGCTAAAGGCGATAGAATCGAAATGTAAATATGTACACATAAACAATAAAATATAAGAAACAAAATAACAATGAAACATTTAAATTATTTGTCTTTTCGTGGGAGATACAGTCTTTGTTTCATGCGTCACTTATATGGGCCTACCCAGTAAATGCTTAATCGACTAAATCAGCGGCACGTAATGCCTCATGATGTCCAAGTTCTTCGCTCCGGGATGGAGCTGGCAGTACGAACACACCATCGAACGTAGTTGCTTGACTGTAAATGGCTGCTTTCTTATGTAAATCAACTGACACTGTCAGTTTTTTTCTGTATACAACAGGATTGCTAAGATTGGCGATGCATAGATGGATTCATCACCAAGGAGCAGGGTAATCGCATTAAAAAGCGCTCAACCCAGTCCAATTATTTAAGTGCATACTTTATGCGATGCCCGAAGCTCTAGTCACAATTGGTGCAAAAACTGTTCATAGAGTGCTTACATTTTCGATCAACTTCATCAGTTTAAGAAATTGGTCGGTTAAAAAACAATAAAGCTGCTGGTGTTGACCAACTACCAAGCGATCTATTGAAATACGGTGGTAAGGACTGGTAAGGGCGCTGCACTGGGTAATTACCAAGATTTGGCAGAAAGAATATTTCCCAGAGGATTGGATGGAAGGCATCGTGTGTCCCATCCATAAAAAGAGTGACAAGCTGAACTGCTGCAACTATCGCGCAATCATGCTACTGAGCGTCACCTACAAGCTGTTCTCCCAAATTCTATGCCGCCATCTGTCACCAATTGCAAAAAAGTTCGTGAGGCAATACCAAGCAGGACTTATGCGTGACCGCGCTACCAAGGACCAGATTTTTGCGATTTGACTAATGCTGCAGAAATGTCCCGAATATAACGTACCCACACAACATCTTTTAAGCGAATTTCAAATCAGCTTACGACATAATCGATCGGGATCAGCTGTGGCAGATCATGCACGAATATAGATTTCCAAAAAAAACTGACGCGGTTTGTCAGGGCAGCGATGGATCGAGTGATGTGTATCGTCCGAGTCTCAGGGACGCTCTCGCGTTCCTTCGAATCTCGGAGCGGGTTACGGCTTTCGGATAATGGATTGTCGTGTTTGCTATTTAACATTGCATTGAATGGTTTGATTCGAAGAGCGGTACGAATGGTACGATCTTCAGGAAGTTTGTCCAACTTTTTGGCTTCGCCGACGACGTTGATATCGTAGCACGCAGCTTTGAGATGATGACGGAAACGTACTTCAGACGTAAGCCTGAAGCTAGTTGGATTGGGCTTGTCATTAATGCGTTAAAAACAAAATACATGAGAGAAAGAGGTTCCGAGAAAACAATGTTAGCCTCCCACCTCGAGTTCAGAACGACGGTGATTAAATTGAGGCAGTAGACGAGTTCGTGTATTTGGGCTCATTGGTGATCGCCGATAACGACACCGGCAGAGAGATATAAAGGCTTGTTATGGCTAGCAAGGGTGCCTACTTTGGACTCCGATGGACGCTAGGATCGAACAATGTTCGCTGAACTACAAAGTTAACCATCAACGTGACATTAATTAGACCGGTAGTCCTCACCGTCCACGAAACATGGACATTGCTCGTGGAGGACCAACGTGCTCTTGGTGTTTTTGAACGGAAGGTGGAATGCAGATGAAGACGAAACGTGGAGAATAGAATGGAGACAACTGTACAGCAGAAGCCACCTCGGCCTTGGTCTGATTGGTAAGGTAAATAAACTCATTAGTTTCATGAAGCCCAATTTATCTCCTGATTTCACACGTTCGAAATGGCTTTTGCCAGTTCAAAAAAGCACAATTAGTAAAAAAATACATTTTAAACCCTTTCTTCTTAACAGTAAGTATGTATTTGTTTTTTTTTTTTGTCTTTATGTTTAGGCGTATGATTGGGTAGGGAACGGTTTCAGTTCCCCGGGACCCTGTTCCAAGCCCGGGGTGAACGCTAACCTACAACGCTCATTTTTTTTCAGTAATATGCTTCACTGAAGCACCATGCTGCAAAAAATGAGCGTTGAAAGTTATCGTTTACCCCGTGATTAGAATAGGGTCCCGGGAAGCTAAAACCTTCTGAAGTTCCTAACCTCACACTCGGTCGTTACCTGCCTTGGAGTCGGAATATGCCATAGTAATAATTTTATGAGGATCGACTCTGTATTGATAACCCCGCCAATATTAATATTATACATATTGACGAGATTCAAACTTTTGCCCGTGCAAAATTTATTATAGCGAAAACTTGGATTGAAAGTCGATTCATTTCCATCAAAAAACTGGAACAAAAACGATACTTAATCATTTCTCTATAGTGAAGATGAAACTCGACATGCACTAAACGAAGAATTCGAAATATACTACAATAGATCATTTCATTGGCCGCAGTGGTTTGTGTCCCAAAAAAAAAGCCAAATTTCGGCTGCTCGTTTGGCAACCGTTGGAGTAAAGGTGGATGAGAGCAGAAACATTATTATTCGGAAAACTGTTAAATGATGATGTTGATACTCCGAACCTGTTGGCGATGATCAAAATCAATGTTGCAAGGTATCTCCTGCGCAATTCTTATTTTCTTCGGCTACCAGCGATGTGGGAACTGCAAAGAAAGCAGGAAAGCAAACAAAACACGTTCCTACGCGGCAAATCCGGAGTTAATTTGTACTTGTAGATTGATACAATACTGACTTGGATGCTCTCCATATGTCCAATTTTTTATTAATTTAAATTGACAAAGAGAATCAGAAAAATGGACTCAAAAAACACGGATTTGTATTGGAAAGTTCATTCCGCATCACGATAAACACGATGTTTTGGTACTTGCCCCATACCATAATGCTCATACTAATTTGGCATGTAAATATTAGTAACCTTTGTCTGGGCACACATTTTGAAGACTTTGGAGCATGAATTTCTATAACTGCTTTATTGTGGTTCTCAGGATTTCGATACATCAATGACTACGCATTTATGACTTTCATTCATGGTTTAATACACGATCTCGTCTGAGCAGTACGACAGCACATTTATGATTTACATTTATGAAACATTTAGAAAAAAAACACATGTAACAGCTCACTTCCTTCTTCACCCTCTGCGATTCGTGTAGTTTGCTCTTCCTCAAGTTAATACTATTTTTAACGATCAACGAAATTCGATTTGTAGCTTAACATTTAACGACTTGCTCCGCACAACTGATGAACCCATCGACGGCGTTTATCAATCAAAATCCGTCGACGGCTGTGACGCCCTGCCGAAAACCAACCGATCGACCACCGATTGGCTATGTGTTTTTCAATCGTTTTGGTCGATCGCCAGCGCTCCCGCTCGGCATTGGAATTGTGCATCATTAATCCGAAGCACTTTAAGACACAGGTAGTGCCACACTTGCACTAGTTCGTCTCGATCGTTTTTCTCGCGGTTTCTTCATCTTCTTCCTAATCACGTCTGGCACTTGCAGCTATGTAAGTATACATCCATGGATGCAAGTTAACGTAAACTTGAAATTGTTCTAACGAAATCGAAATTATAATTCTGATTAATTAGGGCAAATTTCTGAGGTTCGCTCATTTGTCGAAGTCGCCAGTGCAATAACAAATCGAAAGTAGCCGTTTATTTTTAACTGCAATACTAAAATGTATGGAATTTAGAAGCACTTGCTAGCGATGCTGTTCAGAATGGTGAATACTCTAATCAGGATTAGGTAGAATAAGTTTCCCGATCCCAGTCGGAACATGCTGCGCTGCACGGGCACACACTTATTTCGAACTTTGCACTCCGTTGTGTTCTTGCTATACTTGGTGTATTGCTTCGGATTGTTCTGATTTCCCATTTGCTTCCTACAGAGGCTACGGCCGTCGCCAGGTTCTGCGAAAAGTTTGAAAACAATGGAATCGATTAGAGCAATTTGTTTAGTGCGAACTAGTCAAGCAAAAATTTACCTAAAAAGTTTCTATCGAGCGAATCGGAATATGCGCCCAACCGGGGTTCCTCTGATTAGCAAGCTTCCGAAGCAGCTGTGGGTGAAAGGGTTTGGGATATTATTTTCACGTCACGTGCAAGTGTACTCCCAACAGATTGATCTGCGGCGAAGAAACGTCTGCCATTGACTGATCACTGACCGAACTGAACTGACCACTCTGTCTCTGATGTTCTTCTCCAATGCTGTACCTTTGGATTGGTCATTGGTACCTTCTATACATGCATGATATGTATGTAGCATCGATGTCAGGCACCAAGTTTCGGTCTAATGAAATATTTGGCCATAATAAGGTGGGGTAGAATAAATGATTTATTAGGTGAAATACAGTCAAATATCTGGAATACTTACACTGTTCAATGTCACCGTCGTTCGACTTCGAAATTATTATAAAATTAATAAATAATAAATAAATTCATTGAATTTATAACAAATTCACATTTTTTTACAAAAAAATTTAGATTTTCTTTACATGCTACGTAATGGCCATTCGATTTGTTCAGCAGAGACTACAGCGAAGCGAAAATTCTACTTGAGTTGTAGCAGGGTGAATTAAGGACTGTGACGAAGCAAACTTGAAAAATTCAAAACACAATAGCTATGTAACCGTTGCATCTATGCACCCCTCGTTTATTGTGTAGCCACCTTGGGCGGTTAATCATGCTCATGCTCAACTGTTTTACGGTCATGGAAGATTTTCCATTTGATTTGTTTTGTTTATTAGTGGTAGTATTGTGACACCCGGACATAAATTATTAAGTTAGAGTGTTTTTCCACTTTGTCGCGAGTGAATCGATGATTATTAGCAGTTTTCAAGCTCGATATAGAGTCGCCTCATAGCGGGGATTATGATTATTGGCAGAGTGTGGAGTGGAAAAAAAAAAGAATACCAGTGCAATGTAGAAAACGGTCATTTGCTGGTCAGAAGCAACAACGCGCAACGGCTGGCACATAATTTCAGATGCATTCACCATGTGGTGTACAGAGTTTTGTTATGCATGTTGCATATCTAACGGGCGGTTTAGCAACGTTAATTTTTGGGCTTATTTTGATACGAGTGCATGAAATTCATAATAAATCAACGTCGACATTTTTTTTTTACGAATGAACAAGATAGTTTCATTAAGGAGATGGCCATGGGTGAGATCTATCTGATTATAACTATATAACAATAATCCTATTCTCAAATAATACTCAATACGTGCCTAGTTTGGAAATTTTACAATTTCAAATCTGGAAGTGTGTTGCAGTGCCCTTATCCGAATGATATCGGTAATGTTCACAAGCGGGGCTTATTGTATGTGAAAGTAACCTCGGAATGGGCGTGACTGTCCAGACATTCTGAAATGGGTTGCTGGATCTGCTGTAGAGCTGTCACTTTCTAGCTCCCCGATTAAAGCTGCTTCCAATGGTCACTTGAAGGATTGTTGTAAACAGATTGTTTCCATAATACTATTGCCGGCCAATGGGTGTTAGATTGTACACACACACACACACTCACATGGTTTTTTTTCCATTTGGTAATTTCTCTTGGAATACATTGTTGAGGTTTTGTTCAACATTCCTTCCAATTTCTCAACATACCCCTTTGGCCGAAAACACATTAAAACACCTGAACTCACCTTGGCCAATCATAGTATTGAAGAAATGAGGTTTGGCGGGAGCGCATCTTCAGTTTTTTCAAGATTTTATATTGTAGATCTTGAACTTAAGTATCGTTACATATGTTAAGGTATTTTGATAACGTTGAGATCACATTTGATACATTTGACCTTCTCCAGTGCCGAACCAGTGTCTTCAATCATTTTTTCATTGCGATAATTTTTCTGTATCCAAAATCAAAATCTCAGAAAAAAAAGGTTTGTGGTATGCTTTTTAGATTTCATCTGGGCAGTTAAGACAATAGTGAGTAACACTGTTTATCCGTGTTTTCATATTATTCTTCATTTATAAGGTGTTAAGGAGATACGCAATAGAAATATTTAAACATAAGTACCGATTTGAAACAACAGTAAGTATGCTGTTGGGGTCACTTGCAAAGTGTGATAGTGGTTTACTTGATCCTAGATTTGGGGGCACAGCGAGTATGGTGAACCTATAGTATGAATCATTATTAACTAATCAATAATGATCTAAACAGCCGGTCCACCACACCCGACGAACCACCACGTCTCACCAGTAAGCAGTTTTATTGTTATTTGTGCGCAATAAAGCATTCACACAGACCATTCACCTCTCGTGGGTCAAATTTTGTCCTTGTTGGCGGTAAGAGAGCTTATCTCATGCTATAAACATGCATGTGAGATCAAGAATTTGACCAGTAGTGAAAGTATCACATATTCTGCTCATTTTTTTCACTGCCACGTCGTAGAACGTTTATATAAAGGCACTAACAGCAGGTGTGATACTGGCGGGTTATGCCGCAATTCACTCTTAGACTTCTTACTTTCAATCAAAGGGAAACGACTAAAAGTATAGTTTTCATTTTCGTGGTAACTTATGTTGTTGTTTATCCATTTGTTTTATGCAATGAATAACCAAAAAACCTGGTTTGCTCATGGTATAATAATTGAAAGTAATTGCAAACTTTCGAAAAGGGTGAATGTTTTGATCTTGGTAAATATTTGACGGTTCGAAATGAAGGACATAGCCATAGAAAAGTGTTACTTTAGACTGACGATGACAAGCATGTATATTAGAAATAGGACGCGGAGGGCCCGTTTAGGAAGCACGAGCAGTGGATTAAACCTTTCCAAGTTATCCAAGTATTTTATTTCAGGAACAATGATGAGGGTCCGCTCAATGAGGTTTTAGTATTTTACTTACTTTAGAAGGGGGGAGGGGGATGTTTTAATCACGGTAGTTCCATTTCAATTCCGGTTTACGTTCTATTTCGGTTCCGTTTCGAATCCGTTTTGCATCCGTTTCGGTTCCATTCCAAACTGAATAGCTCGGGGCCGTAAAATGAACGCCATGGGCATAAAACAACCTGACTGACTGGCCCTGATAACACACTTTAAAATGAAAGCTCATAACTTACTAATTCAAGCTTTAAGGGTTATTATTAGAAGATACCGCAGTGCTGTAAATAGCCAACATAGGCTCACCATTGAAATTGAGAGTTGTCTAGAAATAGCATTCGTTGAATGAATAATAAATATTATGCATACTCTTGTTGCAATACTTCTTGGGGTTGACTTCAGTACTACTAGTTGTCAACATAGACTACGTCAAAGGCCTGAATGTCGTCTCTATTAATTATTGTTTGGCAATTTACATGTCTTTTTGAAATCTAGCTACTACTGCATACGGCCTGGAGATGACTTCAGGACTGGGGGCTATTAACTAAGACGGCACTTTGCCCCGGATTATCATCTCTAGGAAACATTAGAAATCATCAAATAAAGCTCGTGACATCTAGGATAGGGTATTTATTTGAGCTTCCATTTTACGACTGCATAGCAAAAGATCATCGTGTTAAAATTGAAACTGAAATTCAGAAAAATACTAATTACTTCAACTAGTGCTCAAGCGGCCAACATAGGCTATTGCTTCTAAGGTATTGGTCGTAGTAGAGGTAACGTTGGGAAAGGGTCTAGTCTTGCCATCCAAGCTGTCACGCAGGTCCAGCTAGATCCCTCAAAAAAAAACAAAAAAAATAAAGCATTCACACAACCGTTCACAGCCGATGCTCGAAGCAGACCCTCCACCTTGAGCAGACCTCAGTAATTGTCCATTTTGTCCGAGTTCCCGCACATGATAAAAAATATAAGTGAAACCTGACGTTTTCGGAGTATACGAAGTATACCATATGATCAAAATGGACCCGGACTGGTAAAAAAAAACAACAGTTTTTAATACAAATCTTTATTATCGTCTTCAAAATAAGTTTTGAGTCAATACCAGCATGCCAAAGGTTAATCCAATATACCATACACTAGTTATACACCTCGGCCGGGATAGCCTTCAGTTGCTTCAGGGAATTTCTGTTTATGTCCTCAATCGACTCATGGCGCGTTTCCCGAAGCGGATATTTAAGTTTCGGAAACAAAAAAAAGTCACAGGGATCCAAATCGGGGATACGGTGGTTGAGCGATGACTTTTGTTTTATGTTTGGTCCAAAATTCCATCACAACCAAGCTGGAATGCGACGGCTTGGTAAAAAAATCCATGAATTGTCTTCTCATAAATCCGACCGTTTACGACAAATTGCTTCGCGTAGACGCTTTAGTACACCTTATAGACCGTTTGACCCTCTGGAACAAATGCGAACAAAAACGATCCGCAACACCTTCGCCTTCTTCGTCGATCGCGGATCGAAAGGTTCGATCGACGCTTGAACAAATTCAACACCTTCGTTGCCTTCACCGGATCAGCTGTCTTCTGCCGCTGCCTGACCGCCGCTGGGTCGTCTGGGTCTCCTAGAATGACTTCACCACCGGGGACACCGTCGAATGATGGAATTCCAGGTGTTTTCCGATCCATCTGTGGAACGCAGTCGGATTTTTCACGACGGTACGCATATTTTTTTGGCGGGTCTGCTCTTGTTCCAATGCGGTCTCATTACACTCTTAGATAGTTTCAGTCAAAATTTCACCAATTTTTACCCACACGCAAAAAAAGTAAAAAGCTAATCATTGTGTCTCATTTTCTTCGAGTGCAGTCTTTACGCTGGATGCGGAAGCAATTCGATGTTCAATTCATGTGGTTTTGCCATTGTTTCGATTGAATTTTGACACGGTGCATTGTTTTGATGAAACAGCACTTTTTTTCTTTTTCATATGGGGCATTTTTTCTGCGATTTCGTCCTTCGAACGCTCCAATAACATTCACTGTTGATGGTATTTTCCTTCAAAAGGTAGTCGATGAATATTATGCCATGCACATCCAAAAATATCGATGCCATAACCTTTCCAGCTGATCGTTGAAGCACTTTCGGACGCTTTGGACGAGGTTGACCAATTGCTGTCCAGATGACTAGCGATTTGATTCCGGAGTGAAGTGATGGATCCATATGTCATTCATTGTCACATAGCGACGCAAAAATTCCGGCTTGCTACGTTTGAACATAGCCAAACAGCCATTACCTCAAAATTTAGAATTGATATAACTCAGAATCTGTACTAGATATTGAATATTTCATCACATCAGTTTGTATGCAAACTGATTTGCTGTGAACAATCTGATGGAGTTCGATTCGAGGTTCATTCACTAACAATCGAGATTTATCGATTCGAAATAGCGAGGTAAGTTTGCGAGAGAGAGATAAAAGATAGGAATGAATACATGGACAGCAATTCACCTTAACAGTTAGCAACACGAAATCCACTTTGAACAGAACTTTCGTATGGTCAAATTATTATGCAATAGAAAGTCAACGCGTTCTTTTGATATCATTACGAGGTCAGCTAACTCACTGCGTTCTGCATCATCGGTGTCTCTACGACCACGTTTGAAATCAGCATATTAACGTTTTATTAAAGTTTCTGATAAAGCCGAGTCCCCATAAAACTTTTCAAGCCATTGCTTCGCTGGAACGGTTTTTTATTCATCAAGAAGCAGTGTAAAACTACAACACGAAATTGTTTTTGATCCATTGTTTTGAAAATAACAAAAGTAGCGTCACTCTTAGCAAATAAATAAAACCTAATAGATTGTTCATTTTGTCCGATTCGTCTTCATATAAAGCAAATTGATGTTATGTTTTTGAGGTTGGTTTGGGGCTGGTTCGTCTGGAATAGGCGTAAATAAGAGTGCACTCCAGTGCAGGATATATCACATGTGCAGACCTTTTTTTTTATCCGAGTTTCGCAGTTACATGCACAACGACTTTTTCTAGAATAGTAAAAAAAAAAACAATCTCTTTTTCAAAAACTTGAGTATAACAGCTTGTTTTGACCTAAGTATTTTTTTCAGTTTGCCCGCATTCCCCTATACAAATAACAGAAAGGTAAATATTTCATCAAGTTTTCGAATTAGATGCAAATGCATCAAACTATTTTCAACATGCCTAGAGAATCAACTGCCATTTCAATCTGCCTATAATGGCCCATTATCCCCGAGTTTCTCAGTAAAATTAAGAATAATGTTAAAGTTTCTTACAGTTTTCGAAATGAATTGTTATATCCATGATAACAGTGAGAATATTTCATTTTTCTACCAGAGTCAAGAGAAAAATCAAGCAAACCTCTTCTCGAGGTCTGAACACTTTTCGAATCTCTGCATTTTTCTACATAAGAAAAACTATTTTTCATAGACTTTCCCTAATAGTAAATGCCATAAACAAACGATAACCCAAGTGCTTAAACTATTCCTTAAATGATTTGAACGATACCTCGAATAGATCGTTATGCAAAATAACTATACAAAATTTTTAAGGGTTAGGCTGCGGCTTTTACCTTGTCATTTAGGGTCCTTTTTTCCACAGTGTGTCGATTGGGTTTAACCAGCAGCTGCAAACGTCAGCGGTGATTAAGAAAATAGATATTACGCGTTGCGCGATAAATTATCGCGAAAGTTTTGTGAACACACTAATAGAACTGCGTATTTACGTTAAATCGTGTTGGTGTCTTCGGCGCGGTTATAAATTGGGTCATTTGCGCACTTATTGTAGAAGATATCAAAATGATTGAACGTAAACGCGCAATTCTCTTGCGTTTTTGCACAATTTTCGCGATAATTTATCGCGCAACGCATAATATAGTTTTTGGCTCAGGAAGTACCAGCACATCGGTCCCAAGCTTCGCCTCTAATAACGTAACTCACACGAACACACCCTCAAATATTCTGTCAAAATAACACAGCGAATCATAACAAAAGCAAAGGTTCTAGTAACGTTTGCATTGAAAAAAAAGGATGAAAATTGCCGATTTTTCATGGGTTTACCTTCACCCGCACTGACGAAACTACCCATGCAGCATCAATCGTAGTAACTCATGAGTCAGCAGACAAAATTTGACAGCTCTATCAGTCGAACTCTAACCGTGATGGCAAAAACAGTGAAGCAACTCCGTTCAGAAGTGTGCGCGTTCAAAGAACGGCACCCCGCCGCGTCGAATACGGACATCGTGCCGCACTTTGTGGACGCCGGATACGCCCGTTTCGGCATCTACAATATCTTGGCACTATTAGACAACAATCCGAGCATCGAAAGCAAGCCCGGTTCCGGACGGCCGACCACCCTGAGCGACAAGAAGCTCCAAAGGATGCTGAAGAGGAAGACCGAGGGAAAAGTGGCTACATCGCTGCGTGCGCTTGACCGGGAGGTTGGTTCAACTGGCCAAACAGTGAAAAAGTACCTGGCGAACATGAACATACATGTCAGGAAGCGGAAGTCGCGTCCACTGGTTTCGGAGCTGCAGGCAATGACGCAGCGGCAGTGGCTGAATAAGATGGTCAACACGATTTTCCCGGCGAATTGCGACGTGGTGGTGATGGACGACGAGACCTATCTCACCCTGGATGGCTTCGACTGGCAGGGCACTTCGTATTTTACTTCCTCCACGAAGGAAGTGAGCTCCGAGGTGAAGTTCATTTCGCACACCAAGTTCCCCAAGAAGGTGCTGCGGTGGATGATAAGCGGGAAGGGGAGGAAAAAGCGCTCTTGGCGGGGGGGGGGGGGAAAGATGAGCAGGGTGGCCACAGAGGAAACCGGGAATTAACCGGGAATTCTAAAAAACCGGGAGAAACCGGGAAAAAACCGGGAATTTATGTTCACATGATTTTTCATAATTTTTAGGTTGTGTGTGATTATCATCGACCTCTAGTTATTCCTATTTGAGCGTGTTCATCCTTAACGATCTGTGAAAACTTTGAGTGTGTCAATTGATTCACCTTCTATAAATAGCTTGGCTCATATGTCTAGTGTGTAGCAACCTGTGTTCTGACGTCTAATCTCCTTTCTCTTTCAAGCGTATAGAAAGTATAGGACTTGCTGTCAGGCAAACGTTTCCCTATGGAAACAAAATATATTCGTCCTGAGCGTTGGAAAGAAAGGGGATTAGATACCAGAAAACCTAATATTAATCGCTCTCGTTCACTTTTTCCCTTTATTGGCGATACTGAGCTCATATTCGTCACCCAATTCCAACTGTTTTATTGGCGAATTAGCACTCATCGTATTTCGACAGCCTTTTTTCTTAAATTATAAGAAGCGCTATACCAGTGAAGCATTACCACAATAAGCGAAAACGGCTTTAAATCAAATAGTACTACTGATTTGTTGCCAAATGGCATATTTAGCTATCTTGTTGGAATTCTTCTTGCTTGTTATTTGGCACAAGCAAGGATGTTTCGAAATTTCTTCGCAAAGCGTAAGTGTCAATCTCCTTATCCCGTTTTGTCGTTTTGGCTACGCGTTTCTTTTCTTTTTTATTGCAAAAGCTCTCTTCCTGTGTTGCTGTTCATACTGACTGTCAAAACCATCAAATCTTCGAGCACATCAATATCGAAAAAAAAACTGTTTCGGAACTCGGCTCTCCTTTTGACATTTTATTTTTTATTTTTTATTCGAATTCCAACTTGCAAAACCCGCACGAAAACAAATGGAAATGTTTTGTTCCCGCCGAAGAAGTAGTGTGTAGAGATGAATTATATTTTCCGGAGTAAATCCCGTGGTTGGGTTTACACTTCAAGAAGACAGTATTTTTTGTGTAGACTTGATTCTCCGCAACGGGAAATTAAAATCCCGGCTTCATTTCCACACACAGGCGCGCATATACCGTGACACTTTTCACGACCTGTAAATCAGTTTTAAACCGGGAAATTTTTAACATTTGGTCTGAGAAAACCGGGAAAAAACCGGGAATTTGAAAATGAAAATTGAGTGGCCACCCTGTTTATAGTACGAAATGCCTGCCGGAAGTTGCGTCGTTCGTCAAGAAATACCATAAGGGCGAAGACGCGGTGTTCTGAAGGATTCGGGGTTGGGCGGGCAAACCCCAAGCCCCCATCTGCGTTCCATCGAGAACTGGAGGAACCACAAGCAGCGGCTCTCCCAATTGTGTGGAGAAATGAGGAGTGATTAAAAGAAAAACTACTACTACCAGTTGTGTTGGCTGGGAGTGGGGAGGGAGGTCGCAAGGAAGGAAATTTTTTTGCAAGTTAGCTTAAATACCATACTACTACCATAGCTCAAAGTTGGAAATTTTATCGTAAAAAGCAATTATCTGTCTTAGCTTTTTTTATCACAATCCGAAAAGAGCCCCATTATTTAATGCAAACGTTACCAAAAAGCGCATGTATGTATTGCAAGATGCAGGCTGCAACGTGTACTTCGAGCACAAGGGGTTCTACAACAGTGAGCCAATTTCAAATCGGTAGTTTTACATTGATTGTTGGTTTTACCGGGTTGTTGAACAGCCGAATAAAACAGGAAAATTTACTATCTTAAGGAACGCAGGCGCAGCGCTGCCGATGGTGAGATCTTTCCATAAAACTTTAATTATAATAATAATTATAATTTTATAATTTTTATAATTCTAATCCATAATAATTATAATTTTTAGATTTATGGTAGGAAACCACCTCGACCTAATCGCACATGATTGGTACATCGTTAAGTTCAAGATCTGGAATATGATAAAACTAAACATGCGCTCCCACCGAACCCCATTTTTTCATTATTTTGATTTTAACGAATGTGAATTCTGGCGCTTCAATGTGTTTCCGGGCATACACAATTAATAAGCCAAGTTAAGAACAAAACCTCAACTGGAAAACTAGGAAAATTGAAACTAACACTTCACTTGATCACTTTAATAAAATAAAAAAATAAAAAACTTAAACACTTTTTCAAACTATCACTAGTAAACGCGAACAAATTCCTTTAAATTCCACTAAAAAAAGCTTATCCTTTGACATAGGTATAGGCGTATTTCGTCTGCGAGTTACAGACTTCTTCACTGTCAAGTGCTCGATAGTGCTCGTTTGAAGAAATACTGAATTCCTTTTTTTTTTAAGTTATCAAGTGAAGAAATTTTACTAGTTTTCGAAAAACAGTTGAATAGGTTTCACTTCGTATTAAATCATTTGTTTTTCTCATTAAAAAATCTTATAATAAAAGAAGATTTTGGTCATGATTTTTCATCAAAAGGCAGCACAATCCATCGTCCCAGTGAATTACATATGTACACAAATCGACACCTTCCCACTCGCCATTGGTTTATTTTCAACCGGTAATGCAAATATTATGTTCGCAATCTATAAACAATTCTATAAATAGCAGGACAATTCTATAGTCTATCAGCTTTGAACGATTCGCTCATTCGACCTTCTCTTTTCATAGCCATGTCGAAGCACACAGATTTCGTACTATCCTCACAAAGCTTTATAAAGAAGGTTCTTGAAAATAGGTACCAAATTTCGAAAATTCTGTACCATCAGTAGAATGTTGTCTAATTGTATGCAACCTTAATGGACACATGACATTCTACTTTCCGGACATGACTTGACTGCTTTACATTATAACTTCAATGTTGAATTGTATAGCTTCCTTTTTTTCTTTTTTCTACTAGCATACTAAAAGCACATACTACTACCATACTAAACCATACTACTGACTAAAAGCTTCGGACAAAAAGTCAAACCCACTTTTTTGGGATAAATAATTAACGAGAGAAAATATCTTCGAAAGCAGATAAGCCATCTTCTCAGCTTTGTAATCAAATGGAATTTACTTATTGTCTTTTATCACAATCTCCTTCATTCAATCAAAAATCATCCTGTCCCGAGCATTTCCACTCAGAACATTGATCGCTCACTCTTCGACGTGGGTCAATCTATCCACATGGCGTCCGTCCATTACTTTCCGCTGGAAAAGCAGGAAAATATGCGTTTTTCAATTTTCAGTTTATTTTTCACCGTTCGAATTGTACTGCTTAACTGTCCGTGGGGTAAACATTTACTGCCGCCGCACTCTGGGACAGCTTGGAAAAATATATTGGTCAAAACTTGCATTTTTATTGTCAGGATTTAAATTCCATTGGATATTGCGTAAAATTTATTAATGTTTGAATAATAAATTGAATAGAACCTGAAAGTGGTTGCGTATCTTTAGAAAGAGGAAGGTAGGGAGAATGTGCCTGCCAATGCATGCATTCTTGAAGAGAAACGATGCCATCTATATTTATCAATCAACCTGCGCATCAATGTAAGCAATATTCCAGGTCTGTTAAGAATAAGGAGCTCATGCCGCAACTTTTCCCTATTCGCAAACAGGCGAACGAGGAGAGAGAGGGAAAGAAAGAGAAAGTGAGACAGAGACAGAGTGAGGGGAGGGGAGAGATGAGACAGGAGGTAGAGAGAGGGGAAAGAGAGAGAGAGAGGTCCTTACTTTTTAATTAAAGTGAGTCAATTTCATGCAAAGAATCCCCTAGATAGTAGGGAAGCAGTGAGACCCGCTGCCATTTAAAATAATTGGCTAGTTCTTTTTTATGGTTGCATCCTGTTGTTTACCTTATTTCTCTGCACTTGTGTAGCGGTTTAATCGTTTCTAACGGCAGGGGGGAAAGTCCCCCTTTTTTTGGGGAAATGCTCCTTTAAATTTGGGAAAAATGCCCCTAGGTGTGTTTTCCATGGGCATGTGGGTTGTGTTGGGGGGTCTTTAGTTTTCTTCAAGTTTGTCTAGGTGGGTGGTTTGGGGGGGTTTTTTTTTTTTTGACGAGTCTTAATTTCATTTTGAAGAGTCTTAATTTCGTTTTGACGACTCTTAAATTCAGAAACATAAAACCAGTCAAAACTATACAATCTTGAAGAAACTTAAGACCCGTCAAAACACCCGGCAAGCGCTATCCAGAAGGTTAATATCTCCGATTGCATTATACCGGGCAAACGCATCTTAGGAGCATTTTTTCCAAAGTTTAAGGAGCATTTCCCCAAAAGAAGGGTGCATTTACCCTTTGCCGTTTCCAACAGTTTGTTTCAAAATGCGTCGATTTACAGCGGAACAACGTCGAAATATTGTGCACAAGTGGTGTACAGAACCCAGAATGTCACTAAGGATGCTGGTAAAAATGCAAGGCCGTACGAACAGCGATCAGAAGGTGTTTAGTTCAGTGAGGATAAACCAAAATCGGGTCTATAAAAAGGTCTTGCTAACTCTCGTTTGAATAAACGTATATCATTAGAGCACAAGAAAAAGGTTTCAGATGTGGTAGAAAAAGGTGGCTCTTCGCAGTCCAATATTCATCGAACCTATAAAAAGCAGAAGCAGCCGAAATGGAGTCCGCAACAATTCTAGGAACTTTTTTCAATAGGGCGAATCTAACAATAAGAGATACTATCCTATCTCACTCTCTTTCATTTATTACAGCGCCATTATAAAACTTTCGAGGGATTCTTTAGAACAGATCGACACACAACAGTGCTGGCTAGCATACTCTACGAATAGTAGCATGAAAACCGTAAAGGTGATTGGAACTCTCTGTCTCGATCCCTCCCTCGCTCCCTCTCTCTTTGTATTTTTTTTTTTTTTAGAAGTAGGAATCCCGCTCTGTGACTTGCAGCTTCAACAATAAACGCTACATAATGTTGTGTTCTGCCCAAGCTATTGTCGAAAGAGAACATGAATGAAGGATATCAATTATTGTGGTTATGCCATTATGATACTCAACGTGGAAAATGCAGGAGATTACAATACTTAAGATTTTTGTTTTCCATGGTGAAATACCGTTTTGCTGGACTTACACTTTTTTATCTAAATAGAACCGGTCTAGATCCTAATTTAAAAGAAAAAATGGCCGTAAATTTGGACATTGGACATATTAAGTCTTAACTTCTGTTATCAGTGCTTCTATCATACTGATCAAACTGATGAAACTATATAACTGATTTAGCTCAAATTACAGTTATCTTGATCTGTGTTTACTTTGCTTCAATGCAATAAACCAATGAAATTCGATTCTGTTAGCAGTCACATTCTAATCTATTGTCATTTCTTTTTCCATTACATAAATGCTTATAAATAGTTTCTTACAAAAGATGGAATTGATTACACGAAATCAAGTGATGTGAGAATATGAAGTCTGGGCTACTTTCACACTTAGCATTCATGGCTATAGTGTCAGCATACCATATTGGGCCAGAGCATCACTGAATTTATGTTAGCCTTAATAAAAGGTAGTACACATTTCTCCTGGCACTCTTGCTTATAAAGCTTCGAGTCCATTGTTGTGTTGCTGATGAAAAATTGGTTTTGAGTTCCGGAGATTCCGGACAAAATTATCGACGAAAACAATCTTGAATTTGCTGGAGATATCAATCCGTTCTGTGGGCAGATGGAACTTTTTTCGAAAAACTGCCTGAAATCAATATCTAATTCGTAAGAACACAGTCGTACAGCTTCTGGGCACGTATTCTGGCCACTTTTGCTCCATCGTCCTATTCAGTTGCTTGAAGACACGGTGCTCGCAGATGGATCCTTTCGACAATGTTATGGCCGGCAGCATATCCGGTCCGAGTCCAAGGTTTCCCTTGATCAATCTCAACACCTTTTATATCAGCTGCCCATCCAAAGTTCCAGGCAATTTTCAACCTTTTCGCGGTATTTCAAATTGAGCACGTCGTGGCGTCGTGAGTTCTCCTTGTACAGTACTGGAAGAAATAAAGTGCTCACCGAAAACCTAATTTATAATCGCTTCGAAACTTTTTTTTAAATTTGATTATATCCTTTTGATTACTTCTGCAATGTTGACTTAATTTTTCATTATCTTTTAAATTTTATTCATACAATTTGTCTTTTCTATTGATATTTAAAAAAATATACCGAAACTGAGTTGTTTTCGAACTGGAAGAAAAAAAGAGCTCATCCCCGTCGTTTTTTTTTACAGTGTGTTGTGCTTGCCCCCTGTCGGTGAGTGACTGATCCTTAAACAATTGATCTACACGGTAAGTCTGGAAAACTCATTTTATAACTATATTTTTTGCACTTTTTTTAGATTTAAGTTGATCCGTCATGAAGTGACTAATTTCTACACACGAATGAAGAGTACTTATTACGCCTTTTAAAGTATGTCAACGGCGACGAAAAAAATGCGTAAAAAGTAGGCACCGCTGAGAAAAGAAAAATAACTCTGCCCGTGACTTGATGGTGACGCCATTTTCAAATAAGCATTTATTTGTTAAGCAGTTTAAGTTCCGGAACTGTTTGAGGCTGTCGAAGTATAGAAAATGGAGCAATTATCTAATACGTTGAATTTAGACGCATCCATGAAATTGACAGGTAAGTTAAATATTTGCTATTGTCAGAAATCAAAAATATTTTATTCTGTATGAAACAAAACAGGTCTCCCATGCCCTGTGGCCGGATGCGGTTATTAAGGATACATTACTAGGGCCGAATCATTAAGCTTGGGACCGAGCTTGAGACCGATGTAGTGGTAGTTCCTGGGCCAAAAACTATATCCATATTCTTCTCGACTATCCAGCCGCTGCCAGAAGGTTAAAACAATTTGTTCCAGAACGTTTGTTAATCAACTCTGTAACAAAATGCGTGAGTCGAATTTCAGCACAAAATCTAAACATCTGCGCAAAAATCTAATCAAAAAGTATGCATCTTTTACTTTTCAAAAGGAGTAAAAAGTATGCATATTTTACTTCTTTTAAAAGGAGTACAAAGTATGCATGTTTTACTTTATTGCTAGGAGTGTAAAGTAAGCACATTTTGACGTATATTCGGTTTACTCAAAAGAGAGTAAAAGTAATATACTCCTTTTTTAAGGCGTAGTCCCAGTTTTCCTCGAAAGAGCATAATCTTTATAGTCATAATAGCGTAAATTGAGATTACCGTGTACAGGTGGATTGTACCAAAAGATTTTTTTTTTTGTGTTTCACTAGTTTGTGGGTATTATTCCATGTTTTAAGGTGGAAACTCTGCAAATTTCATTAAAAACCGTAATATGATCGTTTGGGCCTACCAGAACCGTGAATCGTACCGGAATATTGCTGCTAAGTATGCTTTAAGCTAATCTGGTGTAAGGAAGGTATGGAAGAAATTCGAACAATATGAAAGTGTGGCAGATAAATCCGGTCGTAAGAGGGAAGCGTCTTACGTCTCCACTCCACGTGCGAGAGGCAAGAAGATTCATCAATAACGAGTCGTGCTATACGTAAGAACATGAATCTGAAGAGTATCCGAAAGAATTATTCCCTACAGACTGCAAGAATCAGGATTGCAGTTGGCGTTCTCTAATTAGAAAAGTCAACAAACGATTAAAATTTACTCAAAAGGATGCTGAACAGCCCGTTGAATTCTGGAAACAAGTGATGTGGTCTGATGAGAGCAAATTCGAATTGTTTGGCAAGAAACAGCGCCCTCATGTTTGGATGAAGTCAGGAGAATGCTTGTTGGGGCAGAACGCCGAAAGACTGTGGAGGAAGGATTATGGTGTGGGGGTGACTCGCGTGGTCTGGTGTAGGAAATCTCGTGCAAATCGAAGGCATTCTGAATGCTGACTGCTTTGATCAATGAATGATTGATTGATTGATTGATATGATCAATGAAAATTTGGATGAATCGCTGCTCAAAATGGGGGTCGAGGAAAACTTCATTTTCCAACAGGACAATGACCCAAAGCACACTGTTTTCTTCAAAGTAAATTGCATTAAACTGTTGGAATGGCCACCACAATCACCAGACCACAACCCTTTCGAAAATTTGGTCGATTTTTTTTTATAGAAACGTTGATAAAGGCGAAGTGAAGAACAAAACAAAACTTTTCACAGTTTTAAATGAAGCCTGGCAGAACTTTGATAAAGCATACCTCCACAACATCGTGGAAGGCATGTTGTGTGCATTAAAAAAAAGCGACTATTTTCGGATGAATGGTAAAAAAACGGAACAAGATATTGCAAGCCAAATTGCATTTTATTCGAGTTATGGGCCGACACTAAATCTAACCAAAACACCACGTCGTCATCCTTGTGGTACTTTTTAATGAAGCCGGCAACTTCTTAGTTAAATTAACCGTAATGAAAAATCGGAACATTCAGTCGCCTTTTTCATATCGAATTCGTTTTTGAACCTGGGTTGGAATTAGTTCCAACCTGCGTTGGACCTAGTTCCAACCATTTGTATGCAGCTGAAAAGGAAGGCAAACTTCGTAACGTTAGTAACGCCTGCCCAGGTAATTTAAATGGGACTGTCACTTTTCCTTGCGGAATAATATTCCGTTCGATTATTCCGCAAGAAAAACTGACATTTCACCCATACTGGAGCAGTTGTCAAAATTACTTCGGTAGAAATGGCAAACATTACTTCAGGTCTTTACTTGTCAGCTGCATACTAGGTTTATTTGGTTGGCAATGGTTACACGTTATGTATTAGCGGTTAACACAGAAACATAAACAATGAGTTCACCAGAAAACCGTTGACCCAATTTTAGGGACATATTTGTTGCTATGTTCTCAATAGCCTAATGTATTCATCACATAGTAAAAATTTGGTATTGGTATTCCATTGAAAATAATGGAAATGTTTGAATATTTGATTGAATATTTTTCAAATGGCTTTATTAAACCAAAACCATATCTATATAGTAGGAATTCTAATTTTTGGAATATGGAATAAAGTTGTTTTATTAACTATTGTGTTGAGTTAAGCAAATATAGCTATACATGAAAAGCTTAAACAATAAATTAAAATAAACACTATCAAAATTTAACGAGAAACCGAAAAGATAAGACGAAATTGCATCCATAAATAAATCCAATTTAGTGCTTATAACGACTATTCCAGAAAGTATAAGCACACCTTATTTTAACGGTCACTTTGAATATAATGAAATATTTCAACATGTTTTGGCTGCGTCCTTTTGTTTGCACATTTCTGAATGACATAGCATCAAAAAAGTGCTCAGTTTTGTGTTACCTATCAAAATGCGCGGTCTTACTCCGGAACAACGAAAAAGTATCGTGCACAAATGGTGCACTGTGAGCGGACTCTCCTTGAAAAAATTGGCCAAGGAAGAGGGTGTAAGCGTCGCAGAGCGGTACATCTGCAATTCGAAAATATAGAGAACAGTGTACGTTTGAAGATGCGCCGAAGAGTGGTCGGAAATTCGGTCCTGTTAGTCCGGATATCGATAAAAAGATCAGGGATGCCTACAAGCGAAAACCAGCGACTTCCGTTCGGGATGTTGCGAAAAAACTAGGGACCTCGTCGAGTAACGTCATGCGTGCCAAAGAAAGACTTGGGCTAAAAACATACCGGAAGCAGAAAAAACCCAAAAGGAACCCAAAACAGGCCGCGTCCGTGAAACCACGGGCCCGCAAACTCTACGATTCGTTATTGTGTAGAAATTCTGGGTGTATAATAATGGACGATGAAACGTATGTGAAACTAGATTACAAAACGCTTCCCGGACCACAATTCTATACTGTAAGCGAAGACAAAGACATCCCCGAAACGGAGAAGGCAATTTTTACCGAAAAATTCGGTAAAAAGGTTATGGTTTGGCAGGCAATATGCGAGTGTGGTAAAACATCTAGTCCGTACATCACAACGGAGACGATGAACACTCAGAAATACGTTAAGGAATGTCTCCAGAAGCGATTATTGCCGATGATCAGGCAGCACGAAGGTCAAGTAGTGTTTGGCCTGATTTGGCGTCATGTCATTACGCAAAGGACACTTTAGAATGGTACAAAAGTCAAAATGTATGTTTCGTGCCGAAAGACATGAATCCGCCGAACTGCCCGGAGGCACGGCCAATCGAGACTTTTTGGGCTTTAACCAAAGCAAAGCTTCGAAAATTCATAAAACCAGCGGACGACATCCAAAAATTTAAAAAAAGATTGGCCAAAAGTGGTCAAAATGGTGGGAAGTACCACTGTGCAGAAGCTAATGGGTCATGTTCGAGGAAAAGTTAGGAGTCTTGGCTATGATTAAATATTTTGATTGAACGAGAGTAAAATATCATATAAAACACAAATACAAATATGATTTGCCAAATAAAATTATTAAAACTAAAAAAAACATGACTTTTTTGTTATTTTGAAAGTGTGCTTATACTTTCTGGAACAGTCTATAGAACGACATTACATCCAAATCCATCGAAAGTTTTCGTCTTTTAAATGTAAGTTATTTAACTTTTTGGGTGGAAGAGCAAACGAAGATATTCAGCTAGCGGGCTTTGTAGAGGGGGGGGGGACGCAACCTATTTAATTCGACCAAGATTCTTTTAGTTAAATTAAAGGAGGGGCGGGAGAAAAGAACAAACGGTGTTGTTTTGTTAAAATTTAGAGGTGTGGGAAACTTTTGAAAATTTGAATAGGAAATGGGATAAATTTTCAAAAGGTAGAAACTTCTTTTGTTAAACTAAGGATCAAGCGTCGGTTTCTCGAAAGTTCTCGCAACCTATTAGCACTATTTTGTTAAACTTAGCTTAGCTTAGCTTGACTGACAGCACGAATCAACGGTTGCTACTCCGTGATTGATATTGGAATCAGTGAAATTGCGCAATGAATCAACTGAATGAGGCTGGGAGTAACCGACCATTCTCACTGTATACGTTTCAGGGACTCATGTTCTTAATTCATCAATATTGACGCGGGCCACGTCCTTGCAATCAGGTGGGAATAGGGAACGAATGTCAGTGTGACCTTTGCTGTTACGGACCGTGTTTACCTCTGCATGCCCACAAAGGTCCTAAGAAGGTTTTATGATAGTAGAATGGGGCTCGAAGGATCAGGATTCACCTTGATAAGTGATGTGATGTGCCGAACAAGAGATAACCGAAAGAATAAGAAATCCGCATTGCCCGATAACAAAATAATGCGCAATAAAGCATCGACACAACCGTTTAAGCCGATGCTCAAAACACTCTTTTTTTCGTTAATTTTAACTTTTACAACTGCATTCTACAACCTATTTTACTACTGTAACTAATATCTGCATCAATCAAGTAGAAGCTTCTAAAGAACAATCTATGCTTATCCATTTAAAATAACGATTGCGGTATTTGATAAAAATAAGAGACCGTAGATGCATTTCGTGCTTTCTGACAACTTTATGGTGCTATTGATGTCCAAGCTCATCGCCCAAAGATGTCATTATCTCCAATCCGCTCAACCAATCGCAATGTTTTGTGATATAATGGACGGATTATTATATTTTGAGATAACTCAATGCAGACTTCTTCCAAATTTGGCAGATCGACAGGCAATTGGTGGAGACCAACCAATGACGTCTGTATAAGGTCTGGGGCAACGCACTGCTTGCTTGTATTGAAAGCAAAAATAATGTAAACATTGCTGAGCCGACGAGTGATGGCGTAACACTATTCAACTTTCTATGCACGTGCATAGGTTCAGATAAAAAAAAATCGGTTCAAACGTTTATTATAAATGCTGAATTGTGGAAATAATCATGATACAAATGCCATTGATTGAGCAGAAGTATTTCCTCCCGATAACATGGGTCATGTATAGTGAATTTAACTGAGGTAATTGAATTTTTGCTACACTAACTTTCAAACGCTGGGACATGACAATTGAGTAGCGATATAGAGTTAGCTCTTTTCCATCATCGATAGACTAGAATCGGTTGAAAAATTAAGTTTTATACCGCACACAATTAACAATCACGGAGCGAACGAATAAAAAAAAATAGTATGACGTAGCACTTTCCGAGCTCTTGTGTAGCGTGCGCAAGGAGTGCGGTGGTATTAGTGTCATGAGCGAATTTTGTTCATTTCACTAATATTGTTGTGGCTACTGGGCCAACCCTTATATAAACGTAATTGGAGACCAACCTGGTATCTCATATCAAAATGCTTAGAGGCGGTTGTGCTGATGCTTTGTTTACGCAATATTTTGCTATCGCGTTTTCCCTTGTTTCGGTTACCTATTGTTCGGTGGCGCGAGGGATCTAGTGAGCACAGAAAAAAAAAAAAACAAAGCTGCTTCCCGGTGAAATGTGGTGGCTCGCCGAGTGTGGTAGGCCGGTGGTGAAGATCATAATTAATTGTGATCCATATTATTCGTTCGCCATACTCGCCGGGCCAAGTAAACCACTCTCCCATTTTGTGAGTGGCTCTAACAGCATCCGTATTTTTGTTATAATTCGATCCAAATTGGCTCTCAAGCTTTAATATAAATTACCTTGTTTTCCCAAAAAAAAAACCACCATCACACTTTGTGAGTGGCCCCGAACAGCATCCTTACTGTTGGTATAAATCGGTTCAAATCCCAAATCGGTTCTAATATTTAAATATTTAACTAGACAGCTTATCGTTTACCAAAACAAACCCTGCTACCACCCAATCCTGTTACCAAAATCCCAGTGGTTTTTGGGGGAGGGCAGGGGTGTTTCCTGTTTTTAAAAAGGGGATTATCTTGTCAAAATTTTCCTTTTTTTTTTTTTTGGGCCCGTTTTTTGGGGTTTTTCTTTTTTTTTTGGGGTGGGTTGGGGGGTTGTGGTGGTGGGGGTGTGGGGGAGGTTTTTTTTCTGTGTTCTCTTCCTCTTCTTGTGGGTATTGTGGGAAGGAGGAGGGGGGGAGGGGTGGGCGGGGGGGTTATGGGGTTTTTTTGTTCGTCTCCCACCGCGGTGGGGGGCCGGGGTGTTTTTCACACTTTATCAGTTGAATTCGATCCCCGTTCCGGTGGGGGTGCTGGGGATGCGTCCGGGGCCGCTGTATTTTGGTTGTTTTTTTTTTTAAATTCTTTGTTGTTGGGTTTGGTGCGGGGGTTGGGGGTGGGTGCCAGGAAGGGGTGGGCAGTTTTTTTTTTTGAGGGATTCCATCCAGAATGTGCCGGAAATCCCAAAAATCATACCCGATCATCATTGATTTGGATGAAACTTGGCACATGAGTTCGGTACGTTGGAAAAAAAAATTCCACTGGTGTTAAGATAATTTGGGTTCAAGAGTAACTTTTGAGATGGGCGTATGTGTTTTTTCCAACATTTTACTTGAAAAATCGTAGTTCAAAAACCATTACATTTAGAGAAAAACTTTATATAAGGGAATTGTAGGGAACTAAAAAACCTTTCTTAAAAAAATATACACAGAAAAAAATTTTTTTTTTCATCAAGAAAAATCAAAAATAATTACTAAAAATAAAATATCTAAAAAAACATATTTTTAATATTTTTTTAATTTGTTGTATGGAAATTTGAGGAAAAAAGACACGTTTTAAAAAAAACTCTAGGATGGACGCTCTTATAATAAAAAAGTTTTTCAAATAGCGAACTTTGGTGTATATTTCAAATTTTGGTTATTCATTCTTATAAATAAATTTTGATGTTACAATATGGTTTTGGAGATCATTACAAACAATAATGATAATAATGATAAACCACGTAAACGCAACCGTTTTCAAGATATTTCTGATTTTCTTTCAATAAAATTTCAAAACCTCAAAAAATACGCCCTTTTCATAAATTACTCGTGATATTAAAACAACAATAGCTAACGATTGTTTCTCTTGTGTTTTTAGCCTTTTTAAAACACATGTATGTGCCTCTTACTTACTCTTAACAGCTCGTCGATTGAAAAAGCTTCACTTAAAGTTATAAGACAAAAATAATGAATTATGGTTGGATTTATATTTATATATACCATTTATTAGTCTCGGTCATTGATAATATTACATAAACATTATATAAACTATTGATTGCTTTTATATATATTATGAATCCTGCCTTCTTCGTCATTCGAAAACAGTTTTACAAAAACTTCGTTTTCTGAAATTGGAACGAATGAGTGGTACTTTTGTGTACCTGCAATCGTTTTAGTCTGTCGGTAAATTTCATTCCATTCTGCTACCCCCTGTTCATACTCTTCATGTGATACATAACAAAACGACATTTTTGTTAAACAATCATCACTTTTTTGGTTCGCCCATTCGAATAACTCTAATGCACTTTTTATAGGGTGTTCATGTTGTACAGCAAGGCTTGCATATCTTGCCATTCGTTTTAATGTACCACCAATTGCATCGCAAGGTCCCTTACCGTGGGATGTTACGAAAAAATGCCATTCAACTTCAATATTTTTTTTCTTTTTAAACTTTTGAAAGTTCGTTCTTTTTTTCTTATTGTGATGCTGGGACGGTGCTCCGCCATGCATCTTACTTTAATTTTTTTTTTCTTTGTTTTTTTTTTATTAGAATTTTATTTATGAACTACAAACCTACTGCGTCACAATACTATTGTTCTACAATTCTAATGAAATTATTATAATGCTATTTTTTTGTGTTTCAAATTTCGTAAAAGGGTGAATAGAGGCGTGGTCAGTAGCTCCAATAACTACTTTGAACAGCATCTTGAAAAACAAATGAATAATTTTCAGAAAAATCACAAATTATTATTACTGCGCCGTCTTTAAGACAACTTTTATAATCTCTCAAGAAACTAGACTGCTGAGATTTGACAAAATCGTGGGATACTAATTGTTCCAATTTTTCACAAAAATAAGCAATAAATTCATCAATTGGTTTAACAAGTGTCTCTAAACTACATCTGTCTCTAACAAATCCATTGCTCAAAAGATATTTCAACTAAACCACGTTTTTCTAATTTGTCTGTTAAACTACTCTCAAAATCTGAAAAGCCTGGACATCGTTCGCATTCACGGAGGTAACATTTTTTAGTTCTAGTTGATGAGCTACATAATATTTCTTCAAAACACAATTTATAATCATTCTCGAATGAATATTTTCTAAGACCATGAAGCATCAAGTTAATGTTCTCATGAATGGTGCAAACACAAATGTTATGAGAACCTGTGCTGCCAAGTAATTTGCAATGCTTTGGTCTTAGTGCTGCAAAAGAGCTAAACCCAACAGCATTTTGATGCATCTCTTGAAATTTAATGAAAGCTTCTCTTAATGAACAAACTAAAAGGCGCTTTTGAATATGAACCCTCTTACCTTCACTCCTCACTGAAACGTAGTCGTTCATACCAGGGGTTGCTCGTGTAATCTCATCACTGTCGTAAAATTGCAAAATTTGGTTTTTTATTTCCGGGTTCAGACCGTGTCCCAGCTTTTCGTTAGGGGCAGCTAAAACACCTTCGTGCTTTGCAAGGAATTTAGCTTGTGATACAATGTACTTGTTTGTTATTCCAAATTCTGCCATTACTCTTTGATTTGTCCAAGATTGTGATAAAACCGAAAGTATCCTTACTTGATCGTCCCTCGAAGTTTCTGGATCAGCATACCGGTCCTTTAGCTGCGCGATTATTTCGTCATATTCGGCTGCTTTCACTTTCAATTGTTCCAGGTCATCCTCCTCCGCTTGATCCCCAAATATGTGTGTCCGAATGCCGTTTGAAACATCTTTGAACTTTTTGCGGGCATAATTTACGTTCAGGAACTTTTTTAGCCGATATTGGCGAAACGTTGATTCCAGCTACGCCTTTGTTAAATAGCTCAATATTATGGCGCCTTGAATAATCTTGCACACTGCTATCAGATGGCACTGACATTAATGATATTGCCGATGGCGTTTCCTCGAGACCATACAAGTCTACTTGCCGTGATGTAGATGGTTGTGGATCCATAATGTTAGTAATTGATGGTTTCTCACTAGGCTCCGAAATTGCAGCATGGGATTGTTCCGTTCTATTTAAATGCAAACGACAATTATCACAAATCATCAAAGAAGTGTCCAAATGTGTTTTGCCCATAAACTTGAGTTTTTTGACATTTTGTTCGGTTAATTTACGAAGGTTTTTTGAGCACCGTTTAGTGGGAAACGGCATACAACACTTCTTCATGTTAAACTCCATTTTCAGTTCACTCAGATAGATTTTACTGATGAATGCGACTATGTATGAGCATATATATTGGCTGTGGTACCTTTGGAAATGCAGGTATAAAACATCTCTGGTAGTTTACAGGCAGCGTACATTAGCTGTTTTTTATGAGAAGATATACCTGACATACGTTATAGCTGCTATTTGTCTACCTACCTTAAACAATATGTGTTACTTTCATCGCTACATCACCGAACTGCTCGGAGTGTAGTTTTCACACACTACACCCGACCTCTAACATCGTTGGAGCTTGGCAAAATAGTCAGCAGTTCGATTAATATGCTTCTTCTATATGACCCTCCGCATAATTTCATCATCTGTCCATTTCACACTTGTCGCCCCTGCGACATCTATCTCGCTGTTACTTTCATCGCTTTAGCAAATTCGCTCCCTTCATTCTCTGAGCGGCCCGACCGATACAGCCATAAAACAATTATAAATATATTGATTGCAATATTAAAACAATAGTGCTATTTATCTTGTTCTTTTCAAATGAGTCTTCTTATCATCCTGATATCAAAAGAAAAGAGGACATTAGAGTAATGTGAACGTTATAATATGAAGATCTTGGAAAATTTATCATTTCTGGTGGAAATCTCGATTAACTTAAGAAAAGAGCGAATTTTCTTATGTTTTTTCATTCTATTGAAATAAAATCCGAAAAATCTCGAAAACGGTTGCGTTCAGGTGATTTATCATTATTATCATTATTGTTTTTAATGATCTCCAAAATCATATTGTATAATTAATTTTCATTTATAATAATGAATAACCAAAATTTGAAATATGCACCAAAGTTCGCTCTTCGGAAAACTTTGTTATTATAAGAGCGTCCATCCTAGAGTTTTTTTCAAAACGTGTCTTTTTTTCTCAAATTTCCACAAAACAAATTTGAGAAATATTAAAAATATGTTTTTTTTTATATTTGATTTTTAGTATTTATTTTCGATTTTTCTTTATGAAAAAAAATTTTTTTTTTCAGTGTTCATTTTTTTACAAAGCTTTTTTAGTTCTCTACAACTCCCCATATAAAGTTTTTCTCTAAATGTAATGGTTTTTGAACTACGATTTTTCAAGTAAAATGTTGGAAAAAAAACATACACCCATCTCAAAAGTTACTCTTGAATCCAAATAATCTTAACACCAGTGGATTTTTTTTTTCAACATACCGAAGACGTGTACCAAGTTTCATCAAAATCGAAGATAGTTGAGTTTGGTGACCGACCGATTTGGCGTGGAATCAGTCTTTTGCCAATCGAGCTGAAATTTAGCACATAGACACGTTGCCAGTGACGATGCGTTTGTACTTCAGAGCTTTCACTCTCCAGGTTACAAAAGCGACATTTATCTTCATTTAGTTTACCAATGAGCTTTAGGTGGTATTTACTAGGACAGTGTCCTGTTGTTAAACCTGTGTATAGACTCAGATCACGTTTCGATAGATTTAGTAACCTAAACCTATGACAAGCGTTTGGCGTTATAAAACGTTTTGATTGCCGGGCATTTAATGTCTTGTTCCAGTTGTACTGTACCTTCGTTTTCTCCCAGAACTTAAGCTTCATTTTAAGAGCTCAAGAAGATAAGCCAAAAAAGGGCTCGGGACCAATGAATTTCGTGGTTGATCCTTTTTTTGCCAATTCGTCACCCTTTTCACTTCCGTCGATTCCGCAATGCCCAGGAACCCAGTATAGGTTAACAGTGTTGCGACAGGACAGTTTTGCAACAATTTTGAGCATTCCCAAACTAGTTTTGACGTATAATTTTTTGATTTTTAGAGTCTGACCATTTACTGTGTGACTGCGTTGCACTATTTCATCTTCATTTCATCTTATGGAGTCTTGGGAAATCTGGGTTGTTAGCCTCAAAAGGGTAATACATTTCATAAGGAATATATTACCTAGTTGAGATCATTGCCTATAATAGTAGTGGTAGTTACTCAGAATAGTGACTAAGCATTGTAATTTGGCATACATAAAAGTTGTCACGCAAATGAATAGTGCACTTTTTATCGCTTCCCTTACTTTATCCATATGGAAAAACGTAGTTTCTTATAAATTTTGTCTAATAAGTAGTAATTTATGGCAAGCTCCGTTAGTATCACACCTGATATCAGTGCATTGATGAAAACGTACTACGACGTGGGCGAGAAATAAAAGTGCAGAAAATGTGATACTTTCAAGATTAGTCTCCCAGGCCTACCGCATGAGATTAAGCCCTCCCACCTTCGGCAAGGTGAAAAGTTTGACCTAGGGGAGAGATATTGCTGTATTGGTCGAAAAGGATAAAGTGGTACTGCTGCTGATTGACTTCAGCAAAGCGTTCGATACGATTTCTCATCGTCGTCTCTTGCAAAAGCTTCACAAACGTCTTCTCATCTGCTGTTGGCCACAGTAAGTCTTTTCTAACTGGAAGAACACAAATTGGGTATTGCAAATGATTAATCTTCGGTTATCGATCTACCAGGTGCATTGCAATATCGTCGGGGAGAATGTTCGCAGGTTATGTACAGCTTTACTGTTCTCCCATGCTTCAACTGCAGCAGCATGGCTAAACTAAGATCCAGCTTTTCAACACTGAAAATTAGTTGTGGACACAGAATTTGTTGACACAGAAAAAAACATTCGTGCATTGTACGAAAACAATAAAAAAGAGCTACAAATATATGGTTACTAATCTAAAAAGAAATGTCTCTCTGGTGGTTGCATTAATGACAGACAGATCTACTATATCGTCTCGAAATGTAATTGAAGAAAAAAGCGCAACAATGCGGAGTTGTCCCGCGATTTTTGTTTTAATGTTTCTGACATGGGATTCGATCCTGTATTTTTGGAAAGAGTTGATACTGAATCCGTGGTTGAGCTCACTAGGCCATGGTAACTGGTGAGAAAATGCTTGATTAATAAGTATGAAGTTATAACTCTCGACAGCACTTTAATTTTTATTTTGGGATAAATAAATTATTCCCGTCTATCCCAGCAGCAACTTCATCTTGCATGAGTACGATAAAAGAGAAACAGTGATTGGTTGGTCTTCACGAAATTCATTTCGTGCATTATACAAAAAGCTGTAATAATAGCATTTCACCAGATAAAAAGCAATATGAATGTTTAATACAATATACGAGACATTTGTTCTTTGTACAAAAACCATGTTTACGAAACGAGTGAATGCTATTTTATGAAAATAAATGTTCAGTGCACTGAACTTTGCAGTTCCATCAGATCATTCAGTTGCCTATGGTGAATCATTTTTGTGAGAGGTGTTGTTTATTAAAACGCGCAACCAATGGATCTTTTACGAATACAGTCATAATCAATGTACAAAAATGCTGCACTTGAATATTTCAGAAGAAGTTAGAATATTAGATATTATTGATAAGTTCTGTAGACCATGAAGAAAGAAACATTTTGTAAAATCGTTATTGACACCAAAAAAGACTGTGTCTTACGTCATGTTTTAATAAAGTAAATATAATAAAAAATCAAATAATTTTCTTGTGTTGTGTAGTCACTGAACTTCAAAACGAAGTACGGTTTGACATTTATAAAATAACATAATTAATGTGCACTTAATCATGTTCGACCAATTTTTGACCGTTCCACCCTTTAAAACGGAATAAAACATAACCATCAGATACTTACCTTCAAAATAGTATCCAATATGAATATTAAGGCGTCAGTTGTTTAAAAGGTCATAATTATTCCAAATTATCCACAACCTATAAGCCAACCAGATTGATTTCGTGCCAAAAGTTACTTAAACTTTGTATTTTCGTATAATACAACAGAAAATGAAATAAAAAACATCCAAGCCAGAAAACATACACACATCATTAATCATTAATTCGAGTCAAACCGAGCTCTATCCAATAGTCGGCTGGTTATTAGCGGTTGTGTCTATTTAAATGTAATTCTCGGTGCTAACGTCATGGAAATTTCGCCAGCTCTAAACACGTTTCTCGATGCAAATAAAATGTTTTTGTTTACATCGATTGTGCTCGATGATAGAAAGAAGGCAATTTGGTCGATTTGATATATTTATATAGGTCCATCCATCGGGGTAACAAATTTACAAATTTTCACGTCTCTGCATTTCGAATTCGTCCTGCTAAAGCATATGGCAATATAGGTGCCATCTGGTGTGAGGAAAACGAAATGTACCCAACCTGTCCCTCGAGTTGTTCAATATTTCAGACGTTCTATTTTGAATTAAATGGTTGATTCATTGGCAGCTAATTGCCCTGTAATTGATATTTCTGATGGATATGGGTCAAGTTGATGTTCTCTATCGCTCTAAAGTTTAAATTGAATTAAAAAAATCGTATCCAGATTAATTCGAATGCGTTCAACGGAGGATGATGGTTAGCAATTCAACTGACATTTACATTTTTCTCTTATTTTCCAGGTTGGTTGACAACGAAATTCTGAACATCCTTCGCCAACGTTTTGAGGACTGCGTCATGTATGAGCAACCGGATCATGAGCGCAAGTGTAAACCGTTCTTGGAGCAGTACGAGAAAGCTGCCGAAAATTGGTTCATCAAGTGTAAGATAATAAAATAGATAGTTTTTTTTATAATGTAATTAAAGCAATAATTTTCTTTCTTGAACTAGACGGTGATCTTGGGGGTTATGTCAACGCAAAGACGGCATACATGAAGCAAAAGCACCGTATGGTTTGGGAAAGACGCCACGGCCCAGTCGGATCGGGAATGAAACAATCTGATGATGCCGCTCCAGAACACTAATTAACTTTTGGTTAGCTGCATCGAAGTAGTTGAAAACATGGTTATTTCTTATGAAATTGTGTAAATATAAGAACAACTGAAGTCGGGATGCCAGAACAATGAATACTGTAGATACTGAAAGAAAATGTCCATTTTAACGTAGTATTACTGGTCTTCCTTTAGTTCGGTCTGTAAAGACCCAGCTACAAAGCAAGACTATCCTGGAAGTGGCTGGGACTGTGTTCGATTCCTGGTTTGGTCATAAAAGAAATCTCATCGTTCTCTTTTCTATTGGTTTTCTATTTCAAAAGTTTTTTTTTTCAAACGTTTTGATAACGAGAGCATTCATGTAAAATGCTAGTCTCTAGAAGTAAAAATATTAGGTTTCTCAATACTAACTTCCATACAAATTCAAACGGAATGCAGAAGGCGGATAAAAACCTATTGTTCTCAAATTTTGCATATTTTAAATAAAAACTGATCTGTTTTCGCTTTGTCTGGTCATGTTTTCTTTTCTTTTTTCCTACAGCAATGATCAACTCTAGTATGAATTATTATTATTAAGTTGCAAATATTCATGACACAAAAAACAATAAAAAGCTTGCATAAAAATCTGCGTAAATTATCAGTGTTGAAGCGTTAGAAATTGTGAGCGGCGAATGATACGACGTGTTGTCATTTACGAGCTAACAGTTATGAAATCGAGCAAGGTACTAGGTTAGTCAAAAAGTTTTGAAAGCGACAACAATGGAGCAGTAGAAAAACCAAAACTTCTACGCCATTTTAATATTTCATCTTTCATAAGAACGTACTCAAAATTTCATTTCGATATGTCAATTCATTCTTTGTTTACAAGCCATTTGAAGTTGACGTGTCAGTGTATTCCGAACATCGTGCAGTGATTAAATTCTTTGTTTTGGAAGGTTTATCGTCTACTGAGATCCATGCAAAAATGGTGAAAGTATTAAAGGAGTCTTTTCATTCATTTCTAACCGTTCACCAATGGGTTTTGGAGTTTAAGCGTGGCCGTACAAGCGTTGAAGACGATCCACGCTCAGGACGTCCAAAAACTGCATCAACACCAGAAATTATAGTGACAATACAGGATATGGTTTTGAAAGATCATCGATCGACTGTGGATGTGATAGCTGACACCATAGGCATCTCACTTGGAACAACATGGCATATTTTGGCTGAAGTTTTGGGTTTCAAAAACTGTGTGTACAATGGGTGCCGCATTTGCTAACAATGCAACAAAAACACGTTCGAATGCGACTTTATGAGCAACATTTGGAGCAATTCCGGAAGATAAAAAAGATTTTCTTCTTCGATTCATCACTATGGATGAGACTTGGGTCTACCACCATGATCATGAATCAAAACAAGAGGCTAAGGAGTGCAGAGCGGTCAAAAACGCTCTTAACTGACAGCTCCCTAAATAGTGAAGCTAGAGCGATGGCGTTTTTGGCAAAGTTAATGGATATGACAAGTGTCGTATTTTGACGGCAAGAATTTTGTGATCAATCCCCCTAAAAGTGAGATAAAAATTCAACTTTTGTATAATTTTGACATAGAGAGTTGATGTCTTCAGCAAAGTTGTAGAAAAAGTCAATACAAAAAACTTTGCTAAAGACATATAAATCGTATGTTTCGCCCAATTCAAGACAGAGAGCGTTTTCTAAGAACTAACCTTCAAATTACATTTTTCACCGAAACATTTTTTTTTAATTTTAAGGACAATGTTATGTTCTACAAAGTTATTTGCTACATCAAAATACAAAACTTTCTTGAACATACTATACCTGCATTATTTCAGTAGGATGAGTTATTGTACTTTTTCTCTTTTTTTTTTTTGTGTGTGGGGTGGGGCACAAATGGCAATGAGGTGTATACAGGTGGCGAAGAGCAAGGTGTTTGTCGGTATTAGTAACGAAAAATATGTAAACAATCCATGATTTCGGATAGTGACGTAAAACTCCAAAAACAAGCGAATAATAACAAAGCAAGTTTAGTTTTTGTCCGTAAAATTGTGCTCGTTGTGAAAATCAAATTTGTTTTTCGTGTTGCGATGTTCAAGAGTGTTCGTTCTGCTATTTCGGAGTTAGTCAGCAAAGCATCGCCATCTAAAATCCACTGGAGGCTCAAAAACAGAATTACTGGAGAACTGGTGCATCGAGGAAGATTAACAACGGAATCGAAGATGATGTCCCGTCGTCTGAAACAGAGCATCATCGCAGCTGATTGTTCAGAATATACTCGATCTGCCTCTAAATTTCATGCCAGCATAGGAATAAAGCTCTCCGGATCCGTACCACAAACAATCGAACAAAGATGATTCTCGATTCGAGCTTTCGGAAATGCGAATTCCACCTCCACCTACTACCAGCGATTAACATGCGTTATTCGAGCAGATGCAGCAACGATCGGAATCGTTATCGAGACCGTGGGGAACGGTATAGAGATCAGAAACGTGAACAAGATAGAAGGGAACCTGGGAACAAAGTGAAACTTAGGGAGATGGTGACCGTAGTGAGAAACAAGTTGATGATTGTGTAAATAGAAGAATATGTCGAAGTTGATTGAAAATAATGTAACTAGAATGTTTAAAACTTGTTATATTTTATCGTTATGCTATCAGTTGAACTAAAGTACATGAATCAAAATTTTTATAACATGAAGTGCTTCAATTTTCGAGCATTTTTTCCAACAAGAGCATCACGTTCTTTATCTGCTTCATTTTCGGGCATGTCAGTTTGTCGTTTTTTTGCTTTTCTGGTTCCAATTTTGTGCTTATGAATTTTTTGCTCTTGCAGCCTTTTTTTCATGTGCTTCACCCTGATATTAATCCGTTTAGTCGTGTAGGTACGCACAATTTTATCAGGAACATCAGGGAATTGGTTCTTCAGTGTCTTGATGGTTCGCTTCTCCACATCTGAGGTGTTCCGAAATCCGATTTCTTCGGGTACGTTAGAACTTATTCCAGCGATATTGTGAATGTTATTAAAGCAGGCGTCCATTTGATTAGCCATACTGTTCCAGGAGTCGGTCGGTTGAAGCAGTCCTCCGTAAGAAAGGTCTTGGATGTAGTTTTCCTTATTCATACCCTCTTCAGATGGATCCTGAACTGTGTGGGTTTTATTGGCTAAAGTTGGGTATTCAGCTAGTAGACTCCGCGCTATAAATCCATTTGCATATTCCGTACCGTCAATTTCTTCGAGCGTTCGGCTTTTCGACACCACCATGGTAGCATCCTCTTCGTCGACGTCTGTTTCTTCAGCTATTGCCTCGTGATCTATTCCAACTGAATCACCTTTTCGCTTCCGGAACAAGTTCGCAAGTAAAAAACTTTCTTCCATTGAAACGTTTTCGGTATTCTGATTTCTTTTAAGGTGATGCTGCAAATTCTTGCCCAGAATGGCTAAGCGTAAACGGTTGAGTGCTTGTAGAGGAGAAGGGTGCTCATGTGTACCGCCGTTTAGTCTCAAAATTGCGAACAGGTTTTCTAGGAAGTCTTGATTTACTTTGTATGTTAATATGAAATAAATATCGAACTTAATATGCATATCCAGATATAAGTTTTTTATGGACACGATAGAAACAAGGACGCCTTTTTGGAAAATCTGCAATTAAGTAAATACATACAAGAAATTAATTGTATATTAATTAATTGTAAAGGTATGGATAATCAATTTTTCGAAATTCAAAGGTATATCTGGACCAAAAGACAAAAAAATAAAGATATTCATCACAAGTTCTTCTAATTTGAATTAACATAGACTGTGAGAGATAAGGGGTAGTATTTTGAAGAGACTACGATAGTCTGGGAGGGGAATTATAGGTCCGATGAAGTTGTTATATCATTATCATAAATTATTTACCTGAATATGCGTTGCTGCAGGCAAACAATGTAGCGATAGAGTCCTTATATTCTGCATCAGATAGGCCATATCGTCAAGAACTTTATTCTGTATACCCAAATCTGTGCCATAGGCTGACTTGAATGGGATACCTTGATGCAGCTGGTGGGAATTCATCAAGTCAAACCATCTATCAATGGTTTCAATGATCTCTGCGAGAAGTATCGCCTCACGGTACTCGCCGAAATGCCTACGAAGATTCACGGCAGTCGTATGACTGAGAAGTTCTGCAGCTAATCTTACGTTCTGCCTTTCAGCTCCTTTAACCGTCAGATGCCTTAAGGAAAGTTTGAACAGTGAATTGAACTCTACATTTTTGAATTCAGGGTCCCCTTTATTCATCAATTCTTTGATTGTTGATGCCTTTTGCACCAACAGCCATAAGAACTTCTTCGTTACTAATTGTCCTGTGAAATATGAATTTAAAGTAAAAAATGATAAAAAAAGATCAAAAAGTTGAGTGTACTGACGATATAGAAGAAAAAATCACTTAAAAAATTGTGGGTCAAAAATGTATACATACAACTTTAGTTAACCTTCCTCGGGTATTAAAAAAACTGACACATAGGACATTAGGGTCAACATTGACCCGGATTTCAACCCTCTATAGAATTATGAATTCTCGACCTAGACACAATGTTTATACCTCATTAGAAAGACTATGGTCTCAAAAATGGTAGATAAACCTGGTTCCAATAGCATAGGCCACCGGGAATCTGCTACAAAGAAAAGGAGGTTTTGATTTCGATGTGTGAACGGAATTGAAAACAAAACATTCCAGACTAGTTGTAGAGAGTTGCCGTCTTGGGCAAAGTTTCTCAGTATGTCGTTTGTCGTCTTTTGACATTATCATATTAGTTCCAGATCATACCGCAGAGATGGCGTTGAAGTCTATCTTTGCCAAATTAAGAGCTAGAGAGTTGCCGTCTTGGGCAAAGTTTCTCAGTATGTCGTTTGTCGTCTTTTGACATTATCATATTAGTTCCAGATCATACCGCAGAGATGGCGTTGAAGTCTATCTTTGCCAAATTAAGAGCTAGAGAGTTGCCGTCTTGGGCAAAGTTTCTCAGTATGTCGTTTGTTGTCTTTTGACATTATCATATTAGTTGTATATTTCAAACAACTTTGCCCAAGACGGCAACTCTCTAGAACTTCATTTGGCAAAGATAGACTGCAGCACCATCTCTGCAGCATGATTTAGAACAAATATGATAATATTAAAAGACGATTTGCTACACATTGAGAAACTGTGCTCTATCTCTTAATTCTCTATCGTGAATCTGGAATGTTTTATATGCATTTCTGTTAACACAGCCAAACTAAAACTTGCTTCCCTTTGTAGCAGATTCCCGGGGAACAATGTTACCGAAACCTGTTCTTTTTCAATCCAATGCATTTTTGAGACTATAACCTTTCAAATGGTGCATAAACATTGAGTCTAGGTCGAAATTTCAAAATTCTAGAAAGGGTTGAAATCCGGGTCAATATTAACCCTAATGTTTTATGTGTTACTTTTTTGCACAACCACCTTAAACTGATTTTAAAAAAAATATATTTATGCAAAAATGAAAAATTGCGCAAAATATTAAAATTCAGAAAATTTTAGCCCGATATGTTTAAAAATAAAAAAGGTAGCGTACTTTGAAGTTGCGCCATGGGTTAGAATTGACCCCAATATCTTAGGAAGGATAAAATGTTTTCAGCGCAAATTTTCGAAAGCACAAATCTCAATTTTCGCAAGATATGCAAAGATGAAATTACCATGGTGCACTTCTTGGTTGTTGGAGCTCAACAAATATTTCAATTTCATATTTGTATGTTTTGTAGGTGTTCAGATTTGTGCTTCCGAAAATTTCCGTCGATCCTCGCTTGTACAGTCACCTTGAGAATCATCTATCGTACAAAGAGAATGGGTTAAGGATGGTTAAATATACCTTTATAATAAAAGCCGGAATCCAGAAGCCAGTTCCTTATCAGCTTAAGCAAGTGTGGGACATCAGGGAAGAAATATATTTTTTCATTAGTAACAGGGTGCTGCATCCAAGTTTGTTCTTTTGTGTAGTCTACTCCTACTTCTTTCCATAATCCTAAATTACCTCCTGCGCAGTCATGCACGTTGGCTACGACGGTGAAGCCGATGTCGTGAAACCGTGTGATTATATCGTTTAGTATCGTTTTGGTCATCTTTTTGTCGAAATCTACAAAGACTGGTTGCTTCCAGCTTGCAAAAAGTCCTCTGGCTGACAAAACGTGCATGTCTTTATGAGGGCCCAAAATATCGTCGTTTCGTTTATCTCTCTCCACAGTTTCGTTGACCGACATTTCGTCAAAGGCCAGTACTACTACTTTCTCGCGGCTGGACATGTTACTTCCTACGGCCTTCATCATCGTAAATGCTTCTTCTAAAATACCTCGTCTCATATTGAAACAGGAGGCATACTCCTGCAGACTTCGAAGGCAGGGTAGTGGAATTTTGAAATCAGTCCGTACTATATCGTATGCGGGCTGACTATGATACCTATCGAAGAAGAAAACATTACAATGCTAGAAATTAATAAGTTCTTGTATGAGGGTACTCGATGAATTTCACGCCCAGAACATTATGATGCATGAATAAAATGTTTGAAATTGCACCAAAATAAAAAAAAAACATACAAATATATCTAAAACTAGGAAGACGAATCCCATTTTGTGCCCAAGTAGTGCGCAACCCTAACTCAAAAAATAACTATGGAAAAAAATTCAAAGCCAAATGCCCCAAAAGTGGGGTGAGAGATTTTAAAAATTGACCAAAATTTGATCACGTGCTTTACATATGCTTCAAGGAGTGAGGACAAGTCGAGGGACAGGTAAATAAACATTTGGACCATTATATTAGGATCGATTCAATCTATTCTAACAGTCATTAAATGCTTATGCAATTATAGGTTACCTTAAAGCAAAGGCCATGGCAATCTCCGAATTAGTCCAAACAACTTTCTTCTTTACACCCATAATCAAATCGATTTGGTTGGGAGTAAACAAAGTTGAAAATGCCTTGCGAATTCGGTTATTGATAACACAGTCAGCAACGGAGCCCATTTCACAACAGGCCTTTCGAAGGCATACATTATCCTCATGTAAATTGTCAAGTTGTTTTTTCTGGCTTTTCGTGACTTTATCGTAGGTTTTAAGTTGCGCATCTCTGGTTCTTAGCTGAAAAAAATAAAATAAAAATATTAGGGCTCTTTGTAACTCTTGAATTATTACCTGTGCGCGCAAACTGCGGATAGTCTGTCGTTGTTTTTTTATCATGTCGGTCAACCGACTAATTGTTCCACACTTTGGTGCCTTAACCATACTTTCGATGTCTTGGTCCTTAAGTGATATTGTTTCCATCGCTAAACTGGAACTAGGAAAAACATCCATGGATTCAAATCCTTGCTCCTCAAGTAATACCGTTTCGCTCGTAGAGTTGGAAGCAGTATTAAAATCACTTTCGTTGGATGTTTGACCACTCTCTGTCGTGAATGCAGGCTGAGATGTAAGCATGGCTTTCCATAGAACATCCAAATTACCGACGCTCGTGATAGTATCACTTCCGGGATATTCTTCATCCGAATGAGTTCCATTCCGATTACCTTGCGAGATGCAGATTGCCTCCAACAGAACATCGAAGTTCCCCGTTTGCTCTGGATTAAGTTCGGCACGCTCATTGCTGTTCACATCGCGAAATGTGCTATTCAGCATCGGCTGAAAGAACTCCTCATCCACCGGAATTGAACCAGTACTTTGAGTAACCTCAGATGATTCTAGTAGCTCGGCAACCAGTTCTTTTCGAGCCTTCCGCTGAGCACGGGCAGAGCGATTCGATAGTGGTGTCGATTGAGGAGCACGCATTGTTGGCACAGCTAAAAAAACGATTATTGCAATGAAGCAGAATATTTTAATGATACACTGTATAATACCAACCTGATTTTCTCAACATACGCCGCATATTTGTGCTGTAAAAGTTATCAAAATCCTGCGGCTCAAAGTGCTCGGAACAAACATACCGTTTTCCACGATTTTTATCCAGTCCACAAAATCGTTCCCATTGGTCGCATTGGGATTTTTCCTTGGGGAAAACATGCAGTGTTACTGAACTGCCACTTTTCTTGATGCGGTACTCCGAAATGCCGCATCCTTTTACTGCACAAGAAGGCATTTTTAAGCCGAAACCTTTTAAAAAGTAAACCAAATACCGAAAACAATTGTAATTTTCTGCTGTTCTGATTTGTTGTTTTTGGAGATCTACGTCATGCATGTTTACAAACAACAGGCTGTGCATCATCTCACGAACACAACTACAGTATTTTGCATTACACTAATACAACTGAACCACTTCTGCGCCACCTGTATACACCTCATTGACTTAGGAGCAGGTTGGAGCAAATAAAGTTGGTTACATCTAATAGTAAATTAATAGCTTTCAAGTGTTGGTTAGATTATCCGTCTACGACCGTCAGCTGGGAAGTTATGCTCAAAACAAATATCGATGGTTTTACAATATTTCATGATTCAAACAGCATAAAAAAAATTGCGTTGTCATGGTCAAAGTCATTGTTTTCAGCTTAATTTTGCATTTTGTATTTGTCAATATTTTTATTTATGTTATGTTACTATAATTAATCCGATTATGATTTCAATTATTACTCAACATTTATATTTTCGAGTGGTGTGAATCAGTCACTTCGGCTCCGAAGCGAGTTCGTGTCCAGAAATCGGCCAACAAGGTGTTCGCGTCAGGTTTTTTTGGGATGCAAAAGGAATTTAATTGATAGATTATCTGCAAACTGGTAAGACAATCAACTCTGATTATTATTGTGACCTTTCTGGACCAGTTGGATGAAAAAAAAAATGTGAAAAAATACCCGGGTTGCAGAAGAAAAAAAAACATTTTTCATCAACACAATGCACCTGCTCACACAGATCAAAAAACCATCGCGAAAATCAGTGAATTGGGGTACGAATTATTGCAGCATCCACCCTATTCACCAGATTTAGCTCCCTCTGACTTCTGGTTGTTCTCACACCTCAAAAAATTCCTTCGTGGGAAGCATTTTTCCTCAAACAAAGAAGTTATAGCCGGCGTACACGCAAACAAATACGTAGTTATACCAATACAAAATAGGAATCAATTCAACTAAAATTTTGGTTTAAATATGGACCAATAAAACTGATGAACTAATTCAACAAAACCTTTGAGTTGAAATAAAACTTCGTGCTTTATACAATTGAACATCGTGTTTTATTTCTCAAAACAAAATGTTTTGTTAAGCCAACTAAATGCTTTTGTTGAAAGAATAAACAATGATGAACTAATTCAACAAAACCTTTGAGTTGAAACAAAACATCATGCTTTATAGAATTGAACATCGTGTTTTATTGTTGGAAACATTTTTTTTCTTAAATCAACTAAACGCATTTGTTGAAATAATAAACTTTGATGAACTAATATAATAAAACCATTTAATTGAAACAAAATTTCATGCTTTATAGAACTGAAAGTCGTGTTTTATTGTTTTTTCAACAATTACCGCACCATATTCCCCCAGCAAAACGGCGTTTCGGAACGCAAGAATCGGACTTTGCAGGAGTTGATATCGTGCATGTGGTTGGATGCTGGACTCGGGAAGAAATATTGGGTAGAGGCAGTCATAATGGCAGCTTATTTGCAAAATAGTCTTCCATCGGAAGTTGTGCTGTTTTTCCAGTTATCTGCAAAGAGAATAACTCGTTGATAATCTGTTTTACAAATTATAATATATTATGTTTAAACTTACATTAGGAAAGCAGAGGTCAGAGGTAGCAATATGGCTGCTATGAAATGTGCGCTCATACAACTATTTTATTAAAACAATTAATTAAGCATTTTTGTTTAAAACGAAGTTTAAAATAAATGTGATTGTTATAAATCAAATATAATCTAAACGAGTATCACACATCGGTGATTACTTCAAATAATTTGATTGGTTTGATTTGAATTCAATTTTGAATTGACTTAGAACTTTTTTATGAATTGAAACAAATAGAAACCTTGTATTGGATAGCAGCAACATGTTTTGTTGATTCAAAACAGAGTGATTTTTTAGGGTGAAAAAATATTTTGTTTAAACAATAAATTAATCATTTGAGTTAAAAATTAAATGTGATTGTTTTAAATCACACAGCAGTGATCACTTTAAATTTATTTTTTTGGTTTGGTTAGAATGAAATTTTGAATTGATTTGGAACTTTCTTATGAATTGAAACAAAAAGAAACCTTGTATTGAATACCAACAAAATATTTTGTTGATTCAAAACAGAGTGATTTCTTTGCGTGTAGAGGAGTATTTTGCAGGCCTTCCGGAAATTCACTTCCGGTGATGAGACAAAGTTGGAAGATCGTTGGACCAAGTGTATTGATCTTATGGGCGACTATACCATAGACTAACTCTAAGACCAGTAGGTCCCGAACAATCGTATTTGTTCTTGGCTCAGTCAGTTCTAGCCAGAGACCTGGCGGACAGCGATTTTCCTGTAGCCAACATCTCTAACGATCAAATGTCAAAAAATGCATTGTTTGTAAACAATGCTGGCGTTCCTACCCGTAGTAACAAACGTCAGACGGGCCTTATTCAAATAAGGCCCGTGATATGTTGCATACTGTCAAACGCTAGTAACTAGGATAGGGTTGCCAGGCCCCTGGTTCTAGCAGATCGGTCCCAAGCAGGGGGCAATCATTAAGGATTTGGCCGGGGGTGGTTGGGAGGGAAGAACAACCTAAAAGAAACGGCAGGGGGGATTGGGGGGGGACAAAAAAAAGGCGGATGGGGGACTGGGGGTGGGGGTGTTGTGTGGGTGGGGGGAGTTTGGAGGGGTTGGTGGTAGAGGAGAGGATGGGTTATTTGAAAAAAAAAAAGGAGGAGGAGGGGGGAGGGGGGAGGGGGGGGGAGATGGGGGAATTTGGGGCTGGGGGGTGTTGTTGTGTGTGTGGTGTGTTTTGGGGAGGTGTTGTGGGTTTTATACCAGGGTATCATCTGGCACGACGTCTGCGGCAGTAGCACCTCGTCACGCGTCGCGTTGTTCTGTGTAGCGGATTACTAGTGTGCGTGTGCAATTGGTTCCGGTGAGCTGAAGTTAGAAGAGTGTTGCGTGTCGCGGGATTAAAAAAACTGCATACAATCAATTGCGCTGCTGTGTGTTGGTGATTTTTCCTCAAGCGAGCTCAGGTCCTAAGTGTCGTCGTTAGCGGGTATTGTGGGGGAAGATAGTGTGTATTGTTTAGCAACCGTGTAAAGTTAGAGGTCATAAGTGAGTTTATTTTTCTTATTGAGTCTGTTTCCTGCAACCAAGTGCCAATATCTAGAACTAGATTTTAGAGGAAAATACCACAACTGTGCCAAAGTGAATTTTGATTCGGTGTGCAGGCTGAGTTTGTCAATTAATCGGTGCAAGAAGAGTGTATTAGAAATAGATATCATGTTACTAACGGAAGGTTTCCGACACGTCGGCGACGGTCGAGTTGATGGGGACGAGTGCCGACGGCAGCAGCTGCGGGTCCAGAAGGACTTGGCCATCTAGTACATCGAGGAGAGCTGGTTTGCAAAGCAACAAATAATTCATCTCTACCATATTTTGAAGACAATATCTAATATCCTGTAACTAGAAAAAAAGAAGAATGATTAGTAATTTCCATTTAATTCCAACTACCTTTATTGCTTATCTTGACAGATACGCGTATTTCGTCTACAATGTGCAGACTTCTTCAGTGTCGTGTACTAATACTCGAAACAGCTCACACTCTCCATAATTCATCTAATATCTTGTTTTATTTTGTCTATTTTGTTTTGTTTTGTTTTTCGTTATGCTTGTCTATTTTCAGTCACATTGGAGCGGTCTATTGCTTTTGGTGGATAGTGTAGGTATGTACTTTCAGCGTATCGTTAACCAAAACGAACCCTGCTGCTAACCATTCCCAAACTATCCAACATCCCAGTGATTTCTCGTGGAAGTGCAGAGGATTTCTCGGCTTCCTTCAAAGCGAATATCACGTCAACACGTTCCTTCCTATTCCCTACTTGACCAGCATTCGGGCACGGCCAGCGCCGGTATTGCTTTATAATGGGTCAGCAGTTTTTACACATTGAAGATGTATGTTTGTCCCAAACATCATCTGTTGGTTCTTTGTGCAATAACGGAATTGCATCCGTGGGCGGTCAATCATGCTCATGCTCATGCTCATGCTCATAACACCACTCTGCTATACCATGCATTGTATGCAAGGACTTTTGGGTTGCAAAATGATTTCTAACTAGCTTCATCATATGGCATCCATCAAGTATAACGTACACGTTATAATCTCCCGATGGGTGCTTGAAATGAGTGACTAAAGGTTGGTTGTTAATGCGTAGGTGGCAACCAAAATACTCTCCTGTCGAAAAATTTGCTCTAGTTCCGTCGAACGTGAAGCCGATGACTTTTACTTTCGCTTGTTCCAAAGCGTTGAGGACATTTGAAACAATAATTTTTTTATCAGCTGCGTTAAGTCCATCTGAGAAAAAGTACGCTACAGGTATTTTAAAGTTTTCGTCGATCCCCATTACAACGAAAACAAGGGCTTCCATTGCGGGCGTTACGTCATCACTATTCGCTTCTTTGACAGGTAGCATCCCTCCGTAATCTACGCCACCATAAATTTTTCGAGTCGACGTGCTGAATTGCACGTTTTGACTGATGGCCATTTCGTCCATGCATAATGCAACACAAAGTTGATGGCCGTTCATCTCACGTTCCTCTGCTTTCGTTTCTAAAACTGCCAAAGCCTCATCTGTTATGCCAGGACTTCCACCCACACATCTGTACCATCGTGCCACGGTGTTCTCGTGTGGAAGTTTCTTATCGAACAGCTCTCGTACATACCGGTAAGCCTTTGGCGAGTAATACAATAGTGTGGTAGCGAAAGATCGAAGTGCTGTACCGTAGGGCTGTCCGTAACGACCATAAACCTGTTCCTTTTGAAGCTCAGAGTCTAGACTGTATGCCTGGAAGATAAAATAAAACAAGCGATAAGGTAATATATTCTAGCTTTCAAAATCATAAAGGCCTATTCGTGACGATTAATTTTCTTCAATTTTCTGGTTACAATATTGCAACTAAGTGAACCAATTTCCTCAATTTTTTCCGTGTGATAAATCGTTGTATTAGTTAGTTAATTAAAGCCGTATAAGCAGCTTTTAGCCCTTATGATTCCTAACGCTAGAATGTTTTTAATTAGAATAAAAATACCTGAAGCATTAACTGTCCTTTGTCAGATATTAGTCCTCTGGCCTGTAGCTCATTCATCACAGCCTGCAACGATTTATTCTTTTTGAGTCGCAGGTTCCGCTTCTGGATTGTTTTAATGTTCTGCTGGGATGATTTAAGTTGCTTCTGAACTACCCGAAGAGCTTGTCTAGACTCATTTATGGACAACTGATCAACGTTCTTAATATCGCCAGCATAACGGAAGATGAAAAGTGCTTAATTAATACAAATTTAGCCAATGAGTGGCCGCGTACACTTTCTGTTTCTTTTCAAGTTTAGCCCCTGGATCGGTTGCAGGTGTTGGATTTTGGTCATCGACTTCGAATGTGGGGGCCTGATCCAATGACACGATGCTCGTCGTTCTTTTCCATTCAGTTTCATCGATTTTGTGAATATCTGTCGATGGCTGCATTGGAACCATAGAGTTATCCACGTTATTCATTGATAACTGCTGACATGTTGAAGATTGTGAAACATTCCGTGATAGCTCTGAAAGCGGAGCCCTATCCGCCTTTAGACGCTTACTGGAGCTTGAATGATCAAAGTTTTCCTGCAACATCGTCTGAGTGACAATGTTTTCCTTACCGGTAACCAGACTTTCGAGGGTACTCACATTTAAGCTTGGTACAGCGCTACATTTCAGCCTTTTTTTTCCTCCAACAAAATAAAAATCTTGTTCTCGGAAATGCCTTGAACATATCCGGGGCTATGATCTAGTGTTTTCGCCGTTTGTGAAAGTTTCTGGTATAAGGTGGCATATCGACGATAATGCCCATTGCCATCGAAGTCTCTGAACTGCATCCCGTGGAAATCTGTAAATATTATCATTGTACTCGCAGTTCGTTGAATAGTATTATATTGCATTCACCGGTGACGAGAAACCCGAATTCCTGTAGAATCACAGAAGCACGACGGAATTGAGCATTGCATTATTTCAAATAGGACGAACTTTTCGTTTCCGGCACCGTTTATAATGCAAAACCAGCACTCTACGTCAAACCGAAGTACAAACGGGTTTTTGACGTAGGACTACGTCTGTGTTTTCAATACTGGGGTACACGTTCGAATTGCGAAAATTTGGAGCGTCACGAAAAATATATAGGTTTTGAACGTTAATAACTAAGTCATTTCACGATCGATTTACAAAATGTTTTCACCAATCGATCGGGACATTTTCTACGCTTCGATTAAAATATTTAAATCTATTGATTTATTACATTCAACTATTGAAATAAACGCAAATATAAGGTAATGTCTTATAATGTAGATTTTTTCAGAGTAAATTTACCAAATACACAGTACTTTTCTAGCACAGATTTCATATTTAAGTAACGAACGTCTTCTAGGCAGCCATGAATGTTATATAACGGGTACACCTTCGCATTTTGAATCAGTTATTCGGTGGTCGTGGAGCTGAGCAGAGTAGGATCTGCAGTTGGATCGTAGCCGGCAGCACCACTGGCGAGCAGTCGTTGCCCAGAGAGGCGTTGGTGCAGTTGGCTATTGTTGCCGATGCTCCCGTCAACCTCGCTGCGAGAAACATGGCTGTTGAAGCATACGATTTGGCGGGCAAAAGCCGCCCGTGACAACGAGACAAGAATCAATCATCCCACGAGATGAACCAAGAAAGAAAGCCCAAGTTCAATCGCGAACTGTTTCTCCCCCGTCAACTAAATCCGTCCTTTTCAGGATGACCAAATTAGTTTGCCAACTGAAGAGTTCGTTTGGATGATTTTTTTCTCTTGTGCTGTTTGAAACTTCCATTACCGCGGCCCGGCTGAACATGGCATTGCTTTAAACGCCGCGTCCCGGAGTAAATGGCAAAGCGCGTTGAACAACCAATGAACCAACAGATCCATAACTATCTTCTACGCGTTAGAGATAGTGGCCATTGCGAACTACAACCGGGGCCGTATCATAATTAAGAGCCACCAAATGCTTTCTAAAGAGTGTACAATAGAATTTTCTTGGCCCTTTTCAGGACTGACTTAAATTAATAGGGGATGGCCTGAGTGAGGGGATTCGATGCTGCGAAGTCCAGGTCAATGGTAAACCCCAGTGGGGTGTCCCTTATAGTTTTTTTGTTGTGGTTGAAAGAAGAATGAAAAGAATAAAAAAAACAAATACTGTTCTGTGGTTGTGGGAAAAAAAAAAAAGGGAGGAGAAAGCGAAAGTGGTGCGGTGGGTGGGTGTGATGGGGGGTGAAGAGATATGTGAATGAATGAAGGAGAATGTAGGGCTTATATAGTAGATAAATATGAGATGGGGGGGGAAATTAGTGGGGTGGATGGGTGGTATTTGGGTGGTATGATTGGGGGGGCTTGGGGCGGTTTGAATGGATTGCTCTCTTAATTTTCATTGCTTAGTTAGGTATGCGTCTTATTTAAATAGGTTGATGGATACTTAACACTAATTCCATTAGTTATCATTAAGTACAAATTCTTCTAGTTAAACGTCAAATATACGTGCCATAATGAGGAATGCTTTTCTCCAAAATATGTAAAATTATAAATAGAAACTGTATGAACGATATGAAGTAAATCATGTCTAATGTAAATATTCATCTAGTTAATCGTTACTAATGGTTTGGACATCATCGACTTAGATAATCCTAACGAGGAAAGGGACTTTTTAAGTCCATCCTTCTTCTTCACAGCCATCGGAGTAGTAAACTCACGGTCGCGGATCTGCCGTCGCAAATCACGATAATACTCCAGTACGGTTGGATTTGCCCATACTTGTTTGCCGTCGAAGTCCAACACCCGCAGGCTCTCCAGGCTCTGAGCGCGACTCAAGGCTACATATGCTTGACCCGCTTCGAACACCTTGGACAACGACATCTCGACACAATCCAGCGTCAGACCTTGAGATTTATGGATGGAGAAAGCCCAAGCTAGTTTCAACGGAAGTTGGGATCGACTAACGATGACGGCTCCAGCCGTTTTGATAGACCATTTTTCCGGTTTGACTAGCAGTTCGCGTTTCTTGAATTTTACCAACGGATAACCTTGGACAAAGTTCAACACAACGCCACGGGCACCGTTGACCAGGCCTTCAGCAATGTTGAGATTTTTTAATAGCATTACTTGAGCACCAAGCTTAAGTGTGAGTTTACCAGGCGCTTGCACCTGTTGGTCCAACTGCTTTGACATATAGGCGTCACTATCAATCGCATGAAAAGTCTTTTCCTCTCCAGAGAGATTGTTAAGCTTCGATTGATTGATTAAATCGGCATCATTGGTATGAGAACAGAGTTGCGTGGCGAGGATGCCTTCCATTTCTATTTGCTGTTTGGAAGTGGCCGTTAGCCGGTCGCGAATTTCCGTTGTAACACGGCCGATTCTAATACTGTTTAAAATGGAGACAAACTCGGGATCTTTCTGTCGATGAACGACGCATAGTTCGTATGAATTCTGCATGCACTCACGCCATGCTTTGGTTTGGAAACAAAATCTGACCAACGGTACCGCGACGTCTTGAGACATCGCACTTCTAGAGAACTTATCCTGCTTTACCACTGGGGGCAATTGGAAAAAATCCCCGCATAATATCAACTGGATTCCTCCAAATGGTTTGTCCGTCTTGCGGACATAACGAGCTACGGCTTCGATTTTCTGTTAAAACAATTAAATATATGTAATAATATATATATAACCAATTGAATAGAGCACCCACCTCGAAATAATCCCCGTCCACCATGGAAATCTCGTCAATAATCAATCGTTTGCACTTCCTCCATATCTGAGCACTGTTCGGCCTGGATGCCATCTCATAGCAACGTTGAAGAGAAGCTTCCCCACTTCCGATCCCGGCGAAAGAATGCAAAGTAGTACCACCAATTAAACAAGCAGCGACACCAGTCGAGGCAGTCGCCACCGTTCCATCGGGTGGAAGCGTTGAAATGATCTTCCTTAACAGGAAACTTTTACCAGTACCAGCAGATCCAGTAAAGAATACACTACGTCCAGCTTTGCAAGCTTCTAGCACCATCTTCTGCTGTTCATTTAATACTTCTATGACTTCCATGTTGCCTGTCAGAGGCGACGGAACATACAGCTTCTTTGGAGGTGGTCTTTGCTCCTCACCCGAAAGACGTTTACGTTTCTGAGGTGGAGAAGGCGTTGTAACGGATCCATTTCCTGTTGCTAGCTTCTTGGCGCGGGCTAACTCGGTATTCGTAACCGGACTGATTTCATCAAATTGATTTGCCTTTTCCGATAGCAAATGAGCACGGGTTTTCTTCAGCATTTCTTCTTTGGTTTCCGCATTGGATGTCTGGCCAGTGGTAATTTTGACGAAGATCACTTTCAAAAATTGAACAAGCAGTCCAGGTGGTGCGTTGGATAGAAATAAGGTGCATTTTTCGTCATTGAACCGGATCGATGCCTTGCCTTCTGCCATGAATTTTGAGTGGACATTAATACCTGTGAAAGAACATAATCGATTATGATACAAGTTCAATGTACCCTTTTCGAAGTATCTTATAAACTCTTATAAGAATTTCAATGAGAATTCGTCAACTATCATTAATATATTAACCAGTATGATTCGTTGATATTACCTTTTAGTTTTAGCTTAATGGCCTTTGTCTTTTCAGCAGATATCTCCAAGAACATTTCCTTCAAAGTGTTCCGGATCAGACGGAGCGTAGCCTGTTTGAAAGCTATTTTTTTGATAGTAGTTCCTTGTGCATTTAACCAGTCGATGTTTGCAACGCAGGAGAGACTAGCGTTATTAGGATCCATTTTTCAGCCCGGAATTATCACAACCAGCAGAAATGAAAACCTTTATTTTTTTCTTGAAAAGCAAGAAACAGTTTTAATAGGACACGTCCAACGAATTTAAAATGCACCGCGAAAAATTAGGTAGAAACATTAAGCGCGTTTCAACTACTCATGTCCAACAGCTCCACAAGGCGATGCAACGAAAACAAGAAAACTGCCGAACTGAACTGACGTTTATTTTCAAATCCGCGCGAAACAATGGTGAATAAAGAAACTCACCATGAGATAATTTGGCGAAACATCTGCTCTCACGCTCGTTCAAGGAAACCCAAAACTAAGTTACAACTACTCATTTTCCGATGGCAAGAGCAAATTATCAATACGTCTAAATTATCATTCACACAGGAGGCAACAAGGGGGTTAGATTTCCTGATTTTCTGATTATCTGATCAGATTTCTTCATTTTTCGTTCCGATCATTGGAAAAGATCAGATAATTTAATGTTGTTACTAACAGTTTGAAACATAAGGTTATTTTATATCAGTGATTCAAAATAAAAACATGCCTATTTTGCTATTTTTTTGTTCTCGTGAGGCGTGACCGCCCAAACACAATGATAACGGAAACGGAACGGAAAACGGCAAGTTTGACAGTTGCTGCAATGCTGCAAATGACTTTCGATTTGTCCAATTAGAATTGGCTTGGATCTTGCTTGTTTTCTTTCCGACAAGCAGGCTTATGGTCTAAGCACAATGATAGCGGCAACGGAAAACGGCAAAGCCCGATCAGAGTAAGCCTGCTTGTCGGAAAGAAACCAGGCTAAATCCAAGCTGATTCTAATTGGACATATCGAAGTCATTTGCAACAACTGTGAAACTTGCGTTTTTCCGTTCCGTTTCCGTTATCATTGTGTTTGGGCGGTTACTCAGATCGGGCTTTGCCGTTTCTCACTGCCGTTCAGGTTCCGTTATCATTGTGTTTGGGCCATGATTCATGCATAATTTAAGACGAACAGGCAAATAGGTCGAATATGCCAAAATCTAATCATTCCTCGGCTAAATATAAATACAATTCAATCCAAGGTTTATATTATAAAAATAACACAAGTTCTAATGAAAATGGTTTATTCTATTGTGAACGTTTGTGGGGGAAAATGGCAACTGATTTTGATTGAGAAAATAAGATGAATCCAATTAATTAATGAGGTTTAAAAAAAAAATAATATGAAATATAAACAAATAAAAATTTTTTTTTTTTAATTTAAAATATCACAGAGAACAGACGTTCATCTTCGGTCTGCTACTTGTGTAAAACTTTAAACCGACATTTCAAATGTATGTCGTTATGCTCCTGGTAGGCGGCGCTGCAGTTGTGTGATAACTGTCAGGTAAACGTTTATCAATAAAAAGCCTAGCACATAACCTGAATTTTTTTGTTTGTTTTTCTCTGCACTTGCTTTGTAAAGTGGCTGCCCATATAAACTTTTACACACGTTTTTCCAGAAAAGGTATATGGACATCAATGTCTGTTCTCTGTGGTTCAACTTGAAACATAAGATTTGTGAATAGAAAGCCTGTTTCGAAGGAAAATAACAGTTTTTGATTCAAATTCAAGGCATTATATGTTCAACAATACATTCAATGGGTAGGTGAATTTGAGCATGCACTTCCCTCTCCAGAACTTGAGGCCGAGGCGAGGGCCGAGGCAAAGTTTCGACGCTCGCAACATGAGCCAATCGTCACATTCATTGGTAAATTATTTGCTCGATTCCAGTAGTGAAACTCTGCCCGAGCAGGAGACAACAACATATGAATACCTAATTTTGATCTTGATAACTGGCCTTGGTATTAAAGAGCTCATATTAAGAGGTAAAATACCTGAACAAAATACCTAAGAATTGCAAGCAAAATATCTCTCGAATAACAAAACTTGTTATTTCGGATACCTGGTACTATTTTGGTATTGACGAATTTCACGGCAAGTCATCCAGTGTTTGGCAGCACCCTCTCAGAATCCAATGAAACTTTGTGGGTGTGTAGACTATGTCTTTTCAAGCAACTTTGCATACTTTGTTTTTTATAAATCTATCTAGGCTGCCATTTGAAAAGAGCTTAAGTTTTTTGAAAGCTTTTTTTTTTAAATCAACATAACTCAAAAAAAAGACAAGACTAACAAAAAAGTGATGTATAAGTGGATGTATTAAGGAAATCGTCTTAACTTTTATGAACAAAATTGTGAAAATGTAAAATCGATTCTTACACGGTAAAAAAAAATTTAATAAAAAGTAAATTTTCAAAAAATGGCTATCTTAGAATTGGACGATTCTTTTTTCTTTTTCTTTTAAGGAAAAAAAGTTTTTCTCACAACAAATTTTTCATGTCAGCCAATTAAATTTAATTATAATGACAATTTGGATTTTATAATGGCCCAAACACAATGATAACGGAACGGCAAACGGCAAAGCCCGATCTGAGTAAGCCTGTTTGTCGGAAAGAAAACAGGCTAGATCCAAGCCGATTCTAGTTGGACATATCGAAGCCATTTGCAACAACTGTCAAACTTGCCGTTTGCCGTTCCGTTTCCGTTATCATTGTGTTTGGGAGGTAAGGGTCTTTGAATGTTTTAAAAATTAAGACTACCATTTGGGCCTATTGATAAATTATTATTTTTTTTTAACTGAAGTGCGAATATTCAATTGTATTATCACTAAAGTTTAAAAAAATTAATAATTTATAAGTAGGCCCTTTCCAAATGGGAGCCTTATTTTTTCAAACATTCAAAGACCCTTAAAAAATCAGGTGGTTGATCCTGTTTATTACCAAAACTTTGAAGTATATTTCAAGAAGGACGATAAATTGGAAAACAAAAGCTTTATCATAATATCTGAAGTATTGACCCATGACTCAATAGCAGTTCAGTTGTTTGTATCAAAATTGCTAGATTTCATTAAACAAAATTCAATATATTGCTCAAAACTTATGTTCATGTCAGATGGAGCAGTGGCCCATTACAAGAACAAAAAGAACTTTGTCAGCTTGTGCAATTTCAAGTCCAAGTATGGATTGAAAGCAGAATGGCACTTCTTTGCAACGTCTCATGTGAAAGTTCCATGTGATGCTATTGGTCGCACTCTCAAGCGAATGGCAAAGAGGACTTTTCGGGAATTATATGACTGGGCAGTAAAAGTAGCAAATAAAAGTATTACAAAACCGAATTTCTGCTTCATATCAGCTGAACAGTATGCAAAAATGTCAGAAGAGTTTGAGGAGTTATATAGCCACGTAAAGACAATACCTGGGGCACAGGTTCATTGCTTTATACCTATTTCAGCTAAAAGGTTTTCTGATTCAAAGAATAATTCAAAGAAATTTACTTTGTTTGTGAAAGATTTATAAATTAAATATATGAAGCTATGTTAATTACTAATACGTGAAAATGTACATTTAAAAACAAAATAAAATAAAATCCTTATCAAGCAAAAACCCATAAGTTTTCATTGTCATAAACAGTATTTCTTAAATTCATATACCGTGATATTCCCAAGTAACCATGAAGCTCTATATAGATACATCAATTTTGCATTATATTACGATATAAGTTTATGGCATAAAGCAGTCAAATCATACATGCGTCCTTAAAGTAGAACTAAAGTCGAAAAGGGCCCCAGTCCTGTCAAATTCAAGCTAGTTCACATGCTTTATTGAAGCCCGAGAACAAGTATATTTAGGGCATAGTTACTTTTTCAGCAGTTGAATTACTGCTTCTACTGAAATGTTTTATTGCATTTTAAAAAGCACATATAGAGCTTGGGATATAGTGGACAAAAAAAACTTCAAAAATGTATTTAGTTTTCTTCTATTTGAAATCATTTCCTCTGTTACGTATTATTTAGGGATATTATTTCATATTATTTTATGGCATCTTCGCGTAACATTGATGGGATTATTTTTTTATAAGCTCAAATGTGTTTTTTACATCGGGATTCGAACCAAGGCTTCTCACGACTGATCGATGAATGCCGGTTGCGTTAACGCTCTTAGAGATTTGGAATTATAAAAAAACAACTGCATAATATAAAAGAAGCATACCCTCTTTGTCGTTTAATAAAATCATATTTCATGCAGCTATTTTTAGATTTTTCTTGCTAAACACGTCGTTGAGACTGCGATACCCAAACCTTTTATCAGTGCAAACCTCAACCCGATATGAGTTACAAATGAAATCATACCCACCACCGTTCATCACACAAGAAGCCGACACAATTTTGATACCCGGTGCAGGTTGAAACTGGATCATAAAAGAAAATGATATATCATATATATGAGAATGAAGATTCTTCGTTGAAAACACAGCTCAGTCCTCTGAATATTAACAACCAGAAAAACATGCGGCTCCCCATAATGCGGCCATATTGTTTGCTAAAATTTTAGAAACCAAACATTTTGCTGCTAAGTCCAAGGTTAAGGAGAATGAAGATGGCGATTCTGGATCTGATAGACAGTCAAGCTCGATCATATGTTTCTCATTTCTAAAGTCAAATTGGAAAATGTCATCCAGATGATACTGCACCAATGTTATTTTTTAGCTAGCAATGAAGCATTTATTGAGATAATGCAGTAATGCATCATTTAATGCGTATTTAACGTTAAGTTATTTGTAGAAATATAGTAATGCATCATAACATTTTTAATGTAAAGGTAATGCAACATAGCATGAGAGTTGTTGAAAAAATGTTATGTGGCATTACTGTTGCTGATAGTCGGTCGAATTAGTGTTATGATATAATGCTTGTGGTTACTTGGGTTTGAATTGTCTTTAAATGGATATGCATCAAGTCTTATCAAATTGGAATTTTGTAATTTGATAAGACTTGATGCAAATTCATTTAAAGACGATTCAGATAAGACGTCCGCTATTTAAAAATAGATTTATCAGACCCCTCTATCACAACTTTTCCCATACCTTTGACACGTACTGTAACAAATCTTGACCTTTCTTGCGTCCCCTCATACCTTCAAAACCTGCTCGATGTAATATTCAGTGTGGATTTTTACGTTAGGTTCTATGAAACGAAGAGAAAGTTTTCCTTTTCGTGAAACGGCGCCTCATACCATAATTGTCGATACATTCTAATAGCGTTCTGCAGCTAGTTTATCTCTTGGAATATTGGCAATATTTTCGCCCTTCACACGATCATTTTGTTGATTATGACTGTTCTGAAGTAGGAAGAGCCGAAGACAGATGTTTAAGCAAAATTAATCGATAACTTTGTGTAAATTTTCAAATCGCTTTCAAGCGCCAGCATCAGCAATCGCTCTAACACTCCGTCAACCCGTGAACCCGTTGTTTCTTGTACGGCTTGCATTCCAGATCATGTTTGAAGAGCCTGTTCATTGAAGAAGGGGACATTTGAAATTGTTTGCTCAATTTACGGCCAGATACGGCCGGATTACGTCTTATTCGCTCCCTCACACATTTGATCTTTTTCTTCGTTCTGGCAGTTCGTCTGGCACCTTTGTGTTGATAATGGACATTTCCAGTTTCCTTGAATCGTTTCAAGGTACGAAAAACAACACGCTTACTCACTCCGAACTAATTAAGGCTATTGTATATCTGACACAGTCCAAGCTTTTGCAAATGTAATTTTAAAACGTGCTCCCGTATGGCTTCCATGGTAGCTGATAAATATAAACAAATGGAATCGCTTATTTATCTTCAGTTATAAGCTGTCAAAAGAATACACTCAAAACGGGTATAATCAATTCCGCTGTTAAAATTACCTAGCTGAAATAAACCAAGACTGAAAAAAGGTGACACCTTTTGTCAGACACACTGTATATAGGGGTGACATCTGCTAGCATGCCAAAAAATCTTGTCGACGTTCGCCTCACGCCTCAAGACTTTGACTCGATATTTTGACATGTTATGTGATGCCACACTTCCGTCACATCAGTGGGCGCCTCGACTTATGTTAGTGTATGTCAGAGGGTTAGTGACTCTGCCACGTTGTGTTTGTGTTTCGGTGTGACGGAAGGTATTTAGGGGTGTCCGAAGGTGTTTCTGTGATTCAGCATATCTGACAATACTACAATTGAAAAGTTATGCTATTTGGCAACCATGGATTTATTGACGTTTATTCTACGAACACTAACGCATCATCTGAATCACATCAGTGCAAGCTAGAGGGAACAAAACAGTGTGAAAAAAAAAATTATTGTAAGTGGTGCCAGAAATCAAATGATCGTGATCGTGATTGTGATCAAATCGTGATGGACGACGAGACCTATCTCACCCTGGATGGCAACGACTGGCAGGGCACTTCGTATTTTACTTCCCCGACGAAGGAAGTGAGCTCCGAGGTGAAGTTCATTTCACACACCAAGTTCCCCAAGAACATTTGTCGCGAAAACTGTGGAGGAATTGATAAATAAAACGAAGAAAGAACTCAAAAACATGCCTACACGCATGTTTTCGTCCGCCATGGCGAATGTGCCGGTTAACTGCCAGAAGGCCGCTCCATGGGAAATTTATCAAAAGCAATTATCTGGCTTAGCTTTTTTTTTTATCACCATCCGAAAAAAGTACATTTTTTAATGCAAACGTTATGTACAACTAGGAACTACAATATGCATACGACATGGTCGGTCAGCTGATAATAATATTTCGTTTGTTGGTTGTCCAACGTGCTTGGTTCTTTACACCGGGACGCGTCGTTTAAAGCAATGCCATGTTGAGCCGGTGCGTGGTAATGAAAATTTTGATGAGCTCAAGAGAAACTACAATTAAACAAACTCTTCAGTTGAGAAAATTTATTTGTTTGTCCTGAAAAGGACGGGTTTTGATTGTTATCAGGGGAACATGGTTCGTGATTAAACTTAGGCTTTCTTTTCAGTCTTCTTGTACAGCAGGACGGCCTGAAAAGGACAACACCCTGTGAAATGGTCACACCGGAGAGAAGTTTTATCAGCTCCTCGTCGTTACGGATGGCCAGCTGCCGGTGACGTGGGATGATTCTGGTCTACTTGTTGTCGCAAGGGGCATTTCTTGCCAACCCGAGGACTTCAGCCGCCAGGGGCACTGGCACCAACGCGATCTGTGTAGTGCCCTTTCGGTACAGACGGTGAATGCGACCGAGTGGGAACTGCAATCCGACTGCAAATTTTCCACGGCCACGGCTAGGCAGTAGAGTGTGCCGGACGACTTGATGGTGCGCAGCCCCGAGCACTGATACAACATCTCCGAGATCGCCAAAAGATTGAAGCAAAATGTTAAGGTGTCTCGCTTATATATCGTTCACTGCTGCATATGAGACGTTCCTTACTTAAATTCTTAGTCTGTGATACGAAAGTACTGTGCATTTAGTAAATTTACTCTGAAAAATCGACATTATAAGACATCACCACATATTTGAATGACTTTCAATAGTTTCATGTTAAAACTTAAAAATTTTAAATACTGGAATCAAAGCGTAGAAAATGTCTCGATCGATTGGTGTAAATATTTTGGAAATCGATCTTGAAATGAATTTGTTATTAAAGTTCAAAACCTGACCACTTGTCGTGAAATAGTCCTACGTCAAAAAAAAAACACTAGTACAAACATATTTAGTGTTAAACATTACCCAAGTGACGGTAGTTTAATGTCTCGCTTATTTTACTCTATCGATCAAACATAACTGTATTATTATTGTAGAACTCACAATGTATCCAATGATAACCTGATTGTTATCTGTAGCATTGTTACATTACATGTTATTGTATGTCTTATATGTATATTTTTATTCGGACAGGCTTGCTACGGCACTACATGCAAAACTTACCTCATTTTTTGCCATAAGAGTAAAACAAATAGCAACACACGGGAGAAAATACCAACCCGGCAGAGGTGTCAAAATTCTCAAGTGAAGAAAAAGGATAGAAAAGGAAATTAGGTCAGGTCTCGTGAAGTGCTATGTTAAAACATCAAAAGGCGCCTGTCTATTCCCTGATAAAAATTACCTTAAACGAACGATATCACAAATCCTCCAACCATTTCTTTAATGGTTTGGATGATATCCCAAATAGGTAGTTAAAAAAATTAAGCATTCGAAATATATTAGGGTTGTCATCTTGTGAAAAATGCTCTATTTAAAATTATTTGAAACCTGTCATGAAAATCGGACCCATACTGTATTGCCATTGCACGAGTGTGCGATATATATGTTCTGTCGCCGTCGTCGTCACGGCTCTAGATTCGCGCGTCCAGACGAATTTTTAATTCAACCCTCGTCTCTTCCACTGCTCTCTCACTGCTCACTGATGTGAATAAAAAAAAAATATCAAGATTCGAGTCGGCCGAGATCCATCTCGCAAACGTTGAATTGCTGGAACGGAACGATGAGACTGCCAAGAGAAAACGATGCTTGTATTGGTGTCACCACTGTCGCCGTACAATACAATCGTGTTTCGCGACCATCACCGCCCGCCGCCACTAGCCAGCGTCGCGCATAATCGATGGCTGTGGACGACGGCTTTCGCGGTTCGTCTCGCGAACAAGCTTGTGTTTGTTTGTACAGCAATCTACTACAAGTCAATTTTTATGAATCTTCAATTGTATGTGCAAGAGTGAATAAGAAGAGCGTCGCGCTCGCGGTTTGTTTTTAGCAGCGACGAAAAGGACAGAATTGTTTCGTCTCGCGGTCTTGGTTGGAAGCTGATCGGCGATCTGTGAATTGATGGCAAAGTGCTTATACTAGATGAGGTATAAGCAATGATGGAGAAGTAGTGTGGCAATGAATAATTGATTCGAAAGTGATCGGTTTAGATGGTGGAAAACTGTGAAAATCTTTCTTTTTGCAACGATAAATCGAATTGCGCAAAAATATCGATTTGCAAAAGAGGCCGTCCCGCTTACGCTTATCGGAAACTCACTTGCGAGCTGAGAGAGAAACGATGTAACGCACTGGTGTGCGTTTGTTGTGTCTAGCCCGTCTCGGCGATGTACGTATACAGTGAGCTGCTGGTGTAAGTTTCTCAGCATAACATAGCGAAAAATTCTCTTTCGGAAAGGTTCATCACTTGGCAGACATGTTTTGCTAGACAAACGCGAAGGTTCTGTTTTGTGTCGCGCGCGCGAGCTTGTTCTCACTGATTGTGGGATTACAGTGTGTGATATTAGGAAGATTTGACGAAGAAGGAAGGGAAGAAGAGCAGTGGCGGCGGAGGGCCTACTGAAAGTTACTAGATAGACGGGTCGTGTGTCGGCGGAGAAACAGTGCCTGTTGGGGGAGACGTACCGTCGTCGGATCGGAACCGACCGTTCCGTCTGTAGTAACAGAGACCATACAGAAAAAGAGTAATGCAAGAGGAAGGAGTGGAATCGCGAAACAGGACAGGATGAACAGAAAATAGATTCAATGCAGTGATTTTCGTCGTATCCGGAGCGAAAATTTCAACTGGGTTCAGCGAGGAGTGACCGAATAAAATGTGTCATATTGTACAACTGGGAGCTGATTGATGCAGCAAGGTCATAAGGCATCCAGTCTAGTTCAGCAGAAGAAACGTTTGCCGAAGCTTATTTGAATCCAACGACTGACGGTCCGAAAAAAATGGCTTCGATTGTGCTGAATGTTTCGGACCGAATTCCATGAAACTTGGTGCGTGCAGGGTCAGTCTCCGGGCATGTCGTCAATTCAACGCTAAATACTGCGTGTGTTGAAGCAGTGGGCAAACCGTGAAGGGGGAGAAGTGTGTGACAAATATAAATAAAACGTTGCGTAAGTGCAGCTCTTCTTCACCGCGCCCCGTTAGTGTGTTTTCTTTTTATCGAATTTCGGACCACCGTAGTTTTGCAGTTTTTTTTTCTTTTCTCCTTTGGTACTACGCCGTCGTCTTCGTCGTTGCGGCCGCCGTCGTTCGAGAGCAGCAGCGGAAACGCAAGAACCGTGGTATTCGTTGTCGTCGTCGCCGTCGTAGTCCGAAAAGCCACTAGACACGACGCGCGCGGAAAAGTGGAGAAAGCAAAAATTAAAGTAATTTTAGTGCCAATTAAAATTAAAAGTTTGTGAGCCAAGCGTGTACCCAGCGTGTGTACCGTGTAGAGTAAAAGGGAAAGATTCTTGGCACATGGTTTCCGCTGGCTCGCGCTTGCAGCCGCCCAGAATTACTTGGTTTCCAATTTAGTCTGCGGTAGTCTATGCGAAGAGTGAAAGAGAGGGCGATAAATTTTCCGCGAATGCATCTCCCGAACTTGCCCTAACCGCGGGGGAAAATGTGCGTCAGATGACTACTGTGGTGTCGGAATGTAACGGCTAGACTAGAAGTCGGAGGAAGGAAGATGCATCAGTGAACAGGTGTAGGCGATTAGTTCAGTCTGTATGAAACGAAGCGATTCCGATTGAAAAAGTGATTGTTCTAGGTCTCCGAGAGGTGCCTACCAATGTGCAGTTAAATGCCAGACCCCACAGTAGGAGGGAAGTGTAGATTGCGCGTGTGAGAAGAAACGACAGCCAGAGTGTGTTACGCATCGAAAAAATTGAGGGTGGCCAAGGTTTTGTCTGACAGGCCGGAAGAAAGAGAGAAAAAGAAGCATTCGAGAGGAGCCCTAGCATGTTTTGTCCAAGCGGAATGTTGCTGCCAGAATAGAACATCCCATCCTGGTGTTAGGGTTTTCCGTGTGAGTTGAAAGTGTGTTTTACCGAGCGCGAAAGCTATGATGGAAGAAGCTGAATCGTGAAGCTCTACCAGGAATATCAGAAATAAGAAGATTGTGTTTGTGCTAAACGAAAAGATCATATAGAAGAGTCTATTTATAAGAAGCTTGTTATTTTCACTCGGTCTGCCCCCTCAAGAGCGCGAGTGCTCACACATCTATTTAGTGGCAACAAACAACAAACCAACAAACGACCATGACAGAGTACGTACCGCCTCAACTGATTACGGTTTTGAAAACCTACCAGGATAATGCACCGAAAGGCCTGCATGGACCAGGTTTGTCCTTGGTCCATCCAAGTAAGGCTGGAGGCGCGAACAGTGGCGTATCGGGCCAGCGCCCAGACTCCCCGGACCCCCTGGAAGAAGGTCTGATTATGCAGCCCATCACGGGACCCCTTCCGATGCCATCTCATCCCATTATGACAACCCCAGATCCGGACTGCGGAATTGTTCAATCTACTATTCTGGAAGGGAAAATGATCGGTTGCTTCCTGCTGGGCGGTGAAATGCGTCTCTGTCTGCCGCAAATTTTCAACAACATCCTTAAGGACTTCTATGTTGAAGAGATCAACCGAAGCATCCAAGAACTAATGATATACCTGTACAACTGCACAGACCAGCAGCTGCAGGAATTCAAGCGGGTTCAGATCATCCCGGAAACGGCCAAAACTTGTGGCCTGATCACTCGAACCAATGCTGAACGGCTCTGTAGTTACATGCTGCACCAAGCAGACGACACGCGGAACCTTAAGGGGGCCATCACGTTTCGGGTGTACCACCGGTGCTTTGGCAAGTGCGACGGCATCGTCACGCCGGCACTGTACAGCTTCAAGAAGCCAGCCTGTATCGAATGCTGCGAGTGCAAGGGAATGTTTTCCCCGCAGAAATTTGTTTGCCATCAGCATGACCGGCAGGAGAACCGCACCTGCCACTGGGGTTTCAATTCCAGCAACTGGCACGCGTATATCCACGTGGCGTTGGACGAGGAAAATCGGGAAGCGTTTGCCAAGATTCTGAAGCAGCTGTGGAAACAGGAGCAGGACCCGGAGGATGAACTGTCGGAACAGGAATACTGGAACTCTAAAAGAAAGGTAGGTGGGGATTAACTTTCGATGAGGGCAATGCTGGTGATAAGCGCAAGCGAGATAATATGGGTTTTTTTTATGTATCTACAACAAGAATTGATGAATGGGGAACTGCCTTGGGTGGTACTAGACAGCTGAACTGATAACGGGAGTGCGTCATAGCGAGCAGGGTAATGTGTTTGAGCAAGTGTATTGGATGTTGATTTTTTTTTTCTTAAATTAGAACTTGTTTTCAGAAAGTTAAATTGACCCGATATATTTGTCTGACAGACGGCTGAATTTTGCTTTTCTAGGTGTTTTATCTTACAGGAATATCTATATATTACTGTTACCTTAAGGATTTAGATTGTTTTCAGATTATAAAATGTATGATAGATCTGATAACTGGTATTATACCTGAGCTACTAGAGCAAGAAGATGATAATCGCAAAATCCTATCTATATTATCTTTCTCGATATCAAAATTATTGTTTGATGTCAAAATGAAGTTTGACCCGAATTATTGTCCCAGGATAAGATAAGATTATTATTTTTCGTCTAAACTGGGGTAACTTTTTACGAAATTCACTTATTCTACAAATGGTGTAAGAAAATGTTAATGGAACTATGTAAAAACTTAATATCATTTTTCAGAAATGAAAATAATCACACTACAGTTGCAATATGAAATCCAAATGTATTCGGTGCGCAATTTCTCGCTGTTTGTCAGCAAATAGCTCTAGTAGTAAAGGCTTGCCCACAATTGGTACGTTTGCGTTCCGTTGACGTAAATTTGACAGAAAACCTATGGGAAAACTGTCAAATTCACGCAACTGCTCGATTTTGACAAATCCAAAACGTCATGATCCAAAGCAATATCGAATTCGTTTTTGAACCTAGGTTGGAACTAGTTTCAACCTGCGATACTCGAACTTATTGTCGGTGCAAACCTCAATCCGATACATGTTACAAATACAACCATACACCCGATCCAGTTTTGAACTGGATCAAAAACGAATTCGCTATAAGACTTATGGTAAACAAACCGCTTTGACAAATTAGTGATTTTGTTTTTGCATTAAACACTGTAACCGGCCAGTACCAATTTTTGGATAGTAATGAAGTTGTCTAAAAATGGGTACTTTTAAAATCAAAATAATGCATACTAAAGACCCATTTTTTATTTTCAATGAGAGATCAAAAGATGAGTATTTCTCTAACGCTTCCAAAACTCAACTAATAATATTCCCACATAAACCTAGAGCTTCTTTTTTGAAACCTAGTAGTAGTCACATCGTTACTATGAGCGGTGTTCCAGTTTCCTGGTCAAGCGAAGTGAAATACCTTGGTCTATTACTTGATCAAAAATTAAATTTTAAAAATCACATTGAAGGCATTCAAGCCAAATGTAATAAATATATAAAATGTTTATATCCTCTTATAAACAGAAAATCCAAACTTTGTTTGAAGAACAAACTTCTAATATTCAAACAAATTTTTAGACCGGCCATGCTTTATGCTGTGCCAATATGGTCTAGTTGTTGTGCTACTAGGAAAAAATCACTTCAAAGGATTCAGAACAAAGTTCTGAAAATGATTTTGAAGCTGCCACCCAGGTTCAGTACTATTGAATTACATAGAATTTCGAATGTTGAGACTTTAGAACAAATGTCCAACAAAATAATTAATAATTTCAGACAAAAATCGTTGCAATCTTCTATTGCAATGATTAATTCCCTTTATGCTTAGTTAAGATTAATGTTAGTTTGTTTTTAGTTTTAAGATTATTATTGTTATACTGACACGCAGGAATAAAAACCTGTTTAAAATACTGAACTGCTAAGGCATGAACAATGTAAACAAAATTAGATACATATTTTAACAATTAAGGTTGATACGTTACGGTAGTAGCTGGAGCACCTAGATTAAAATGAAATGTAAATATGAATAAATTTGGAACAAATAAAGAGTTAAAAAAAAAAAAAAAAAAAAAGGCCCAAAACTTTCGAAGAAGCTGAATTGGAGGCATTGCTCGATGAGGATTCGTGTCGAACGCAAGAAGAGCTTGCTTCAGCGTTACGAGCTACGCGTCAAGCCATTTACAAGCGATGGCAGGGCGTTGGGAATGATTCTTGGGTTCCTTATGATTTGAAGCCAAGAAACGTTGAGCGTCGTTTTTCGCCTATGAACAACTGCTCAAGCGGCAAAAAAAGGGGTTTCTTCATTGTATCGTGACGGGTGATGAAAAATGAATCATTACAGCAACCCAAAGAGGAAAAAATCTTGGGGACTACCCGGTGCGAAGGTTATGCTATGGTTCCTTGTTATTTATTACGACCTGTTAAAACCGACCTAAACCATCACTAGGGAACGGTATCGAACTCAATTAATGCGATTGAGCCGCGCACTGCGCGAAAAATGCCCACAATACGAGCAAAGGCAGGAAAAAGGGATTTTACTGCATGACAACGATCGACCTCACGTTGCCAAACCTGTTAAAACCTACTTGGGTACGCTCAAATGCGAAGTCCTAAGTCATGGCCTAGTTGATCAGCAGTTTCACTCATATGAATATATCAGAAAATGGCTTGATTCGTGGATAGCCTCAAAAGACGAACACTTCTTCCGTCAAGGTAGTCGAGCTCTGCCAGAAAGATGGATAAAAGTTGTTTTTTTTATAATAAAGTTAAATTAAAAAAAAAAAAAAAAAACAACGAGGACGTAATTGCGCACCTAATAGAAAAATGTAAAAGAGTCAGGGATATAGGAATTAAACTCCAAATTAGGTTTCATTGAAATTATTCACAAGGCAAATAAAGGCTTTTTAAAGTGCTTTTGCTGCAATTTTAAGGACCCTTATACAATTAAATTAATTGTATAAAGGACCTGAAAATTACAGCAAAAGCACTTTATAAAGCCTTTATTTGCCTTGTGAATAATTTTGCTTTAATGGTCAATGAAACCTAATTTGGAGTCTAATTCCTAAATCCCTGACTCTTTTCCATTTTTCTATTAGGTGCGCAATTACGTCCTGGTTGTTTTTTTTTTTAAATTTAACTTTATTATAAAAAAAACAACACTTTATGTTGCCTTTGTGGGTCAGTACTGGAATAATGCAGCATTGTATGGTCTCATTTAATCAGTACAAAAGCGTTTCTATTGTGTGCCCTTCGAAACTAGATTCTACGCTCGGTTGACGAAATAAATAAATTACGTTTTAAAAGGTTCAAAAGTCCTGTAACTTTGTTATAGGCTCATTTTAGTAATCTCTTGATGTTTTCGTCGTTGTCAAATTTTATTGTGAATCTGTTTTTTTTTACTATATTTATTATTGAGGTTTTTGGCCTCGGGCTGGTACATCTCCTGTCGTAGTCAGTCAAACATCTTTTGGGTATTATTGTGACTTGTCCGGGGGTGAGATTTAAACCTGTGACTTTTGACTTTTTTCATAAGCTGCGTATGTACTACAATTGATCTTAACCTTCATTCTTCCCTCTTACTTATTTACTCTTTAATAACTGAAGTCACATGAACATTAATTTATTTTTTGTTAAAGAGGTTAAAATTCGTCGGTTGAATTTTAGAACAGAACATAGCGCAAATGCTTTCTTTCGTAATTTTTGTATGTTTTCAATATGTTTGCTGGCAGAATTCAGGCCATTAAATCTACATCTTCAATGTTGGGCGCAGCTAAACTTTTAGGTAGTTTCGTTAATATTTGAAAAATATTCGAGAAGAATTTCTGGGAGAATTTCGAAGCTATTCCAAACAACGAGGAAATGCAGTGGCGTATCGTGAGCTCTATGGCTGACTGTGCATTATCTCAGTGGCGTCTCGTACGAAAAAAATCTGACAGGTGGTCAGATCTTTGAATTTATCGGTTTGAATTAACATACTGTTTATGGAAATGTATTCAATATTTTCTAGTTACTGACTGGAGCACAGTGAACACATTTTGAAGAGCTTTTGATTTCTGTTGACATGAAGCTCATTTGGAAAATCTTAAAAAAGAAAAAAAAACAGGATGAGACAACCAGAATGTGTTCACTTACACGACTGAACCATCAAAGCTTAACGCCAAGTTGCCTAATGCTGTTTTTTTTTTCAATATTATAATTCGTCTAAAGGCATGAAAAATCGGATATTTTTGTATTTTCTATAATACTTGGTAAAACTCAGGGTAGTATTCGAAAAATTGCTTATTTTATAAGTTCAAATAAAAACTGCCTGACCAAGTAGTCAAAGAGAAAAAAAATGTCTAAAATTGACAAGAAATTTAGAAATTTTCTTGATCCTGTTTTTTTTTATTGGAATGGTCTCACCAAGTTCTATTATTCGATAAAATGTAACCTCTTTAAGATATATCTTCCCTTAAAAAATCCTGAGTCAAGAAATATATGAAATTACGTTGCTCTGTGGAGTTGCCAATGCGGAACAGAAATAAAAAATAGCTAGAAAGCAGAAATCGGAGTTAAATTTAAAAATTTAACGTGAAAAATAAACTAAGCTTCTCTTCTCATCACTACGGTTGAGTATGTTACTAATTCTAATCTTTTGTTACCACGAATGATCGAAAAAAATCTGGTTACTTCTAGACTACAGCCGGCTCAATTGGTAAACGGGAAAATGGAAGCCAAGCCCCCAAACATGAAGCATTTTGTATGAAAATTGGACTTTGGTCTAGTAGTGAGTGGAGCAGCGAATGGAAATGTTGTACCACTTGAGTGAGCTGATGAGTCAACCCTGCTCGGATTTCTGAGTAAAAGCTGCCTCAAGCAAATTCTGCTAAGAATTTCAAGCAAAATCTTTCTGAATTCTGAACGAATTCTGTCAAGATACTTAGCAAAACTTGCTTGGGATTTCAAGAGAATTCTACTCAGAATCAGAACTTGAACAACTTTTGATGCTGAGTACCTGTTCTGCATTCTAAACAAAGCCTGGTTGAAATTCATGAGTACAATCGGCTAGAAACTGTGAACGAATGTTACTCAACATTTCGAATGAATCCTGCTCATGATTCCCTACAAATCAGCTTCGTGAATGTCCTCAGAGTTTCAATAGAATTCTAAGCTAAGGATTCTGAGTAAAACACTCTGAAGATACTTAGTAAAACTAACTCATGATTCCGAGAGAATCCTGAATAGCATTCTGACCAAATCTTGTTCATAAATCTGCGCGAATGCTAATAAAAAGCCTAAGCGAATACTGCTCACCCTTGAAGCACACTTGTTACAATTCGGTTGTGGCAACTTTTTTGTGACTCATTTCAGTCACAAGAAAGTGACGGCAACCAATTATGACAATTTTGTGTTGCTGGGCAATACAACTGCTCTGCAACGCATACTGTTCTGGATTTCGTGTGAAATTAATCATCGTTTTGAGCGAATCCTGCCCAACATTGTGACATGATGCTACTAAGGATTGCTGGTGAATTTTTATTTTACTTTTGTGGTATACCCCTGTTTACTATTCTAATTCGCATCTTAAAGCTAGATCACCATTTGTCAAGTGACCAGCCTAGGACGCGTCTCCCAGTCAGGCAAAATTGAGTTTATAAAACCCATCACCTTTCCAGGATTTGCAGTCCAAATTTTAGGTTTCATATAGCCACTGTACAGAAATTTAAGTCTGCTCTTGTACAAAGCATCACAACTGCAAAGCAGATGTTCCGAGGTTTCAAGGTCCATGTTACAGAAACGACAGATATCATTCTGAACCTGGCCAATGTTTTTCAAATGATATCTACTCGGGCAATGTCCGATTACTAGGCCAGTAAAGGTACAAAGAACTCACTTATCGAGCTCCAGAAGCTTTTTACTAATTGTAACATTTGGAATTATAAACCTTTTCGATTGAGCACACTTCGTAATGACCAACCAATTGGTCATCACCCTTTGCTCTTCCCAAGATTTTAATTCCATTTTTATGGCACAGTATGATATACCGCAGAATGGTTCTGGGCCAATAAACTGTGCATTTGAACCTTGTTTAGCAAGCTCGTCTGCCCTTTCATTGCCTTCAATGCCACAGTGTCCCGGAACCCAGAATAAATTTACCGAGTTCTCTTGGGACACCTTTCGCAATGAAAGAATGCATTCCCAGACAAGTTTGGATGTGCATTTATAATTACTTAAAACTTTGAGTGCCGCTTGGCTGTCTGTAAAAATACAAATATTTGCATATCTATATTTCCTCTTCAGACAAACGGTAACACATTTTATTATAGCAAAGATATCCGCTTGGAAAACCGTTGGATAGTTTCCCATCGCCACCGAGATTTCTACCCCAGGGCCGAAGATTCCTGCCCCCGCTTTTGTTCCAATTTTTGAGCCATCTGTGTAGAATTTTATGGAGCTATGACGAACAGTGAGACCTCCGACTTCCCAATCTATACGTGACGTTTTACATATGTTGTACGGGATGTCATGGTTTTCCACAGGTTTCATCCAGTCTCCATTCACATATATCACTGGACCATTTTGAAAGCTTTGTGAAATGCTCAGGTGACCGACTAAGTCACCAGACATGAAAGTTTTCAGCCGTTTAAGTCTAAGCATACTCTTTTCCGCTTCTAGTTGCACGTATTCGTGCAAAGGCAGCAGATTTAGAATTGCATTCAACGCATTTGATGGAGTGCTGCGCATCGCTCCCGTTATAGCAATGGATACTAGCCGTTGAAGTTTTGTAAGCTTTTTCTGTGCAGTAGCCTCTTTTGTTTTTGGCCACCACACAAGAGAAACATACGTTACTTTTGGACATATTATGGATGTATAAATCCACATTATCATTTTTGGTCTTAGACCCCATTTTCTGCCAAATGTTTTTGAGCATATCAAGACAGCAATAGTTGCCTTACCGATCACACACTCAAGATGAGCATTCCATTTCAGTTTGGCATCCAGTATCACTCCTAAGTATTTAACACCTGTTCACTAAGATGAATCTTTTATCCACCTAGCTGAAACGCTTTTAGACTAAACTTCCTATTCCTAGTGAAAGGTACAATTACTACTTTATACACCAAGACTGTGTACATTTTAGGGCCAATTGCATTCTTTCTGAATTATTTTGTCAGATTTTCCCCTCACTATAATGACTATATCGTCTGCAAAACCTACAACCTCGAAACCTTTTTCCTCTAAGCTTCTTAGAAGATCGTCTACAACTAAAGTCCACATTAGTGGTGAGAGAACAACCTTTCGTTGCCCGTACTTTAATAGAAGAACTTCCCAGTTCTGAAGTGATTTCTCTTTTTGCGAGCATGGTATGAACCCAGTTAATTATGTTCATGTCAAAGTTCCTTTTCTTCATGGCACGAGCCATAGACGAATAGGAAGCGTTGTCGAAAGCTCCTTCAATATCTAAGAAAAAACGAAGTGCTATTTCTTTTACCGATAGAGCTTTTTCTACCTTTGAAACCACACTATGCAGAGCCGTAAATGTTGACTTACCAGACTGGTAAGCAAACTGGAACTCAGATAGTGGATGCTTGTTCATGTAATTTGAATTGCTATAATCATTCAACACTTTTTCCATAGTCTTTAATAGAACTGATGAAAGACTAATGGGTCTGTATGATTTAGGATGCGCCGTGTCTCGCTTTCCTACTCTAGGTATGAAGATAACATTTACTTGTGTCCATGAAGTTGGAATATGGTTGAGTCTTAAACTTGCCTTAAAAATCTCAATTAATGGCGAGATCAACACTGCTTCGCCGTTTTGAAGTAATGCTGGAAATATGCCGTCCATTCCTGCAGATTTGTAAGGCTGAAAAGATCTCAACGCATTTTCTACCCTGACTTTCTTAAAGATTTTATCAGCCAAGTCATTTGCGGCGATTTTTGTTCTAACAGTCTTTTGAGATGTCCTTTTAGACCTTTTTTCACCCTCAAGTGATCCATCTCTGATTGGATCTACAAACAAAACTGATCCAGGAAAATGTGTTTCCATAATCAACTTTAACGTTTCACTTGGAGTTTTTGTAAAAACTCCATCCTCATTTTTTCAGATTCCCAAGTTCAATCGTATGATCCTTTGCAAGAGCCCTCTGAAGTCTTGCGACTTCCGGACTATTGCTTATGTTTTCACACGTTAGAACCCAAGATCTTCGTTTAGATTTTCTTTTTTTTTTATTCTACTCAGTAAGTGCACTCCTATAGGGGGTTCAATTTGAGGTTCTTTTCGCTTTATTAAACAACCTACGAGATGTTTTACGCAGCCGTCCCAACTTAGAGTTCCACCACGGAACATCCCTGTTAGAGGACGATTCCTTGGTAGGACAACTAAAATTGAAAGAATTTAAAATGGTATCATTTACCTTTTGGAAAAATGATTCCAATTTCATCAATCTTTCCACGTTCTGTAAATAACTCCGAATTTAAATATTGTGCATATTGATCCCAGTTTGTTTTCCTCGGATTCAAAATGTAGTAGTTGACCGATTTCCACCACTCCATTCGAACACAATGTGTCTATGGTCTGACAATGAAGTTTCCTCAGAGACTTCCCACTTTGAAATAGGTTCATAAATTGCACTATTGCACAATGTCAAATCCAAGACTTCTTGTCTGATAGCATTTGAAAAGGTAGGTTCGTTTCCTTTATTGCATATGTCTATATTATTTGATGAGAAAATAATGCTGGTGAATGGTGTACATAATCTGAGCTAATCTTGCCAGAACTTAAAAACTGGATGGTACAGTCCCATTGGGTTGTTCTAAATGATGACGTAGGACTACCTTACTAAATGTAAGCCATTTTGATTGTACAATGCAATATTCTTCGAATTTATATACTTGTTAAGACAAGGCTTAACATTTATGAATTTTTCAATAGTATGTGGCCCAAAATCAACAATGTCCTCTTTTGGAATCAATGCGTAGAAATATTTCCGATCGGTAGGTGCAAATTTGTTTGGAGAAACGACTAAGATATTAACGCTCAAAACCTGACCGCTTTTCGTGACGGTTAAAATCCCATTTTTTTTAAACTGTACCTCAGTCTAGAAAACAAAGACGTAGTCCTACGTCAACAAAAAAAAACCTGCCTAGAATTTTGAGCTAATTATTGAATTTTTTTTGGTTTGTTTTTGGTGTGGGGAAAATTTGGGGCGTGGTTTTTTTTTTGGCTTTTTTGTGGTTGTGGGGGTGGGGGGGGGGGGTGGGGGTTTTGGGGGGGGGGTTTGTGTGTGGGTGGGGGGGGGGCCTCTCCGTGGCTGGATTTTGTACCTGGACGCTGGTGGGAGGGCCCAATCTCATGTTAATGATGCATCTGAGATAGCTGATTTATGATTGATGTCGCTAGGTCATGTCATTGTATGACTTTCTTCTCTAATGAACCATTCATGGGAGAGCCAAAGGTCCAGCTACACAAAGTAGTGATAATATCACACTCGCTCCTCTTTCTATTTAATAGACGCGTCGTAGCACGCATGTATACAGGCACTAAAGTTGAGTGTGATATTGGCGGGTTGGGCCGCAAATCACTAAAAATTTAAACATAGATAGATTTATTCAATTTTGAAAACGTTTAATATTCAATTTGGGGTGGAAGTTTGAACTGTGTCCTAGAATTTCCTATACAGTGGACTTCTAGACCGTGGCCACAAGTGTTGTGGTTTTGTGGGATGCGGAGGGCCCGTTTAGGAACTCAGAGTATCGTATCACTAGGGTTTGTCATAGGAGGGTTTGTTCAGAATGAAAGAGGTGTGCTACCGGCGGGCTTTGCCGCAATTTACGCTTAGACGAGGCTAGAAACAGTTTGTAGACGCCAGACATCAAGTAGTTAAGGGACACGACAGGAGGTGCAGTTTTCATTGGCGTTGCAATTCTTTCATTGTTGTTTATTCATTGATTGTCATTAACTAAACACCAAGTATACCTAAATGGCAATTCTAATTCTTATTCTTATATTGATTTTAATTTAAAAATGTGCGGTATACGACAGCCGACTTTCAAATTATTGCAAATCATAGAGAGATGTTACTTTGATATAGCAACTTGCAGCGTAAAAACAACATTAAATTTACAGTGGCATCTCAAATAGCCTGGTCACATTGATACGAACTACAGGGAATGACTCGCTCTATCTTTTCGGGATGTGCCGTATACCATTGTAATGTGGAATTGTAAATTAACGATTTTATGATTTTCTTATTGCAGAATTTTTAACCGGTCCAAAACGCCCTACCTTAACCACCTACCCTAACCTATCCTTGTTCCTTCCCATGGAGTTCATGTGGTCTGAATAGACTAGTTCGCCATTACCCCTCCTCCATCATCGGCTTTGGACTGACTTGCGCTCTTATTGCCCCACCAAATGCTGCAAAATGAAAATGAAAAATGAAATTAAGCCCAATCCTACTTGCTTCAGCCCTAAGTCTGATGTACGTTTCCGTGGTGGTGGTGGTGGTGTTGTAATACCATCTTTTGTGGGGGGGTGGTTTTTCTTTGTGGGGGGGTAATATGAAAAAAAATTTGTTTGTTTATTTTTTGTTGTTGTGGGTGATCAACCCGCTGGGGGGGGGGGGGAAAAAGGGGGGGGGGGGGGGGGGGGGGAGAAACAAAACCGGGGAACCGGGGGGGAGGGGAGGGGAATCCCCTTCCAAAAGCAAGTACACACAGAAAGAACAAGACGGGCCCCGAGAATAAACCCAATAGATGGGGTCGAAGAGCCCGCCCTCGTTCCCCGAAATGTTAACATTAGGGAGGAGGCAGTCCCATGCTCCCTATACAAATCGTTTTACTTGGGTGCCCTGATGGTCCCTCCCTTTCCCCGTTATATGTTATTTAATATTTAGTATATTTTGTACACATAATATTAGGATATCTTTATAGACAAACATGCCAATTTATTCAAATTTCAAACTTGAATGATACTACCAATGGATTGTTACTGAAAAATAAATAAAAATTAGATATGTATTAATATCCTTTTTGTCCTGGAAAAGCTGAAAACAGAATAGATCATTCCAAATATCAAAGATAAAATTTCAATAAAAGATATTGTTCTATAAGACATGTTGTAATATTTTTTTCTTTATACTGTTTTAGTAACATTTCAAATATAGCAATTGGAGTGAACGAAGAGTCTGGTTTGATGATTCCTGAAATAAACGGCTTATTTTTGCATAATGCCACTAAACACAATATTAAAATATAATCTTACATTGCTTATAAGCACATCCAGTCTATAGTCGAAATTCAGAAGTGCAATTTTAAATTAAATGTAATGCTGAAATGCTGAAAAACAAATTGAGCCTTCGATGCCTGTCGTATTGCTCCCGGCTCTTACATGTTTTTGGAATGCAAAAATGGTTCCAAAGCGTGCTGAAATTATTGATCAAATGAGAATGGGAAATATACAATATGATTTAAAGGTACACGACCTTCAGTCGCACCCCCTCACTTTGCTATTGTCAGATTGACAAAATTGCCCAGGCTACACCAACCAGCGTCTCCATGTTTCAGCTGGCAGTCTTTTGTGATCATAAGACTCGTGGAGGCGTGGTAGGAACTTGTGAGGACGAGAGGTCGGCCGCACCCTACATCGAAGTAGTCAAGTCACTATTTGAAGCCCACGTCTGATGTACGTTTCCGTCATCGTCTCAAAGTTACGTTTTGACGAAGCCAAAAAGTTGGACAGACTTCCTGAAGAAGGTACCACTCGTGTCAATCCCCGCTAAGTTCCATATTTTCTATTCCCTTATTTATGAATTTTTGAAGATCTCTCCGTATACATCCTCTAGCACATAGTGAAAACTGACAGATTCCCTCAAAATGTCTTGTCCACTTTCTTACTTAAAATCATCACTCTAACTAGTCAAGTGTAGTTTTTAACACGAAAACGATGAGGACATCAAGGCCAATTAGATTTTTTTATTGTTTATTCCAAGCCGACATCCTAAGCAAGAATGAAATATCAGTGAACAGTCACTTTTAGACGAGACGCCACTGATAAACTTGTGGTGCTGGCAACACTATTCCCGTAGGTACTGGTATTCAAATACGAAAAATCTTCTAGTTGTCTTCTTTTTTGTTATGTTGGCAAAACAGTTCCGACTATGTTTGACTATGTGTCAATCGTTTTTTACTCAATTTTCCAGAATTATAATTCGTTTAAAGGTAGCGTATAACTATTCACGTACCACACAAAAGGCCTCAATTTCGTCCGGTGCATGTATAGTTATAGGCTGCTTTTAGAGGAATTATAAGTATCGGGAATTGGTCGTGGAATATTGAAAGTAGTGTTTTCTTTTTTTAATGGAAATACTGTTTTGTTTTCTACAATGTGCATACATACCTCTAAATCAAACTTATTATCTGTTCAATGAACACGTCAATGTACATGCTCACGAGACGCCATCGAGTTTTATAAACTTTGGCCTACTAAACAATGTTTTTCTTCTCACCTTTTCTCCTGTTTTAAGCCGTTCCTAAGGCTAACAAAACAAGTGGGCATTTCTCTTGTGGTTTATTTTAATTGTTATCTAGCGTCTGTGAAAATTTGCAGCAGAATTGAAGTAGACTTCTTCAGTGTCGTGTACTGATACTCGACTGTCGAGTATTAGTACACGACACTGAAGAAGTCTGCACATTGTAGACAGAAGTAGTTTTTTACATGTTCTAATTGGAATGGTCTCACCAAGTACTACTACATAATAAAATTTGACTGCTGTGAGAATTACTTTTGAACTGAGAACCCAATCGGCCAATCGGTGGTATTTCGAAAATCAATAAATAAAACTGACTTCTGAATAAAACAATTATATTACCTCGGCTAAGCGCAGTCTTTTTGAATATTGAATTGGTTGAGCTGGTTGAACTTTTGGTGATGAGCTGACATTGTGTTAACTTATCAACAAGAAAAAATCAATCAAAGCAATGCCATCTTTTGAGAGGTCTTTGTTGATGACCGGTTCCCTAAATGGAATGTCCCATTAGCCTATTTCAAAATATAAATTTAACTCCACCTCACTGAATCAATTCCAAATTACGTCCTGAGCCTTCTCCGAAATTTACTTGTTGTAAACTCGTAAAGCACTCTATTTGAGATTTATATGTTAATTGCTATAGGACAAGCTTACTTTTGTTTTCATAACATCGGGAAATGCTTGAAATCTAAGAATCGTCTACAGTCCATAAAGTCAAGGAAGGAACATTCAGTTCTTGTTTAATTCAAAAAATGGCCCATAACTCAATAACTCGGAAAATATGTGGAGTTTTTTTTTATATCCATTCTCTACTTCTGTTCTACGCCCCAAATTTTAGCAATTCTTTGCAGCAACATTGTAGTGAGATGAAACCGAATTCAATCAAGCGAACAAAAAAAAGAGAAGAAAAAAAACAATCAAAAACCATGCACAAAAAACTGGCATTACTAGACCAATACTTCAAAAGGTTCTATCTGTTTTAAATTCAGTCCGAATTTGGTTTTACGTTTTGAACGATAAATAAGAACAAACCTCTTTTCAAAATAGCTGACATCAGCTTTCTTAGTTGTGGCGATCGGAAGAGAATGTTTAAGGACGTTTTCAAATGCTAACCCAGACTTTCTGGTGATATCTGCACACACAACAATGATCAGCTCCCAGAGAATATACGTGGAAAGGGAAAACAACACCATCATCATCGTCGTCGTCTTCTTTGAAGAAAAAGAATCAAAAGTAACACAAGAAAAAAAAATGAAGCACAAAAGGAAGGGTTCCTCCATTGCCTGAGAACGCGGGAGACTTGAAAATCCGCCAAACAAGGGTCGTCGCCGTCGCATGAAGAACCGCCGCGACCAGTTCTGGATGGTGCTGTCGCTGCTGCTGATTATCCGGATGGGAACTATATGTACACCACACAGACATACATACAGACTCTATGCTGCGTTTGTTAGCGCAACTGACCAACGACCGTATCGCTGATGATGATGATGATGATGATGATTATGGGGATGCAGAGGTAACGAGGACTCAAGCGGCGGAAGACCTTTCCACACACACCGCAGCTAACCTTCAAAGAGGCGGGAGGACACGGCGACAGCAGGTTTGCCATGTCTTATAATAATTGTAGTTCCTTCTTCTGTTTGCTGTTGTGGTAGTTGTCGCTGTGGCGTTGTTTGATGCGGCTATTCTTGCCTGCGTTTTGAGACTTTTTTGCTTGATCTCCGGTCCGGTTTTGTTTCCGTCAAACACACAAGACATTCAATAAACCGTCATCATCGTCGTCGTTGCCGCCGTCTTCGATGTCCGGTGTTTGTGTTGGTCTGCATATCGAGAGATGCGGTTTCTCCGTGGTGGTGATAGTGGTTTAATTTTTGTGTGCAGTTCCACAGGCGTTTCACCTTGCTGCTGGATCGCTTTTCGATAGTTGGGGGTTGGGAAAGGCATTCTCGTTCTGGGAATCATTATATGTTACGTCATGCATTGTGGCAAAAGTCCTACCAGCTGTAAAGCTGGTTATTATGGTCGTTCCTTGCATATAATCGATCCGGTGGCCAGACGAGCACTGAGTAGTGTAGGGAAAGTTGGGAAAGGATACACTCTTAAAAACGGCAGCCGATAACAGGTTGCGAGCCTTATAATTACAGTGATGGATGGCCTCATCTATAGCGTAATGCCGGATATTTGACTGCGGGAGAAGGGTTAAGAAATGTTATGCTACGCGTATTATTTAAGGATCGTTTCAAGGAAGGATAAAAGCGAAAATTGGCGAAAAATTGATCACTGGCGACTCATTCCATTTTGTTTTGCGCTGTCCTTATTTTGGAAATTTCGGAGAAGAACAGATAGTCATTCTGGCGATTCGCGATTTTTTAGGATTTTTATATTATTTTTAAGAGTTTGTTCAGATACCGTTCAAACATCTCGTGCCGAAATCAAGAGTCTAAAGCTCACTTCAGCATAAAGCATAAATTTAAATGCTTCAATCTTGAACTTATGGTAAGAACACGGTTTGAATCACAGTAGCTTTTATTTTTTCAAGTTAACCTAGTTTCATGGAATCGATGATCCATCTCTAGAAGACTAGTACAGAGATGGACTTTAAGAGTACAGCAGCTTCATGTGCCCAAATATTAAACCTGTTCAACAAGCTGCACAAAGGCTACTTAGAGCAGCAGTAAATAGAATTATATTAATTTTAAACCATGGGCAAACAGCCGGGACAAGAATACGTCTGTAAAAAGTGGACTGAATACTAGTTCTTTACTGTAGTTTAGAAAAGGATGACTTTTATTCCAACTGTTCGTGTTCCGTAAAATATTATGAATCATTATTTAATTAAAATGTTTTCAATTGAAGACTCAAAAGAGTCAGTTTAGGACCATGATTTACGAAGGGAACATATTCCTCAAAACGGGTAAATTATATTGAATAGCTGAACTTGAGACCATTCCTATAGAAAACACGTTTCAGCTGATTCCAATGTTCTATCAAGTATTTCAATTCTGTTACCAATAATTAGATTTTCTTTTATGTTAGGTTCTAATTGGAACTAACGCAAAAAAAAGCCTAAAGAGAAATTAAATAATGAATGCAACACTGTCGATTGATCAAAAAACCTATCGGAATGAAACCAAATCTGTATGATAATTTGATATATGCATTCAGTTCAGTTTACAGGGTGAGTGGTAATTCCTTTCATTGTTTTTCAAAAAACTTTGGATTGATTAATCTCAGATATGTTTTTTTATTTTTCTTATAGAGTCTATGTCAACACGGTTTGCAAGTTTGTTTTGAATTTTCATTCGTTTAATACTCGTGATAATCATGGACGCGAAAAGGGAGCTCGTTTAAAGAAATTGAAACCACTCGGAATAAACAGAAGATTCATCTTTCGCACCACCAAATGCTATAAAGAAACCAATTCTTGGAAAATACCTCCCAGACCTAAATTATTTATTTTCATGAATCATGTCATGTCGCCAGAAGTTACTGAAATGGGTTACGAAAGTTTATTTTGAAAGCGAATTATTTGTTTGTGATGTGTTAAGTATGACTGAAGCCAACTCAAAAGTGCAGGCTCGATTACTATTTTTTGTATTGACAGTTCCGTCAAAATGCATTCGTGAAGAGAAGTTGTTACTTATCAATTTCGGGTTTGCGCAGTTGAAAAAGTTTTTAGAACATAATTTGACCTCTGATTCGACTTTTCGATTATATTCTTTATGCGCATGGTTAATTGCTGTGTTAAGTTGGCTGCATATGTTCTGATAATTTTGGAAATTCTCGCTTGTGTTTTCATTTTTATATGATTTGTGAGCTTTTTGTTTTCTGTTCTTCAATTTTTTTTTGCTGTGGATTAGAAATGTGTTGCTTTGTGACTTATTCTTCTTTTTATTGGTACAGTTTCTGAAATTAGGTTCTGAATAATTGATGAAATTTGAGCAAAGAGCAAGTTGTAGACCGAAATACGAAATTTTGACAAAAATAAATTGTAAATTTTCGACTTCCCCTGCAATTGGAAGTAATCCTGATTCATTTTCAATGTGATGGAGGCTGAATTTCTTGGATTAAAGTCACCATAAATATGCAACTTTACTTCTGGTTCCATGTTTGATGTAAAAGTTTTGATAGTTTGGAAAAATAATTCGAAAGATTGTCTGTGGGCATATTCTTGTCCAAAATACACAGAAGAAAATATTTGTATTTCACCAGCAATATTTGCTTTGACCCAGACATGTTCGAATTCTTTGTGTTTATTGGTTTTAGTTTCTTTAGAAGTAAAGTCTGCATTGATAGCTATAAGGACTCCACCTCCAGACTTTTTGTTACAAAGATGTAAGTTTCTGTCGTGCCAGAATACGTTGAAATTATTTCCAAAATGTCTTCGTTTCTGACGCATTTGTCCCACCTAGGCTCAGTTCCAATGATAACATTGAAAGGAATATTTAAAGGTTTTTGTTGAATTTCTTTCATTTTGACTGGGCATTTCATACGATTGAAATTCTGACAATTCACCAGAAGTTCAGTCGCATTCTGTTTAAAAAGTGGAGAAATTTTTGCAGAATTCTTTATAATTACATTTAAATTTTGTAATGAAAGAGAGTGTCGTCCTCTTTTGTCGAAATTTCCTCCGAAGGGTGTGTCAGCGTTTTTGAAAATTGATCGTAGTGTTAAATTTGTTTTTGGCCTCCCTGGTTTGTTGTAGGCGTTGAACGCACGCTCTGGACGCTCGATTTGAATGCAAGTCTGCTAAGACGTCACTGCTGGTGATTCCAAGCTGATAAACGTCTAGGAAAATTTCACGTAGAAGCTTTATGTCCGTTGGAAGTCCCGCGGCTGCTAACACTAGTTTTTCGCTAGTTTTGGTAATTCCACGTAGGTGGCTAACCGTGCAAAAATGAAAGGTATGTCCCAGTGTCCTTAATTTTAGGGTCCCGAAGTAACGTTGGAGATGTTTTCTCATTTTTAAGTTAATTTAATGTTCAAGCAATACAACAGATGAAACATACACACTTAGAATTATATGCCGAGTCTCGGCATTCTGAAACCGAGATCCGCCCAGCCGACCTCTCGGTTTCGTTCTCGGCTTTTTTATGTTAACCGATAATCTCGGTTTGGGTCAAACTGAAAACTCATATAGTTAGCCGGGAATCTCGGCATGAGCAAACCGACAGATCGGTTAAAATTCGGCGTCAAATCCGGTAATCCAAGGCTTGGAGAGCGTGGGTCGCAACCAAGAATGGAGAGAAGCAGCCATGAACCGGGTGAATCGGTGTAGAATTGTTGACGAAGTTTTCTCAAAGTAATTGATGTAGTGCCAAAAAATGTATGTTTTTTCACCGTTACACAAACAACATACGACTCACTCCACTTGCGAACGAAAACAATATAGCGCATGGCGCTTGACAGATAAAAAGCCGAGCCTCGGCTTACTACACTGCTAAACCGATATTTCGGCATGATAGGCAGCTGAGGTCCGTTGAAGTTGGGTTAACGTTTGTACGCGGCTCCTAGTGTTGCCGAGAATCGGTTTAATAATGAAGTTACCCGATATTTCAGTTTCAAGTGATGCTGAGACTCGGCATCGTTTGATTTTTTGCCGAGTTATCAGTTAAATATAAAATGCCGAGTGAATTCAGCTAAATGTTTAACCGAGCCCGTCAATAATCTTTAAGTGTGTACATACTATTATAAAAATGTTGTGCCTCGCTTAGATTTCATAAGAAGATCAGTAAGCTTCTGATAATGTGTATCTTGAGAAATTTGAGCGGTTTAAACAGCTAAAGATTGCAAGAGCGGCGTACGTTTCCTCTAATATGTATGAAAAGAATATAAAACAGCTTCCAAAGCTTAACAATATTCAGCTATTCCTCCCATTTTTCGGAGAAGCATCCTGTATTGGAACTCTCAACTCCAAGCTCAATGGAATTATTTGATATAATGTAAATAATGTAAAGCAACATTTATAGAAACACAGAAAACACAGTATCTTAATGCCCAGCATAAACAACGATCGATGCAAGTTGTATCAAAATAGCAAAAAGCACGGTTCTCTTCAAAACACATTAAAGGAGCTAATAAAACAGTTGAAAACCCTGTTGGGCGTCCAAAAACTAACGCAAATTGCAACTGTTCATTGGGTCCTGGAATACCGCTTATATCATACTGTTTCAATATTGAATAAATTCTCCCCAAAATACATTATATAATCAAAAAATGCATTTAAAAACATTTCTAGAGCTTGGAAAAAGGTCTCAAATTACGTATGTATATTGTAGAAATATCAGGTGAATCAAACGCAACCTATTTCTTATGCCTCAAACATACGATACTTCCGATCGCGAAGAGCAGTGGAAGATTATGGACTTGAACGGTTTTTTTTTCGGGAAACCGACAAGGCTGATTAAGGTGCACAGTGCTGTTTGAGGATATCGGCTGTGCTTTCGTATTTGATTGAAACACGCATAGGACGAGGCGAAGGTTTTCCTGCCTCCTGTTTAATGTTTTGCTAGAAGGTGTTATGATACGTGCGGACTTTAACATGCGTGCTACGACTTTCAATGAATCCAGCCAGTTCATTTGTTCGTTGACGGCGTGAACATTGCCGGAAGAACGTTCCATGTGGTTGCTGATCAGTACACCAAGCTGTAACGTGAGCAGAAAAAATTGGATCACATTGAAGACTAAGTATCTGTTGGTATTACATAAGCCGAACAGTGATAATCGACCGAGATGCAGAGAAATTCGGAGGGAGACACAATATTGCCGGAAGTTCAGCTTCTTGTGTACTCCACAAGATCCAGACTGCCGGTAATTGCATACCATTCCCCCAGATCATGTTTTGATGAGTGTGATATGTAGGGTGGCAAACCAGCCTAAGGGTAAAAGCCACTTAATTAAAGAAAAAGAAGAAGAACTATATATCAGTTCAATATAATTTTTTGTCAAATTTGAGTCAGTCCCATATGAATTTTCGTCAATTTTGAGTTTGGATCGCTATCCACCTTCAATTGATATCTACTATCATAACATCAGAAAAAAACAAGTAACTTGGTTCAAGAAATATGTAGGGTGGAGCATTACTTCGGCAGCGGACCGATTTCGGTCAATCAACGCTATAACTCAGCTGTATTCAAACCAAGTGACATGATTTTGTGAACACGTATAGTGCCACACATACGCTAATCATGTACCAAATATCGCTCGATTTGAATACGGCTGAGTAACAGCAATGGTTTACAAGCACGGGTCCACTGCCGATGTAGGGCTCCACCCTAAAACAACATCAAGTCAATTTGTCCCATCATGCAAAGTTATCGCATATGAAAGAAAGACATTTACACCGTCTTCAACTCTAGGTTGTACAGACTGAACATCGAACATATAGTGAATTACAGCGGACAACTTAACCTAACAACCAGTAGACCAGTATGGACATTTTCGTTATGCGAAAAGTTCCACAGGCTGGAGCGGGAATCGAAACCTCACTTTATGGCAATCGCTTGAACGACGGATAACGCCGCTAACCGCTTGACCACGAAGCCCACTTATCAACAGACTAATTTGGTGTCCATATGATAAAAAAAAACTATCTTAACGCTAATAAACACAACTGTCTTCTTGTATAGTTTCGCGACATATTATAGCTACACGTTTTAAGTTATCATATTTTCACGAAAGGACCTAACCATTCAAGCTTCATTACAAGTGATTTCAGCTAATAAAACACATGAGTTGATTTATTATTAATTTTCAAATCAACATAGAGCACGAATAAGGGCGAATAAGGGTAAGTCGATCAACAGAAATCGATGAAGTTATATTCGCCCTTATTTCTGCTCTATCTAGACATATTCACATTCGCCCTCTCTTTTGCTCTATCGAGGCATATTCACATAGACATTGCAAATTGTAACTCCAACTGCTATTTTCTCAATGCCTACTTTGTCCATATGGGACTGACATGCAGTTATAGGCAGCTGAGGTTTGTACTAAGCCTACCATAAATAAGACGATAAGACCGGTAGCTCACTTCGGGTATGAAACTTGCAGGGTTGTCACGACAACGCTGATTTTGCGGACTCGGTGCGGACTTGCATCAGAATGTTGGTCTTGCACGGATTGGAAATACTTGTTTCAAATCCAATTTAGTGTTAGTCTGAATTTAGGAAGTTTCATAAAATCATTAGGAAATCGAAAGAAGTTAACATCTATCCCAAAAGATTGTTTTATTTATAATGCCTTTGGATTTGTGGGGTTTATTTCTATAGTAGAAAAAAATCTCTATTTGATTTTCTGACTTTAATAGTAACAAAAGTCAATAATTCTTAACGAATAATTTCAAATGTCTTCAAATTAAACCACGGGGTGGCGCCATGACGAACTCCATGACGAACACAGTATCCTGAAAGTCGCTCAAGCTGGACGGGTACACTGGAAAGGACATTTTGTAAGAATTCCGGACAATAATCCCGCTTAAATGGTTTGCTTCGAATCCGGCCGGAACAAGACAAGGAGGTGCGCAACGAGCTAGATGGTTAAATCAAGTATAGCAAGATCTTAGAAGTGTGGGACACTCGAGGAACTGGAGACAAGCAGCCTCCAACCGAATTTCTTGGCGAAACAATGTAGCCCAATTACGGTCCTTGTGGGACGAAGTAAGTTTGAAACTCGTTTGAACACTTTTTTGTGTTCGGGAAAAGACGGCTTGAGAAACGAAAACAACCTATCTCTTATTGTATCTGCTCAAGAATGGTCCATGATGCTTCGGAAATGAACTCAAATAGCACCGATCAATCCTCTCACCAACCAACAGTGTGTCAATTGCCTTCGGCATCACAATGAAGAGATCAAACGTTACGCAACCTTCGCGTTGATGTACAAATTATGCACAACACAATAAGGCAAACGATCTTAGACTGTTAATGCCTACGCTCAATTAATGTAGGTCCAGTTACAGCAGCAATGTGGCATAACATCAAATAGATTCAGGTCTCCTCTGCTCCGATCTCCTCCCGTCCGGCGATAATGAAGAGGACAAAGTGTTGTAGGATCATAAAAAAATAACAAAGTTGACACTCGAAAAATCGCAAACCTCGCGAGTGAGTTTACCTCGCACACCCACATAGACTTCCATTAGTGCTGATACACACACACACATATACATTTACATATAGTCTGACAGAAGCTGGCCAAAAGAAGCATGGGAACGGGGGCTGAATCGAAACGGCGAGTGCTATTATCGCATATTATAACGAGCATGGCTTTTCCGTTCACCGGCGGTTGGACGGCCAGACGGGTTTTAGGTTGGGCGGGCTAAAGGGAAGAAGCGGTCCACGAGGATGGATGAACGGACGCGCATGGATGGTTTGAACTTGGGCCTGAACGAACGCGTATTTTTTCGGTTCACTGTACCAACCACCACCACCGCTGCCAAATGGGATGGGAGGCACAGTTCAGGCAAGCTACGAACCTACCTAGATATAAATTATGCATTTTTGTTGCTCTGTTTCGCGATGGTTCGGACGGATAAATGACTGACTGACTGGCTGGTTGGGTTGACTTTTGTGCTGTAAGTGTTGTAGACGATTTGGCGAGTGTTTGCTATGTTGATCGGAAAGGACGTGGAAGGTTGAAGCTGGTAAATAATTTAGACAGTCGTTATCACTTGGTATAAAGGATGTTCGATGTTCGCGACATTGTTGCATTACCTTCCTGCTAGAAGTTCAAACAGGTCTCTTATCTTTCGGTTCTAGATGCATTTTCTCAGGTTTTAAATTGATTCTAATCCAACTGTTTCCATACAATACCCCAGCGAGATAGAGAGGTTGATATTGTTTGATATTTGTTTGACTGCAAAAAGCTCGCCTTGATTTGCATAAAACAGCTATTATAAAATTGGGAATTGTAATCTAAAATTATGCCTCTAATTAAATTAATTAAAATTTCCGACAATAGAATACTATAAATTTAACTCGGACAATAAATATCAAAAAGTGTCTTCTTTGTGACTCATTTCTATATTTTATAATTACTGAATTTTTTGCTGATTAAATTTAAGTGCTTACATTTGAAATGATTTATGTAGTTCGAGGATTTTTCGAATTCAGTTACTTACAAATTTATGAAACGCGCTTATATCAAGAGCAATTCCAATCTACTTCCACTCGAATAGCATTTCTCTATGTTGAAGTGGGTTCCACAATGTACTTGTTAATAGGTGACATGATTTGTTAATGACAGAATCAGCAGCATCTATTGCACCTGGTGCATTGTACGACCTATTTTGACACTTGCCGAAGTAACAATCCAAGCCAAATTTGTGTTCAGCAGCAGATGTCTTATTGTAAATCAATGTGTAACGTAATTTAATACGAAATATTTTCCTATAGATGTATCCTAATGTCATCTTCGCAAATCATCCGACTTGAAACCAAAAGGTTGGCGCGTGAATGAGTTAGTTTGTTATGTTTGTGTTTTTGAATAAACGTAAGCGAACATTCTTACTAAAATAGTCTAGTGTTTTTAAACGCCATCTCTTGATTCAGCGTAGGGTAAATTTAGGAACAATGTGATTAATATGTGAACAGTCCCACCGAGCCTGGTCGACCTCCACCAACAGGTTGGTGCAGCTGACTGTTAAACACCCTTTAAAAGTGCATCTTTGGAGCTGCTTTTCAAGTCTAGATTAAAGGGTGATACGGTCAAAATTTGGTCAAGGGAAAACGCGTGTAAATCGGTGAAATCGTTTATTTAAAAAATCAAATTAAATTTCTTTTTCAAGTTCAATTAGTATAACATTCAGGAAAAATATTCAGTTAGGCTTCCGCTTTTCAAATCCGAATTGCCGGGCCTTACGCTTGACCCCTGCCATCAGATTTTGTACAGCCACCTTGTCCACCTTCTTCGCCGCAGAAAGCCAGTTTCCCTTGAACTGCTGCTCGTCCTTAGCAGTTTTTTTGGTCTTCTTTAGGTTCCGCTTGACAATAGCCCAGTATTTCTCAATTGGGCGGAGCTCTGGCGTGTTGGGAGGGTTCTTGTCCTTGGGAACCACCTGCACGTTGTTGGCGGCGTACCACTCCATGGCCTTTTTACCGTAATGGCAAGATGCCAAATCCGGCCAAAACAGTACGGAACAACCGTGTTTCTTCAGGAAAGGCAGCAGACGTTTATTCAAACACTCTTTCACGTAAATTTCTTGGTTGACAGTCCCGGAAGCTATGAAAATGCTGCTTTTCAAGCCACAGGTACAGATGGCTTGCCAAACCAGATATTTCTTTGCGAACTTTGACAGTTTCGTGTGCTTGAAAATATCTGCTACCTTTCCCCTTCCTTTTGCCGTATAAAACTCCTGTCCCGGAAGCTGCTTATAGTCGGCTTTGACGTAGGTTTCGTCGTCCATTACCACGCAGTCAAACTTCGTCAGCATCGTCGTGTACAGCCTCCGGGATCGCGCTTTGGCCGTCGTATTTTGTTTATCATCGCGATTTGGAGTCACTACCTTCTTGTAAGTCGATAGTCCGGCTCGTTTTTTGGCTCGATGCACGGTTGTAGACGATACACCCAGCTTATTTGCGGCATCTCGGAGAGATAGGTTAGGGTTTCGCTTGAAACTACCGGCAACCATCTTTGTCGTCTCAGCGGCTTTCGGTTTTCGATTTCCCCCCGATCCAGACTTCCTGGCTGTCGACAAACTTTCCCCAAACACTTTAATTACATTTGTAACGGTTGATTTGGTAACTTTTAGCGATTTTGCCAACTTTGCGTGCGAGTAGCTCGGATTTTCGCGATGCGCGAGCAAAATTTTGATACGCTGCTCTTCTTGCTTGGACGGCATTTTGACAACTGAAGAGTGAATTCCAAAATCAAAATAGGAGCAACATTCTACACACACACACACCTTCAAAATGAGGGGTGTTCAGATTTTTTAAATGCAAAATTGAAAGAAACACGTCAAGTTGATATTGACCAAATTTTGACCGTATCGCCCTTTAATGAGCTTTCTATCTATTTACCTGCAACCTGAATGCTAGAAATTGTTTTTGTTATTAAAAATTTTGTGTTACAAAATCCCCTTGTTGGTTCATAAAAAAAAAAAGGTAAAAAGGTGAAAATGTTTTTTTTGTGGTGTTTTTTTTTCGTTGAGGTTCGCCCTCAGGTTTTATCAGGATTGAGGTTTTCTATCGGTCGCAGTTGGGGGACGTTGGGAGGGTTGGTGGTGTGCAGTACTACGTTTATCTTAAGCCGGCACATCTCCGGTTATCTCTTGGCATAATAGGGTGAAGACGGGTCTGACCAAAATACCACATCCTCCTTCCTGTGACACTTCTTGATGAAGACGGCAACTTATGGCAGGCGCTTCGTACTGTATATCGCCTCGTTAATCGCATGCCTCGAAAGAGATAACAGCGGCTTGGATATTCCCTTTTCGCTAATCATCAGCCACAGAAGAACCTTTTTCGGGAACTTTTGTGATATATTTGAAGTGAACACTTATCTCCTTTGAGGGGGATGTAAAGTACCCAGTCCACTGCCAGTCGTTTCCATCCAGCGTCAAGAAGTTCGCGTCATCCCTTATGACCTCTACGTCGTGCTTCACCGAAAATTGGTTTTTCACCAACACCTTCAGCCGCTCCTTCTGGTTGACTGCCTGTTTCTCAGACTCGCCCGGTCTCGACAGAGGCTTCTTCATAAACAGGTCCATCTTGCTTAGGTTTTTTTTTTATTCGTTGATTATTGAAATTTTCAGCCTGGGGCTAGTTCATCTCCTATCGTAGTCACACAAACACCTCTTTGGGTATTTTCGTAACTTGTCCGAGGGTGAGATTCGAAGGCGTGAGAGGTATGTATGTTAACCACTACGCCGGGGTCGCCCTCTATCTTGCCTAGGTTCTTCTTCACGGTTTGGGGGCATCCAGCAACTACCAGGCCCAAGGCGCGGAACGCCACCTTGCCCTAGGTTTTCCTCTTCCGCTTCTGCTGCACTTTACCAATGTCCAACTTCTTCACTCCGGGGTGGAGCTGGCAGTACGAACAAACTAGCAAGCGTAATTGCTTGACTATTTTCGCCATGGCTGCTGCAAATCAACTGAGCTGAAGCGTTAGCTGTCAGTTTTTTTTTTACTCAACAGCGTTGCTACGATTGGCGATGCATAGGTGGATGCACCACCAGGTGGCAGGGTAATTGCATGAAAAATTGCTAAAATTGCTAACCATTTCTATTTGAATAGATACCGTTAAAAAAATACTGAACCACGTGAAAGAAGTATCTCTTAGTTTGGCAAGCTGGGTACATCGTTTGAATCGCGTTGATAGCGGCCGTTTATACCCCTCGAGTGTTATGACAAGGTCCCATTATTGTACCATATCTTCGGCTACTTTATTCATAAACAACTAACTTCGTCAATACGAAAGTTATCGAGGAATATTGATATAATGTCGGTCTAGAAGCGCCATATTGGATTTAATTTAATTAATTCAATTGCAATTGAATACCCACAACATCATTTTTGTATTTCCCATTTTTTGCGTATAATTTTGTTAAAATGCACCATTTAAAAAAATAAAACTACTTAGTTGTACACTTACATTGAAAATTTTAGGAAAATCAAAATTATACTATGTGATGACCGTAATATGCCAATAGTAAAAAATATGTCCCTTGAATTGGGTCCATAGTTTTCTTGAGAATTTAGTGTTTTTCTATTTGAATAGTTATTTGTGTGACTATTTTCTATATATCTTGAATCCATTACAAGGTGCATTGGGTAAATTTTGCCACATTCGGGTCATTAGAAAAAACTGATGGTAATCTGTTCAGCTTAACCAGTGAAGTCATGGCGCCCAAAAGTTAAGGAAATCGAGAATCGCATGAAAGTGTATAACTGTAAATCGAAGAATAATATCTCAATTGCTTCGAAAGGAAGTGATCATTACGATGTCAACACAATTTTGTCAATTTTAGCTGAATTTATGAGGCATTTGATACATAGGCCGAATAAAATGGGTAGGCTGACGTAACCTCTTATAACCCTATCAATTCATTGGTCGTGATTTGCTGTCCTAGCAAAAAAGAGGATCGTCTAGAGTGTACTTTTCGTAAATTTCTGTGAAATATTCAGTCGACACCAGTGCATTCGGTTGAATTTCCGGTGGTTCACGATTCCGAAGGCGCAATTTCGACACTATGTCGCTGTGATTATTTGTTTTTTTTTTCGACTTTTCTCCCTTCTACGTTTTGACCGTTTCGATGTTTGGTACTTAACAGAACATTCGCAAATTTTTGGTCAAAACGTAACATAAAATTAATTATCCTGCTTTGAATGAGACGAATTTCACGCCAACTCGTCTTCGTGATTGGCAGCACCCTCTCAGAATCCAATGAAACTTTGTGGGTGGGTAGACTATGTCTTTTCAAGCAACTTTGCATACTTTGTTTTTTTTCAAAATTTATGTAGACTATCATTTGAAAAGGGCTTAAGTTATTTGATCGATTTTTTTAAATCAACATAACTCAAAAAGGTAAAGACTTACAAAAAAAGTAATGTATGGGTGACTTTTAGCAAATCGTCCTTACTTTTATGAAAAAAAAAATTGTAAAATCGATTCTTACACGCTAAAAAAAAATATTTAAAAATTTAAAGTCGATTTGCAAAAAATGGCTTTCTTATTTTTGGAAGAATTTTTTTCTACAAAAGGCAATATAATTGTCTAAGAGTTCGCTATGCATTGCAAGATGGGCACTTTTAAGGAAAAAAAGTTTTTCTAGCAACAAATTTTTCATGTCAACATAACTCAAAAAGGAAAAGACTTACAAAATAGTGGTGTATGGGTGACTTTTGGAAAATTGTCTTAGCTTGTAAAAATTATAAAATCGATTTTTACACGCTAAAAAAAATATTTTAAAATTTAAAGTCAATTTGCAAAATATGGCTTTCTTAGAATTGGACGAATTTTTTTTAAATATAGGCGATATAATTGTCTAAAAGTTCGCCATACATCGCGAGATGGCCACTTTTAAGGAAATTTTTTTTTCTAACAACAAATTTTTCATGTCCAATTTTTACCGTATATCGCGCTAACTCGTCTCATAATTTGGTCCTAAAACCTCACGAAGTCAATTAAATTTAATTTTTATTACAATTTGGATTTTTAAGGATCACTGGTTAAGCTGAACAGATTATCTCCACGAACTTTGAATGATCTAAATTTAGCTATATTGAACCGATAAACCAAATAATGAAGCCTACATGTAACAGTCAGAGGTATAAACTACATGTTCACAGAGATGATTTAACAAGAAAACCGTGGACCGAATGTTAGGAACATATTGTTTTTCTATGTTCCCAACTATGGTCTGTTGTATTGATATCTTAGTAAAAATGTTGTTATTGGTAAAATTTCCAATGGAAAGACTGATTTTCGGTTGTATATTTTTCAAATGGTTCTTCTGAACACAAACCAAAGGAACAAAATCTGTCAAGAGTGAATTATAATGTTTTCAATAAGTGAATGGTCGATAATTCATATGTGAATATCATTTAAGTGTTTCAAAGCAGTTTTATTTATGTTTGTTTTGTGAAATTTGGCGTTGACTTCAGCTAATACAGCTGGCAATGAATTAAATCATAAATTGAGAAAAAAAATTCAAAAATCATAAATTCAGAAAAAAAAACGAAGACTGCATTTAATGATGAATCTATCCAATGGGACGAAGTTGCATCCATGAATAGACCCAATTTGGTGCTTATAGACCTACATTACATCCATATACCTCGAAAGTTTCTAACATTATAAAATGAGTTTTTGAACTTTCCGTGAAACATACTCCCAAACGTCTTATTATACTTATATCAGCAAGTGTATAACTATTTGAATATCGCTTACAGCTAAAATAATTCATGAGTTATAGTAAAATATGTAACCGACCTTCGCATATTAGGCTAAGTGTAGGGACACTACCCTATACAGTTACAGCCTTCTATTGTAATCCAGATTTAAAAAAAAAAGTATTAGAAGGGTTGTGCACAAGGCACGACCGCATGTTTGACGTTGGATAACATTAGGAGTTTGATTGCTTTATCCATCGGCCCTTTTGTTGGCTTGTACAGAATTATCTGATATGGGTGATTGTATCAACGGAAAGAAATCCAGTAAATCAGCGCTGTTTGACGCTGGAAAATTCGTTTGTTTACTTGAATTTTCCTAGAAAATTAACTTCTTAGAAATCAAGCAACGTCTAAACCGGTTAATTTCCGATGTAACGTTTCACGAACTTAAACACGTCACATGATTCATTTTGAATTAGTGTTTCTTCCTTATTTTATACGGCCAACGGCCAAGTGCTGCCACTAATATTTACAAATTTTCTATCAGATCCAAAAACGATTAGTGCTTAATAGCGTAGTCTGTGTTAGTAGCAGTCATGAAAAATAAATTTTCACAGTTATAAGACATGACTTTGACATAACATGACTTTTGATAAAATTTTAATGCCTTAATTAAAAATACTATTTTTTTTAACAAATTTCCAATCGATTGACCCAAACATTAAAAAAATCTAACAAGAAATGATTGAGTTATTAACGTTTAAAAGCTGACCACTTCTCGTGACACTCCCAATTGTAGTTTTTACAGTTTGCACCCCCATATGTTGCCGAAGGATGTTATCTAACAATAAAAAAGAAGCTTAGGTTGAACTTTTAAAATGAAGTTAAACTTACGGATAGTTCTTCCACTCCAACTATGAGAGAATAGAGAAAAAAAATTAGATGGAGCTCATATACAACGTTGCCACCTGGAAGTTTGTTTTTGTGAAGTCACTTCTTTTTCCTGTGCGTCGGCCATAAAAGTGCACCAGAAAGACGCTTAAGACGACCATTTAGTTAAACGATTAGTTTGTCAGTAAATCAATACGATGTTTACAAATTTAAAGAAACGTAATACCTTGGAGAATTCGTTCGTATGAGGCCATTGAGCGAGAAATTAAGTGAGAAGTAAGCTGTTGCATTGAAGTCATTGCTTTTCTGCATAGCAAGCCAAAAGAAGGTGGTAACGGTTTAAAACCTAATTCTATTACTCTTATTTTTCTACGCGTATCAGAGATGTGTTGTGCAATGCAGCAGGTGCATTTATGAAAGAGACACTATTTGTATTCAGGAGGAGGATTAATCTGATAAAATCCTGGAGAATGTGAGCTGTTTAGTGGAATACCTGTAACTAGAAAATGAGAGGAATGATTAGTAATTTCCATTTAATTCCAACTACCTTTATTGCTTATCTTGACAGATACGCGTATTTCGTCTACAATTTGCAGACTTCTTCAGTGTCGAGTATTAGTACACGATACTGAAGAAGTCTGCACATTGTAGACGAAATACGCGTATCTGTCAAGATAAGCAATAAAGGTAGTTGGAATTAAATGGAAATTACTAATCATTCTCATTATCTAGCTACTGATAAAATCGTTCTTAGGGTCAATAGAGAATCCAATAAATGACTCGGGAAAATTCGGTGCGAACTAAATTGTATCTATGCCGTTATAATTTGAACATCAACAATTTCAAAGATAACCGTCCACTTTGCTGAAACAATAGAAACAAGTAATTTATCTAGAAAAACTAAGCGTGGAACTTCATCATCTTTCGAAATTTGAATTTATGTAAATAATATTTGTTCAGGGAAGGTAATGCTAAGAATGTTAGTTGTTAGTTTATAAGTTGGGGTTCTGTGAGTTCTTCAGTGGGAATCAAGGCAAATAGACAATTCGGATTGAAATATGATAAATCACTCAACTTTATTTAAGTAGACCATTCGTATTATTAAATAATCTGTTTGAAATCATTCTCACTTGATGCAACACTTTTGCGTTTTAAATTAGCTTTCCTTACCCGCCAAAAAAAAAACGCTCACAGTGGTTTTCAGTTCTTGAGCCTGAGTCAAAGTGATGCTCTAATCGACTCGGTTCGTCCCACGTTGCTTGGTTGTGATACTGACGGTAACATTGCCATGGAATGCCGGATGGGATAAACCAACGTTACTCAAACAGAGTTTCATCACCAATCAATCTCGTGAAAAGTAAGACAACTTTTGCCAACGAATTCACGCGAGCCTTCTCCTACCAGACGACAGACCGTGAAATAAGACAAGTCGCCGTTAATTTCTCGGATCAGCGAATCACGTGTCGAAATCGACAACAAAGTGGGTTACGTGTTTTGTTTTACAGTTTTGTGGTCACTTTCTGGAATCAATTCAGATTTCAAGCTACTATCTCCCAGTTTAAATTTACAATAACAATCCATATTTGTAACCGACTACCTCGACAAAACTGTTTTTCTTTTTGTGCATTGCGAAGTAGTTTTCGGTGTTATCAAGAATATTTTCCTCCGTTGTGGATCATGTTTTGACTCATTGGCTTTAGCCGTTCAGCAAACCGAAAAATACACAAAAGCGAGTGCGTAAAAGTCAACGATCGCGCATTAATTACAGTTTCCTCGATGTGTGCCGTCGTGTAGTGCAGTATTGAGACATGGGTACGCTGTTTCGTGCATTTCTTTCCTCGATGTGGCGTGTTCTGGTTGACAGACTGCCGCCAACCGCGAGCACCGTAAATCATTCTGACATCGAGATTAATAGACACATTGTCTCATATTATTCCGCGACCGACACCGAGACGACTTAAATTCTCCCCTTTACTTGGGGATTTGAATATCCGTGCAAAATTCGACGCTGCACTGAACAGAAGAATTTCTCTGGCCTCTGGCGGTTGTTATTTTTGCAATAGGTTCATTCTGAAGAATAATAATAATCAACAGTGACAAGTGAAGTTGCACACTACCACAAACCGTCGTTCACGAGATGCATCAAATGTCCTACCTAGCATTCGAGCGGATGCAGTACCTTGCGATTTAGCGACGAGATATGCGTTTGTAGATACGGGTCGCACAACACGATCAAGGTAGATCTTGCTTCGAACTCGCGCTCGGATTACACCTTGCGACCGACGATGCAACACTGGCAAATGGGAAAAGGAGAATTTGTCAAATGAAGCAAATTTCTGCAACCCGGCCTGCCATCGTCAGCTTTGGCTGGCGGCTGCGAAAAATTTCTAATTTTAGCACCGGCAGCTAAAAAGTGTCTCCGGTGTGTCATGCAACAACGGATCGGCGATGTCCGCTATTTACCACATGCGCTCAGCTCAGCGTGTTCAGGGTGTCCACCGAAACTGCGTTGTCGTTGGCAATTTGAAATAAATTGTGTATGATTCATCAAAATAACCTGTCGAACCAATTTATGAATTACAGCTAGTTGTAGAAGGCTGCACGCAGGTGCGTGTTTATTTTATTTTTTCTGCTGAAAAAAATATTTGGCACACTTCAAAGTTTACAGACATCACCAACGTGGTTTAATGGCACCAGTGAAATACAACATTATGATTTTTTTGATATACATGTAGCTCTCGTGTTTTATATTTTCAGCAAGATTGTATTTTTTATGACGTGCCAGTAGAAAAACAAATTCATTATGAATGAAGATATAAAAGTTTGACGAGTTAGATAATGTGTTTCTTGTTTGTCTAACTTGCGTGAAGTAATAGGAATACTTAACTCGATGCTTTCACACGATAAACGATCTCCGCACAATTGGGTTTGGTGGCAAGAAAAAAAGGTCAAAACATTGTGGTTAGAACTTTATTCAACCTATTTCAAATAGCTACAGATATTATCCGTGTTGCTCTTCTGAAAAAGCCTGTAAAGAAACAGTTGCCTGATTTTACGATTATGATATGATGATGATGATGATATAATATGTTCTACCAATCTTTATAGCACGGAAAATAAGTCTGGCAGCAACGGTTTGAACTGGGTTGAAACTATGCATTCATCACATTTTCAGTACACATATCGTTAAATTCACTTATGTTATTTCGACCACTGCTTATAGCGGTCCTATTGAGAGCTGCTTCAAAATCAAAGAAAAAAATACAACTCGAAATATTTATACATTTTTGGAAAGTATAATCAAAGTTCAAGTTTTGAAATCATAAATAAAGTTATAAAGAAGGCTCATCTGAGGGAATTAAAACTCGCTATGGCTTCTCGTGAATTTGAAAACTGACAAAAGTAAACTGACTGGATTTAAAGAAATCCAAAAATGAGTCGTAAATTTCACTTCTAAGTTAACGAAAGCAACGTCGTATCTCTATATAAGGTAGAGTTAAAATTGTTCTCTTCTGAAAAAAGTTCAATCATGAAACGGCTTCACTGTGTTTAGATTTTTGTTCATATTTTGAAAAAGTTTTGCTCCAATATGCATTTTTAAGGCACTGCCAATCTTCCTCGGCATTACGAATAAATCATGAAATCTCATTAAGGGTTGCTTGGGCTTTTTATGTTTTTCTAAATCCATCGAATTGTCATCAGAGATATCTTCCATAAGACAACTCCATAAGGGATAAAGATTGTACTCGAAAAAAATGCAACACTTTCTTTTGTATTAGGTGCGCAACTAAGTTCTCGCTGTTTTTTGGTGAAAAAGGAACTTTATTTTGAAAACAAATGTTACAAACGAATTATTCAAAGTATTGCCCATCACTAGCTACGACTTTTTCCCATCTTTCTGGTAGAACGTGAATACCATTTCGATAGAACTGTTCGTCTTTTAATGCTATCCAAGAATCAAGCCATTTTGAGATGTCATATATGAGTGGAATTGCTGACCAGTGAGACCATGTGCCATCAAACGGAACAAGTAATAATCGGACGGTGCAATATCAGGAGAATATGGCGGGTGGGGTAGGACTTCCCATTTGAGCGTTTCCAAGTAGGTTTTCACGGGTTTCGCAACGTGAGGTCGAGCGTTGTCATGCTGAAGAATCACTTTTTCGTTGCTGTGCTCGTATTGTGGCCATTTTTCGTGCAGTGCTCGGCTCAATCGCATCAATTGAGTTCGATACCGTTCCCCAGTAATGGTTTCGTTTGGTTTCAACAGCTCATAATAAATAACACCAACTTTGTCCCACCAAATACACAGCATAACCTTCGCAGCGTGAATATTCGGCCTAGGCGACGATGTTGAAGCATGCCCGGGCAGTCCCCATGAATGTTTCCGTTTTGGGTTACTGTAATGAATCCATTTTTCGTCACCCGTCACAATGCGATGTAGAAAACTCTTCCTTTTTTGCCGCTGGAGCAGTTGTTCACAGACGAAAAAAGGACGCTCAACATCTCTTGGCTTCAAATCGTAAGGAACCCAAGTTCCTTGCTTTTGAATCATTTCCAACGCATGCAATCGCTTAGAAACGGCTTGGCAGGAAACTCCTAATCCTGAACCAAACTCTTCTTGCGTTTGACACGGATCCTCATCGAGCAATGCCTCCAATTCAGAGTCTTCGAAGTTTTTTGGCCTTCCTTCACGCGGACGATCATCAACACTGAAATCACCGTTTTTGAAGCGACGAAACCAATCACGACACGTTGTTTCACTCAGAGCAGCATCACCGTAAACTTTTTGGAGCTCTCGATGTGCTTCAGCCGCCGTTTTCTTCGAATGAAAGAAGAAAATCAACACTTCCCGCAAATGACGATTATTTGGCACGAAATCAGACATCTTCAAACAACCAAAATATATAACACTAAACCAAAATCACTGATTTGGCAAAGCGGTTTGTTTACCATATGCCTGAGCTTGGTTTATGACGCTTGAGATGTACAACATTCGACCAGCACTTACTACTGACGCCATCTATTGCTAAACAGCGGGAACTTAGTTGCGCACCTAATATATAACTTTTTATTGCATGAGTGAAAATTGATGAAATTTTGGGTAAAACTTGTTTGGGGGTTTATTTTTTTATTTGTTGGGGGGTTAGGGGGGTGGTTTCCTAGGAGGAAGGTGTTTGAAAAAAAATTTGTGGGGGGGGGTGGGAAAAAACGAGGAAAACCACGGGGGGGGGGGGGGAAAGGGGGGGGAGGGAAAATTTTGGGGGGGTTGGGGGGGGGAAAAGGTGGAGGGGGAACCAAGAGGACGGGGGGGGAAGAGAGAGGGAAAAAACCACAAGAACAAAGGAACAGTAGGGGGAGGGGGGGGGGGAGGAGGAGGATTTTTGTTTGTGGGGGGGGGGGAGAGGGGGGGGGGGGGGGGGGGGGGGGGGAAGAAGGGAGCCGTACATGAAAGCGGACGCCAAGCAAGTCCCCGGCCTAGAGTTTTTCGTCGGCAAGTCCCGCCTGGATGTTCCGGAGAAGTTTCGGAAGAAGAAGGTCGACAAATTTGCCAAGAAGTACTTCGTATGGCAGGCGATCTGTGGGTGCTGCAAATTCAGCAAGCCGTACATAACGACCAGCACCATCAACGGCCAAGTATATAAAGAACAAGGTTTTTAGAAGCGCCTGCTGCCCTTCCTCCGGTCCCACAAAGGTGACACTCTGTTTTGGCCGGATCTGGCATCGTGCCTTTACGTGAAACCGGTGATGGAGTGGTACGAAGCCAACGAGTTGTTTTTGTGCCGAAGGAGGCAAATCCACCAAACTCGCCAGAACTTCGCCCAATAGAAAAATTTTGGGCAATTATGAAGGGCAAGCTCCGGAAAACAGGGAAGGTGTTCAAAAACGACAAGAATTTGAAGAAAGAGTGGATGAAAGTGTGTAAGAAAGATGGCGCAAGGGTTGCATAGAATTTGATGGTTAGCGTTAAGTCCAAGGTGCGGGTATGTAACCTAGGGGAGGAGGTTTAATAAACTAACTTTGCCAAAACATAGCTAATATGTGTTTATTTTTTTGTCTGTTGCATTTATTTGCGATTACAATCTTTAGTTCTACATAAATATATACACAGCAAAATATATTGAAATCTAAATGGCATTTAAATCAATATGGCGTTATATGTAATTTACATTAATCGAAATTTTGATTGAAAATTAGACTCAAATAAATGTATATAATTAGAGCATCGATAGGTAGATGATTTTACATTAAAATTTATATGAAATTACTACGAGGCGAACTATTCAAAAATTGCTATTGAAAACAATTAAAATGCATCCATTTTTCAATGCATGCTACAATTTTCAATCAACATGTAAAACCAACTAAAGAAAAATAGAACAGTGTGCACCTCGAGTGACGGTTCAGTTTCACCCTTCTCGTTGCGTTGACCGGATCAGATGCTTCAGAAAGTGGCGAAAAAAAAAGTTCGTTTTGTATCGCAGTTCTTAGTGATTTGAAAATGGATACTAATTATACGCTAGTACCAAAATTTCATCCCGGAATTTCGTAATATCTGTGAATCGTATAAAAACCGCCTTCTTAAGGTAGTGGCACTTTACACGAAAGCTGTTCGGTTTGCCTGCGGTTGCGTGGACGATAGTGTGTGAGAAATGTGAATAATATACGCATTTAGAACATTCATTTTCATCATAATGGATCGATCCGGATCAACTGCGGTGGAAATTCATCTGGATTTTACTCCACTGTCGAACTGCAAAATTTGATTGGATTAAAAAAGATACCGAGATTGGAATTACGACTTTGATGGAGACAGCGTTAATATTTGAGGGAAGCTGTGATTCAAGTTTTTATTTTATACGCAAATATATTATAAATCAGCCGTGTTAGTCGAAAGGAACTTGTCGTTTAAAGTTTTTCTTTGGATTGTCCAATCAACTCATGTGACCAACCATTGATTGACATCTCAAATGAATAATGTATCGCTATAGGAGAATGTAAGTGTGTTCTATTAAATATGAATAATAATAAAACATAAATGTGATTAATCATTCCTTTTCTTATTCATTCGAAAAATCAGAGGATTTTTAACTCCAACCCCCAATAAAATTTTCAATAAGTTAATTTATTTTTACCAAACAGCAGATAAGCGATTGTAAGCATGTTTAAAAATAATTTTAATGTTAAATTGAATGTGCATGTAAAAGTACTAGCTAAGCAATCACGATGTATTGATTTAAAACATAATGTCATTGAATTTTACTTGACACTATTTTGAAGTCATGTAAAGTTTTGAAATGATTTAACTTCATTTTTATTTTCATGCTCCAAATATGTGCATGAAAATAAATTTGAAATTACACAAAATTTTTAACTGTGTATTGTAGCAGCATCTTTTTCATGCATTGCCACGAAATCAGGGCTGCTTAATATTTTTCAAATCCACTTAAAAAAAATACACCAAATTTGAGTCGACCGTTTCACCCTTTGAGCCTAGAAGGGCCCAAGAAGGTACAACATTCGCAAGAAAGGATGTTTGAAAAATGTATAGGTCTTTCTAATTTTAAATAAATTGTACACAGTTCGAACAAAACCTGTAAAATTATGACTACTTGGATGTACCAAATTTACCTCCGTTAAATTCAATATAAATTTACACCTGGTCTTAAATTAAGAGCACTGAAAAACGTTAGCTGTTAATTTACTCATGCTCTGTGTATAGGAGCAGTAAATTTATAATATGCTGCAATCAACAGTGCAATTTTGCAATAAATTATTTGATATACTTATTATTGCTTCAAAAAAATAAATAGAACGATTAATTGATTTAAAAATCTTCTTTTTATTTGCCCTTTCAAACAGTTTTCACGTTAGTTCCAGTTAGTTCAGCTACTATTTTTCAGGTTTGAGATGTGAAGACGAATTCACATTTGTCAACAGGGTGGCCACAGACTCGGGAAAATCGGGAAATGCGGGAAAAATGCGGGAATCCAAAATCATCGGGAAATTTGCGGGAAAAAGTCGGGAATTTCAAAATCCATCGGGAATTTTTGTTATATGGAAGGAACCATACTCATACTTTTTTCAAACGATTCGAGTAGCGTTTTTGTAATCTACTCGGTCCAACGATCTCATTAACGAAATGAAACAGTGTTTGACATTGGCTTGTGGATCATTTTCTGCTTTGTCCAGCCTGTTCAAAAATGTACCGCTTAGAAAATCTGGCTACACGGCTGTGACAGGTTTCACACATGAATTACTTATGTTTTTATTTTACTTGACTGGAACTCCTTAGATGATCCTTTTGACTGCAACGCTATTGTATGCATTACTGTAAATTTCAGTGCAAAGGTTAACTTTGCATTTTTTTTAAATATTTTTTTAATTTTATATGCTAGACGAGTTCCGCCAACCTGGGATGGTAACACTTCTGTCAGTTTCAAAATATCATAAAGTCTCAGTCCATTTGTATAATAGACAAATATTTGTCACTGCAGTGGACAGAAACCTATTGTGCCAGTTACCTTACAGCAAAAACAAAATCACCAAATGCATCAAACATTTTTTTTTATAAACGAATGCTTTTCAAAAAATGAGCTGTGCATTTTTCAACCCCTGCTAAATAGTCTAAATCCGGAAAAATTTGCGAAATGGGTGAATCTGCTTTTGTAAACAAACATTTGAATAGACGTTTTTTAGCTAATAAAAGCTCAATTTGAAAAGTTAAGACCACAATTGGCTAGCAGAAGCTTTCTTTTACCCGAATGTGGGCTTAGTTTAAGAAGTTGAGCTTTTATCGTGAGAAATCGTCGATTTAAATGTTTGTTTACAAAAGCAGATTCGCCCATTTCACAAATTTCTCCGGAAATATAAAATGTCGACCAATTGATGCATGACGATATTTTTGATCATTAGAATTACCTACCTATGATGTAAAATCGTTTTTCCACTGAAATTCTGCGAAGTTCGTTGGGTTGTTAGAAGAGCGCTACAAATGTTGCCCCATTTGAGAAGATTTGTGCACGAAGTCAGGAAGCAGGACGAAAGAAAGCTGAAGGAAAGTCATCCGAATTTCCAACGGAGCTTTTCGTCGGTATTCCGATCAAAAGTGTTCGCTGGTGTGGTGTGGACCAAAGTTGAATTTTTTCATCATGTCTACAGCAATGGTCCGGTCGTTTCCCAGACCGCATCTCAATGGCTTCGTTTCTTTTTGACGATTTGAAAATTGTTAATTGTTAATTGTTAAATCATTAATTGAAAGAGAATTGACGGAGAGCAATCTTCTGCCAGCCCTTAATATGTAAATCGAGTTTGCATCTAAATCGGCAATCAAGAAAGCGAGAAAATTTGCAAAAATTTCCGACAAATACGTTTTGGCATTCCGCAACGACTGTCGATCCTTTTTCTATGGTTTTCTGAAGTAGCTACTCAACAAATCTCCATTAACATACCCTTTAAGGTGAAAAGGGAGGCAGTCCTTTCTCCATAAGAATTATAGGTTAGGTTAATTATCACTTCACGTTTTTTAGACTAAAAATCACAAACAAAACAAAACAAACAAACAACAATGATCAAATTACCAACCAATGGATGCTCCAGTGGAGCAAACGATTCTTGAACATTTCACGCCTGAAGTCCTAATAGTATTTGAGGTTTGTGCTCAGAAAACTTCGAAGTAATAGGGACTTGATCCCGTATGTCCTTAACGCGTTACGTCTTCTGTAATAACTTGCATCAAGGACATCGCTAAAAAGCGTCTGGAGCTGTGTCAGGAACCGTTCGTAGATAAAGACTTTCTCAGCGCTGCAGTTGCTCACAAAGTGAAAGAACTGATTGGTCATTCCAAGAAGGAGCTGCCAAATTTGACAACATTTGTTGAAAAGGTGCTCATCCTGTTGCACGAAAATGCGACCATGGAGCGAGGATTTTCAATAAATGAAAAGTGTCTGGTGGTGAACCAAACTAAAAAGAGTTTGGTAACTCAGAGAATTGTCTACGAACTCTCAACGACGTTGAAATCAAGAATTACTTGATACAATATGCATGCATCGCACGTGCATAATTTTGTAGTCAAAAATCTCGAATGCTTTACTATTTTTCTTCAATGTTTATGCTTCCAGCAACTTGAAAGATCAATGACTTATATAGAGCGGTTTTTGTGCTCGTTTGCAAAATGAGAGACCAAAGCAGGTTACGCAATACGCAAGAAGCCCGATTTGCGGCTGTTACCCGTCATTTTGCCTAAATGAAACAAGTCAGAATTTCAGATTGAACAATTTCCTCGGAAACTTCAAAAATATCTATTAATTCAATACATATTAACTCATTTTTACCAGTCGGGAAAATTAATCAGAAATGCGGGAAAAAATCGGGAAAAATGCGGGAATTTTGAAATTAAGATTGTGTGGCCACTAAGGGTTCATACCAGTCTCTATATTGTATCATAAATTCAAGGAATAAAACTTTCAAACGCATCTTTTAATGCTTGTACGTATAGGACTCATATGATTTTATAAACTGATCCAATATGAAAGGAATCAAAACTGAAATACATATACTTTGCTAGTTCTTAACAAGGTCTTACTGTCCTCACATAACAAATAAATAAAATATCATAGAAGACAAAAATGCTATTGATGCAAATTTCCAACTTGAAATATGTACATGGCATAAAGAGACAATTAAATTACTTGACCATGTTAAAAGCGGCTACGGGAAGTCAATACGGGAACATAATATGCGTATGTACAAAACAGATCTGACATCCATCGGATTATTACTGAAAAAATATAATTAGATATGTATTAATATCCTACTAATCCTGGAAAAGCTGAAAACAGAAAATAACATTCCAAATATCAAAAATATAATTTCAATGAAAGATATTATTTTATAAGACATGTTGTTAGAACATGTCTTTATACTGTTCTAGTTACATAATATAATACCACTAAACACAATATTAAAATATAATCATATACTGCCTATAAGCGCATGCCAGTCTTTTAAGAATATGGTAGTTAATGTTCAGAAGTGCAAATTCAAAGTAAATGTTATGCTGAAATGCTGAAAAACAAATTCAGCCTTTTATCCATGTCAAGTTGCTCCAGGCTCCCGAGATAAATGGTTTTGGAATCCAAAGATGATTCCAAAGCCTGCTGAAATCATTAATTGATATGAGAATGGAAAATTATGTGATATGATTTACAGGTCGCACCCCCTCACTTCGCTATTGTCAAAATGACAACATTGCCCAGGCTACGCCAACCAGCGTCTCCATGTTTCAGCTGGCAGTCTTTTGTGATCATATGACTCGTGGAGGCGTGAGGTAGGAACTTGTGAGGACCAGAGGTCGGTCGCACCCTCCTTCGAAGTTGTCATCTCACCATTTGATGAAGCCCAGGGGTGGGGGTCTCTCAAACAAATAAAACAGAAACTTCTCCATAACCCCAAAATCTAATCAAGCAAATGAAATCAAATTTGGCATGTGGGGGTTATTGAAGGCAAGAAATGTTTCTATGGTGGTTCGAGACCCCTTCTCTGGGCTCTCATACAAATGAAACCCGAATTCAAACCAAACAATAACATAAGAAACAACATATCCAACAGTAATCCAGGTATTTGAAGAAATGAAAAAAAATATATAAAATAATAATTTTTGTACATTTTTTTTTTCGGATTAATATATTTGACAATGGAGTTACTTATGCAACGCAGCTACGTAAACAAAAATAAAAGCAAAAGCAAAATAAAAAAATAAAACTCTATCATCGAAGTCACACATTGGCAAAAGAAAATATTTTAACAAAACTCATTCCGAAAAACAACCATAAACGCGCCAGTTCTATTAAATTTAAAAACGTGACAACGCTCGCACCAAGTTCAGCTAGTATTATTTAAATTTTTATGAAGGCAGTGCTTGTTGCTATTTACGGTACTTCAAATTGAAAATTGAGTTCAACCGGTTAAGTCCACGTATTTTCAGTGAAGGTTCAGATTAAATCGTAATTAGTTTTATATATGTTTTCTGTGTAGTGAAAACATCCCATTATGCGAAAACATCGAGCTAGAAGCTAAAAAAAGATACAATACACGATTTGTGCTCAACCAAAATCTTCAACATCTGATGTTAAATCTACAGCATCTACAGGAAATCCTGTAGAATACCCGCTGATCACATCATTTACTCTAGAGCGTCAACTAGTCGAAAATTTGCTTGCAAACCCGGTCGATTCAATTAAAAACAAACGTATCATTTACACGACCTTCGCAATGTGTGTTTTCTTTCGCTCACCACTGACGCAAATTGACGCAATCCTTATCCCCGCCTGTCGCGTAAAAGTCTTCCCTCTGTATATGTTTGTTCAGCATACTTAAAACATTGTACACAATCAGAGTCACAGCCAGTGTGATGGAAATGTTCAATTTCTTCCTACCACACCGAAACAACCGTCCGTCACCGTCATTCATTGTTAGTAAGAAGGGGGTGGCTTGCGTGGTTGCTGCGATGGGAGGACCACTATCAGCGTGTATCAGCATGCATTAGGAATGGGTTGTTTTCGAAGCTCTATGGCTGTTGAGTGCCTTGCATCGGCTCATAGTGTGGTTGAATAACAAGTCTATTCAATACGAGAGGTACACGAAAGCTCCCGCGTCGTGATTTGCTGTTTTGAAGTGTCACTGATAAGCTACTGACTGACTGGCGGCGGTTGTCCCGTCTGGGCCTTTGTGTGCTCTCAGTCAGTCAGTTTGTGCGCGAGAGTACTTATTTGACCCGGAGCGTTTTGTCTGTGGCACTTACTCTCGAGACGGGTGAACACTAATTGTACCTATACGACATCCGCCGCCGAGTAGTTCCAGTTCTGGAGAGTTGTTGTTGATCGCTGGTTACACGAGACAGGAATTGCTGGTGGAGGGGTGAGACTAGACGGGACCAGTTTTGTGCAAGTACAACAAAGGCTACTACTACAGTAGGTTCTTCGATTCAGTCAGCATACAGATAAGCTCACGCTTCTAATGAACGTCGTGTAACACCAATTGTGACAGGCCTTGAACCTCTATTGTAGATGTTTACAGATTACATAGGTTGAAATTGTCAGTAACGCATATTATAGGGTGTACGACGCACTCGCCATCTCTATGGCTATTCAAATGCGGCTTGCTGCAGATTAGATTAATGGCTGGTTGTGGATATGGAGTAAGGAGTGAAGGGCCAGTAAAAGTCCACGGGATAAAAATAGACACGCCCTTGGCGAACGGTTCAGAACAGTAAATGTAACATGATGTTCGCGTTACAGGGCTTTGGAAAAGTGGTATTATTTCAGGCAATTACCATTTCTCGAACAGCAGGAGATTTGATTATTCTATTCGATTCAATTTTTTTCCAAGGTTGGCTGATCATATAAAGGTTATTATACGAAGGTTTTTGGTTGTTTCGATTGTAACTCATATCATTGAATGAAAAAAAAATTCCCCGTTGAACTAAAAATCGATAATTCTTGCAGCACTTGAATCGACTTTCTTTTTATCCTAAATCAAATTATACCTCGCAGAACCACTCACGACACTAACGGTGATGAACGCACATCGCGTTTGTCGTCTCAAAAATGGCTGCTACCAACCAGACCCAGTCCACGATGATAGAGGGCCTGAGCAGCCAATTTGGTCGAGGGTGTTTTTCAAGTGCACCAGACCATCGATTTCGACGACGACGCCGTCAACGTCACTTTGTCCTCACCCTGGTCCTTCCCGCACAGTCTGTCATCCGTGTGTTTCTTTACTCTGCAACTCTTTTCGTCGAATCGCTTCCCGCGACATTCGTTCCTTACTTCTTGCTTCTTTCGCTGAAGCGTGACTTTGGCGTCGATGAAATCGCGTTTTTTTTTTGTGTGTCTTTTTATAGTTCTGCACTAACTCTGCTGCTGGATATGCTTCTCTTGCCTTTCGATGGGTCAGTGTATATACAAGTCTGTGCGTTCGAGTGAGCTCCTCATCACTGGAAACTCACACCGAACCTATGACAAGGCGAGTAGCAAAAGTCTTCTCAGCGTATTCTCGTTGGCGTATTTCGATTTTTTGTGGGTCGTTATCTTCCATCCACGTTTCTTCCTTTTCTTTCTCGTGACCGTAAATATCCAAACGTATAAAGATAGCCGTAAATGCGCGAAGTATAGTGAATTGAAAGGTGATTCGCGCGCGCACAAGACACTAACATGGTTATGTGTGCTGTATGTGGCTGTGGGTATAAGACGTGCAGAAAGACCCGAAATTCCTCGGAAACCATTACCCACACAAAAGCCAAAAGACAAAAATGCTCATTCCGGCATCTTTGGCGAAGTTGTCTGGCTCTTGGCTGATTTTCGTTCCTTTTTCGCTTCGGCTGTGGTACGCACAGAGTACATCAATGGGAAAGTTTGCAGACCACCACCAGCACACCAACACACAGGCACGCGGCGATGGCTTCGCTCGGTGTAATGAACATGGGCCAGGAACATTTTTCCACTGCATGAAAAATGCCGTAGTTTTCGCTCTCGGTGCACTATACCGAATTATGCCTTGTAGGGTTTTGGCATTGAAACCAAGGCGTCTGTTGATGCTCCTAATGCATAACGTCAGGTGGGGATGGGGTCGTTGATCAAACAAAACAACAGACGGCAAGACACGTGTGCAGGTTCAAATTTTGATAATGCAATATGTTTTTATAACTGTTGACTTAGCAGCAACACTGTGCGTCAAGGGCTGCAAACGCATATCTATCGCTATTTTCGGCGAGGAATAATTACTTGTTTACTCGAAGATAACGGCGGTAAAGATAGCTACAAGCTATCGCAAGCAAATATTCATTCAACAAAATCTACTGAAAAAATGCAGATGTCAGCATGGCTATAAACAGATGGAATCGCGAGCCAATTTTGTCAGCAATTGCTGCTTTTGAAAAATAAAAAAATGAAACACTTTTTTCAAACTATCACTAGCGAGCAAATTACTTTGAATTGAGGTGTTTGTTTAAGTTTTCCTAGTTTTCCAATCTTAGTCAATTGTCTTTTGATCTTTGATCATCGTATGTATGTATGTATGTATGGTAGCCACCATCCCTTCTAGCGCTTGGCTTGGATGCAGCTCCATTCAATAGCAAGATCAAATTGAGCCACCGATCTGAATTCACAATATCGTATGAATATTGTATGAAGGACCAAAAACGGAGGGGTGGACCCGTGAGCAGACACTCACGCGAAATCCACGGGAAATTAAGAATCTGCTTCCAATGATACGATCCAACAAAGTGAGTAGCCCAATTCGCAATACTTATTAAGCTTACTACAGGACGGCTTGTTAAGAAGAGTGCGTCAATCTCACTAAAACTGTTGGAGTAGAATTCACAGCATCACAATCGAATCGAGAGGATACAAAAAAATGATACTGCTTTTACCCTCCTAGACTAAGGCAGTCAATCAAACCATCGTCCAGTTTCAGCTTGAACGATACCCTGATGCTCCCTCCCAACCCAGTATTTATTATATATAATGTAAATAATATGTCATAATATGCAATATATATGTAGTATGTAATAGAGCAATGAAATATACAAGAATATTCAATTTAAATATGTCATAGTTGGAATACGTCGTCCTGTAATTTTAACATGGTTATAAATAAAATAATGTGATAAAAAAAATTAAAATAGTAATAATAGGCATATCATAATAATATGCAGCTTGGTGCTTCTTTAAAGCTCAATCAGTGGCAGATGAATGTAATTCTGGAATGTGAAGGTCATATTGCAATTAAATAAAACATAAACCATACATGATATGTACTACCACCCATTGTATCACTGAAACTAAATCCGACAGCAATGGGCTCTCCTCTCTGTTAGTCTTGATCAAGCTTCAATCGGGTGCCCTGATGGCCCCTCCCATTTCCATAAAATATTTATATAATAGTGTATATATTAATGTAACGGAAAAATACTACAAGCATTCGTATATGATGAGAATATTAGGATGTTGTAATGAAATATTAAATAATGTACACATAATAATTAAAATTTTCCACTTCCGCTGCGGTGTTAGATGATTAAAACTCTGAAATCACGAAAATTCGCAACGTGATTTAATGAAAGAAAGTTGATCACCTGGCAGTCTAGCAAAATAGCACACGGAAAAAAATCCGTGCGCAGATCCGTGCACTACAGTCATAAGTTCGAGAGCAAGCAAAAATACACCGTGAACTGAATCACGTTATCATGAACTAAATAACGTTTAAAGGGAAAAATCCCGAAAACGTGAACTAGTTCACGGTCCATTTTCATTTTTGGGAACCCTTTTTTTTCTGTGCCAAGAAAATTCAAGCAAACAATATGGCAAAATAAATTTCTTATGAGTATGATTACTGCCCAAAAACGGAAACTTAATAAATCTAAAATAAAAAAAAAAAACAAAGGAAATTTGAATTCTTCGCTCACTCTTGTTTCCTACTGAGCCAATAAATGGTTCTTTAGGTCTGTCAAATAAAAAATGAACGATTATAATCAATGTTAGTTTTTGAATTTTTATTTTTTTTTATAAGGAAGGAATTTTTTTTGTAGAATTTGTCGTACATGATTCTTTCTAACAAACGTTAAAAACCATCCTATCTTTTCATATACATAAAGTGATTTAGGTGGGCAAAGACTTACAACGATGCATAAATGCGATGCTGAAAATAGCATTAAAAGTATTGTGAAGGGATATTATATTATAAAATGATGATAACAATTATATTTGTTATGTCTGCATGTCTGCAGATTTTGGTCCTGTTGCAATTGTAGGCGGACTTGCATCAGCCACGAGGGAAAAAAATAATCTAAAATTATTATACAACACTTGGGAATTTCCATGGATGATCTGAAATTAGGACCGTAGGACTTCCATTTTTCGTGGCAGCGTTAGATTTCTTCATGCTACCTTACTGAGGTCGCGCTGCCTACATCGCGGCGAGTTGAAAGTAGAGCAGAACAGAATGCAGTGAAACAAAGAGTTCCTAAAAATGCCTGTCAAATCGCTCCCACCGTTATTCTAGTCAAATAATAGCATCAATAAAAGAAGTGAAGGAAGCAAATAGCAGTATATTTGATAGTGCCTTCCAAGGAAATCCCTTCGGAACAGAGGAAAAAACTGATGAAATGAATCTCCATCCATAAGAACGCTTGCCTAATCGCTTCTGCCATCAATTACATCCAAGTTATGTCCGGCCTATGTACCCATTATGTCCTAAACATAGCGAATCAAATATAGTCAAACACATAAGTCAAATTTGTGATTTTTTATTATATTTAGGTGCTTATAACTTCACTGGTTAAGCTGTGCAGATTTTCTTCACGATCTTCGAATGATTTTAAATTGGCAAATTGAACCGATATACCTTGAGTGCCCCCTAAATATAGAGAAAAAAGTCTCAGGTTAAATATTAACTGTTTACATAGAAAATTTTACAATTATTTCACAAGTAAAACATTGACCAAGTCGGGGGCGACCCCGGCGTAGTAGTTAACATCCATACCTCTCACGCTAAAGTCACGAGTTCGAATCTCACCCCCGGACAAGCTACGAGAATACCCAAAAAGGTATTTGAGTGGCTACGACGGGAGGTGAACCAGCCCAGGGCTGAAAATCTCTATAATCAAGGAACTAAAAAAAACACTGACCAAATATTAGGGACATATTTTCTCTCTATTTTCTCAACGATGGCCTATTATATTCATCGCAAATTTTGGTAAGGTTAATATTTTCGATGGAAGTGTGTGAGTATTTAATTCTACATTTTTCAAACGGCTTATAGTAATTCCAATATTGCGATTATCGAATGCCAATAAATCATATGCGCAAACGATTTTAGTGTTTAAAAAACCCGAATTAATCCATCGATGGTGAGACTGAACCCTTCTTACACTTCACCAGAATTACGAACTCAAATGTGGCCAATATGGTACTGGATACATATTTTCTTCAGAAATTCCAGGAAGATCCAGGAATATTCGATATGTCATATTTTCAGTTTATAAAATGAACAATTTGACAATCCTGAACGTATTGTTCATCGATGTGATTAAAATATTGTCATTAATAGTGCTTAGTGACCTGTTTATGTTAGTTATATAAAAGGGGAAATTACATAAATATTAGAAATTTCATATAATCAGTCCATAGAATGAATTATAAGATGATCCTAAGCGTCAATTTTGATTATCGATATGGATTCAAGATGCTTAATAAGTACATGTTCGTTGAAAATTGTGTAGTTATAGTAAATGGAGACTTTGTGTAATTTTCGAATAAACTCGTTGCGGTTCAAAACCGGACCACTCGAGCCAATCGATCCTGCTCTAATTCTATAGAGTCGCATAGTGTGGCTAGTCCGCTGAGTGTGCTATACAACGCACCAGATGTGGAACAATAGAATGCAAGCGGCATCGATTGGGGTGAGTGGTCTTGTTCGGTTTTGAACTGCAACGAGTATATTTTCATCTCACAATTATGTGCTCTCAGGTATTGTTTTGGTCATATTTCCATGAAGGATTATTCAATCATAATGAAATTTTGACCAGTTATTTGAAGATTTTATAACTTTAATTGGCGCTAACAAAACTAAAATCGGTACACAAATACCTCAGTATGTAATCGGAGACTAAACTGTTTGATTACTATTATAATAGGCCGTCAAGTCCTGTTTCGTTCATATCTTCGTAACGAAATGTCCGAATGAAAAAATCAATAGCATTCTATAGGAATGTTGTAGCTTTCATTTGCCGTCAACAGAACTGAAATCGGTTCACAAATGGCTGAGAAATCAATGTGACATTATTTGTAACGCACACACTCACATACACACACACATACACACACACATACACACACACAAACATGTGCTCAGTTCGTCGTGCTGAGTCGAATGGTATATGACACTCGACCCTCTGGGCCTCGGATAAAAAGAGTTTTCAAGCGATCTTAATACCCTTCTTTTGGTGTAAGAAGGGTAAAAAGGTTTATCTTAGTTTTTTTTTTATGTTTTAGTTTGAGTAATGCAAAAATAGCTAACAATAAATTGTTCGAAGAATGTGAACTTACGAAAAAATCCTAGACCAGACCGGGAATCGATCCCAGTCACCTCTAAGCTAAGGCAAAGGGAGATCCCAAACACCCATACGATAACCTTTGGAATCACTAAAAGTATTGATGACTATGTTAATACAAAAAAGAAGATGGAGAGAGATGGATATTTGAACTAAAATTCTTGCGATCCTGACATATTGGCGAAAAGTGCTGAATGTTACCCTAGCATCTTATGCGCCACATCAATTCCAGGGTCTTGCCGAAGATCTGAACATGCCTTTGCCTACACTCTCTTCTTCGGCCTACTGTATACAGTTGATAATCGAGAAGTTGCAGAGAGAAAAGAAGAACGAAACAAAAACAAAACACACAAAACTTAGCGGTCAAAGACTTTTTCGACAGCAGCAGCGCAACACCACCGACCGACAGTGCGCTTTGCCGGGTGCCACCACTACCAACAAACACCACGTGCAGCGGCTTAAGTAGGTATATATGGCAGAAAATGACTCCTCCGAAGCGATCGTCAAGAAAGAGTTGTGGACTATTTTCGATGTATTGCTGCTCGCTACATGTATCCAAATGCGGCGGGTCGTTTAGGTGTAGGTATGACGACCAGACGGAGCTTGATCGCCGCCGTTTTTAACTTCTTCTGTGTGAATGGCAGCAGACGTCGTTCGGTCGATTTTTTTTTCGGTGTTATGTTGGTAGGTATATAGATAGCCTCCTTCTTTCAGCATTTAATTCGATTCGCTTTCTGCTGACTGCCGCCCCGCCTCTACCATCCTGACCTTCTATGGCATACAGTCCCTAAGCTCCTCCATGTTTCGCCGATTCAGTTCGTGTAGTTGCACAATTTGAATGTATTATGCGTCGATGGCCGTCCCCAGTTCAGCGTTTTGGCAATGTAATGTAAAAAAAAGTTTAAAAAAAATTAAAATTTCTCGGGATAGATTTTCCTGGCAACAAAAGCTCTCAACTTAAGAGAGCTAAGCTCAGGCGTAATATCCCAGCAAAACAAGAAAAACACGAAATATATGTTCAACCAAACAGCAAAACTCGAATTTCCTTTGTTCGATGGTTTCACGATCGCCGAAGCTTCCAAGATATGGGGGAACATGTCTGGCACGTAGTCTAGAACTAGCAATCTGATGCAGCATGACAGCTAGACTATACCGAAAGCCCGTTGTTTTTTTTTCCACAAGTCGTTAGAGACGTGGTGATTCCCGCAGAGAGAAGAATATATAATGACGTGAATGCCTCTGTCTACATCATAACACGCATGGTAAGATCTGCGTGCCATCCATCTATCAGACAGACGTGGGGGTTTAAATTTCGACAGCCATCGCGTCGAACACACGCACAAATGCGTCAAAATATCGAACACAATGGATCTTCCACGCCACGCTTTCCTGAACCTCAGGCTCGTCCGTGGAAGGCGACGCGACGCACAGGGAGGGAAACTGGTTTCTTCTTGCCTACATGGAAAAGCCTTTGCTCGTGGATTGTCTCTGCTGTTATTGTGTTTATTTACAAAACATGTGGCTTGCTCGACTCGGCTGAGTGAACTACTTTTTATGACTTGGTAAGCCTTTTTCCACCTTGCTTTATTGATATTTGATTGATGGAAACGATCGCTGAACCTTGATTGTTTTTTGTTTCTGTTTTGCTACGAGTGTACACCGTTTGTTGCGGATGGGGCATTTTTGCGTCAATTTTAGCAGCACAAAATCGATTATTTTTGGAAGGGGACCAGCAAAACCTGCATGAATACTGTGCGGTCAGCGTAAATGGCTCCGAGGTGTGGTGGTTTGTCCATAGCAAAACGTGGACATTTTTTTTAGGATCTATTTTTGAATGTGAACAACAGTTCGAGTAGTCCCCGTTCGTTGCACGTAGTAGTGTTAATGCGATAATTTGTTGCTGCTGTATTAACACTACTTGCCGAGCTTAAAATTTAATTAAAAATAGCAATGTTTTATCTTCCTTTATATAAGCGCCGATAATTCATTAGTTAGGCATTCTTTTCGTTATTTACGGTCAATTTAACAGCATTGGGTCATTCATGATTAAGTTTATTATTTTTAATTTGCGTCTCAAGCCTTTTGACGAGTAACTAAAATTACCACAGCCTTTTTAGATTTGATGTTTTATATAAAATTAAATAATGAACGGGATCTCCCTTAGCTCAATCAATACAGTCGCCGCTTCAAAGTAACACAATTGGGTGGAATTCCAGAACTAATCTAAGAATTCTCGTTACGGGAAATTTGTGCCTAGGAAAAATATCTCAAGCACCGAACTTATAAACGAGGAAGTGTATTCAGAGCACTCAGTTGAGAGCAGGCAATAAAACAATTGTGATAAGTACTGATCTTGAAATGCAAAAATAAAAAAAAGACGAAGAAGAAGCCAAAAACGATTACAGAACAGTGTTATTAAAATAAGTTTTTAATATCGAGGGTATAGAATAACAAAGGTTGTGCACGTTAAAATTGCAACACATAAAGCGATTTGCTAAAATTCCATCTTTTAACAAATTGTCTTGAAATTATTCGTATAAAATAAAATCATCATGGCATGTTAACTTTATTCATTTAGCGCGACAAATCGAAGTGCCTTTAATCTTATCTTGAGACTCGCCAGAGTTTGTACAATAGAACCGAAAAGTTTGTGTGCAGTGACCTGACCCATGCTTTCTTCAATCCTTGATCTGTTTGGATTGTCTTAGGATGTTTGCGAAATTTCTGTTTCATAATAGCTCAATATTTTTCGATGGGTCTCAACTTTGGCGTGTGTTGAGGATCAGGATGCTTAGGTGCGGAGTTGAATTCATATTCTCTACACCATTTCAGCACCTGTTTTGAGTAGTGGCAAAAAATTGGTGGCGACCTCAGCAACCGAAGGAGGCCATTTTGCTCGACTTGACACTTGAAACTGAAGAAGTCTTTGAGTCGCAGACGAAATAGGCCTATCTGTCAAAGGATAAGGTTTTTCCAGTGGAATTTAAAGGAATTTGCTCGATAGTTTGAAAAAGTGTTTCAGTTTCAATTTTTTTCATTTATTTTTAAAGTAATAAAATGAAGTGTAAATTTAAAATTTTCCTAATGTTCGAATAACAATCGTTGTACTACTCGTAAAAGTTTTTTTTTAAAATGTTTTTTTTTAAATAAAAACGTGAGGTTATTCACTTGTTTTTTTTTTTACATTTCTCTAAAATTCTATAAAGTCTAACGATCTTCATGATTTTTCGTCATGTTGAGTGTTTTGTTTATTCTTGTTATTCTTGATATTTACCAGGTGAACTTACTTACTTATGTCTCCTGTCCATCCCTAGGATTGCATAGGGCCAAAGTGAAAGACTTCCATCTTGGGCGGCTGCTCGTCTGGGCCCAGGTCAGGTTTCGATCGATTTCCTTTATTTCTTTATTAAGGCCCCAACGCCACGAGCCCCTGGGTCTGCCTCTGCTGCGATGTCCTGCTGGGTTCCAATCCAGCGCTTGTTTGCAGATTTCGTTTCCGCTCCTTCGTAGTGTGTAGCCGACCCACCTTCACTTTCGTTCTCGAATTTCTACTGATATCGGTTTCTGTTGGCAATCGACGATGGAGCTCAGCATTTGAGATCCAATTGTGAGGCCACCTGACACTAATTACATACGACATACGGTAAAGGGTAAATGCACCCTTCTTTTTGGGGAAATGCTCCTTAAACTTTGGAAAAATGCTCCTTAGATGCGTTTGCCCGGTATAATGCAATCGGAGGTATTAACCTTCTGATTAGTGCTTGTCGGGTGTTTTGAAGGGTCTTCAGTTTCTTCAAGATTGTATAGTTTTGACGGGATTTAAGTTTCTGAATTTAAGAGTCGTCAAAACGAAATTAAGACCCGTCAAAATGAAATTAAGATTCGCCGAAATGAAATTAAGACTCGTCAAAATGAAATTTAAACCCGTCAAAACTACCTCGAAGATTGCGGAGTGAAGCTCCGCTATACAAGCTTGAAGAAACTCAAGACCCTTCAAAACAACCGGCCAGAAGGTAAATACCTCCAATTGCATTATACCGGGCAAACGCATCTAAGGAGCATTTTTCCAAAGTTTACGGAGCATTTCCCCAAAAAGAAGGGTGCATTTACCCTGCTGCCAATTACATACCGCAAGCATCGGTTGATGAAGACCTGCAGCTTTTTAGTATTCTCCGCTGATACGCACAGATTTCACGTTTGAGTTGAAAATTCGGATTTTGGTGCGTTAACTTATCTGGTTTGACCTCCATATATTTCTCAAACTCGCAAATTCAGCCCTAGCCTTCTTGATTCGTGCACCCATGTCGCTCTTGGCTACGCCGTCTAACGCTATCTGGATGTCAAGATATTGGAAGCTATCGAATTTCTCCACAGCTTGCCCCGCTACCGTAAAATTGGAAGGATTGTCCGTGTTGACATCCAACGATTTAGTCTTGTTGACGTTGATGGTGAGACCCGCCGCAGAGGAGCTTTCGGCGAGGTCGTTGCGCTAACAAAGCAACGTCATCAGCCAAATCGCAGTCGTTGAGGTGCTCCATAGTGATAGGCTGCCAAAGCAGCCCACGATTCGGTACACGGTCAATAGCATCTCCCATGATCTCGTCGATTACGGTGAGGAACAGTAGCGGTGATAATATAAATCCTTGCCTCACACCAGTGACTACCCGTATGGGGTCGGACAAGGCTCCGTTTTGCAGGACTCTGCATGTGAAAGCCTCGTACTGCGTTTCGATGAGGTTTATCCGGGACTCCTTTACGTCGCAGGGCGCCCCACAAATGTTCGTGGAAAGCTTTTTCGTAGTCAATGAATACCAAATAGAGGACTCTTAGAATTCATTGACCTGCTCCAGAATGATTCGGAGCGTGACAATATGGGCCACACAAGATCTTCCGGCTCGTAATCCCGCCTGCTGCCGCCGGAGAGTCGCGCCTATCTTCTCCTGAATCCGTTTTAGGATAACTTTGCACAGGACTTTGAGAACAATACACAGTCACATGATGCCTCGCCAATTGTCGCACACAATTAGATCCCCCTTCTTTGGAGACCTTTACTAAGACGCCCAGTCGCATCCAGTCGGCCGTAAATGTCGCGGTGTCCCAGATATTACAGAATAATTGGTGCAACATTTGTGCGGATAGCATGGGTTCAGCTTTGAGCATCTCTGCTGATATGCGATCGACCCCCGGAGCCTTATTGGATTTCATGCTTCGGATAGCTGCTTCGATCTCCTGCATTAAGGGAGCTCGGAGATGACGCGAGTGATGCGCCGCATCTATGGCTGATCATGCCGAGATATTGATGGTTGGTTGGACGTCGTAACTTGCAGAAGTTGTTCGAAGTGCTCAAACCAACGATTCAACTGGTCAGTGGGTCGGTAAGTATCTGCCCAGTCGCATTCTTCACAGGAATCTTTGGATTCATCCTTGCTCCACGCAGGCGTCGTGAGATATCGTAGAGGAGGCGGATATCGCCAGTGTTTGCTGCTTTCTCCCCTTCGTCTGCCAGGGAGTTCACCCACGCTCGCTTGTCCCGTCGACAGCAGCGTTTTACTTGCTTCTATTTATCAGGCGAAGAAGCGATTCAAATCATCCAGTTTAGTATAGCCAACAGATAAATACTTTAAACAACCTAAGCAAAAGACACACCAAATTTAGAAAAAAAGTTAGTAGTAACGATAACTATTTGGATTAAATGTAATTATTAAATATCGATTTTGCTATTGAGGATTCAAAAACTGAACATGAAATAAAATCTTGCCTGAAGAACTTCTACAGCTACGTAAAAACTAAATGGAAATCGGAAAATTTTCCATTCAAAATGCATCGAAACGAAAATGATGGAGATAACTCAGAAAAAAATTGTTACTTATTTGCAACTTTTTTTCACTAATGGACAGTAGTTTTAGTCCTCAATTTCTGAATTGGCGTCTTTCCATCCGACTACGCTGAATCCGTTGACGGAAGGTTACAGCTGTACAATTGAAGTCAAACAGAGCGTAGAACTCGTTGAACCACGACGACACAAATCGTATTGGATCGTGCAAGCCTTAGTTAACAGCACGAGGTCCGAGATGCAGGAAACAGGAGAATTCGCTCAGGAGCGTAAATATCGTGTTCGGCCAAAATTCCTGGAGAGTCAGTTTCACCTAGCAGCAGTTTTGCCGCAATAACTGCTTACATGATTGTACGCCTATGTTCGAAAGATTCGAACCCAAGAGTAAGCAACGAAGGTTTTTTAGATAAATCTACGAAAGATGACGCAGAGAATAACGAATTTAACATGTGAAATCCGGGCAATCCAGGTCTTAATACGAGTACCACACCACGGCTCTAAATTCCAGGATAGTATGTACGAAAGAGTTGTTCAAAGCTTTTAAACAGGCGGAATGGCGAAAATCGTCGGAGATCTTAAACATGAAACCGATTTGTTCGTTGGCTTTGGTAATAATATCCGAGTAGTGTTGTCTAAATGACAATTCGGAGTCAAGCGTGATTCCTAGGTCTAGAACACTACTCTTAAAAGCTGTTGATCAGGTTCTGTAGTCGTAAACAATCAGCGAAGCATCGCACAACCACATAAATCTTGACTTCGTCTACATAGAACGAACTGCAGCCAGCTGGAAGTAGTATAAAGATAGAGAACAGTAGTGGACCCAAGTACGCCCGATATTTTAGTGAAGTAGTACGATTGAACTGAGCTGACTCTCACACAGAGTTTCCTATCCGTTAGGTAAGAGTTAAACCAACGAATTAAATTATCCGACACGCCTAGATAGCCTAGCCTTAAATTTAGATTTATATTAACATCAACTTTCAATCGCAATATCAGAAAAATTAGTGGTTTTATCTGAAATCTAACATGAAAAAAAGAGTATTTCAGGACTTGCTCCACTCAGGGGCATCCTGTGCAAATGTGCACCCGATGCAATCCAAGCGTAGCCTAAAACTAAAGGGTGTTTCGACCAAAATTTGGTCGACTTAAACTTGACGCATTTCCTTTCACCGTGCATCTAAAATTTTTGCACACCCCTCATTTTGAAGATGTGCGCGTGTAACATCATGCCTCTATTTTGATTTTGAGATTAGCACTTCAGTTATCAAAATGTCGTCGAAGGAAGAGAAGCAACGCATCAAAATTTTGCAAGTGCATGGCGAAAATCCAAACTACTCTCACGCCAAGTTGGCGACATTGTTGAAAGTGGCTAAATCAACTGTTACCAACGTATTAAAAGTGTTCGGTGAACGTTTGTCGACAGCCAGGAAAGCTGGATCGGGGGGAAATCGAAAGCCGGAGGCCACAGCGACGACAAAAAGGGTTGCCCGCTGTTTCGAGCGGAACCCCAACCTCTCCGTCCGAGATGTCGCAAAGAAGCTGGGAGTGGCGCCTTCAACCGTGGATAACGCTAAAAAACGAGCTGGACTGTCGACTTACAAGAAAGTGGTGACTCCAAATCGCGACGATAAACAAAGCACGATCGCAAAAGTTGTACACGACAATGCTGACGAAATTTGATTGCGTGATACAGGACGATGAAACTTACGTCAAGGCAGACTATAAACAGCTTCATGGACAGGAATTTTATACGGCAACCGGACGGGAAAGGTGGCAGATATTTTCAAGCACATTAAACTGTCAAAGTTCGCGAAGAAATATCTGGTGTGGCAGGCCATCTGTACCTGTGGCTAGAAGAGCATCGTTTACATTGCGACCGGAACCGTCAACCAGGAAATTTCTCTGAGCGAGTGCCTACAAAAACGTCTACTGCCTTTCCTGAAGCGACACAATTGTTCCGTTCTATTTTGGTCGGATCTGGCATCTTGCCATTACGGAAAAAAGGCCATGGAGTGTTATTCTGCCAACAACGTTCAAGTGGTGACCAAGTACAAGAACCCTCCCAACACGCCAGAGCTCCGCCCAATCAAACAATATTGGGCCATCGTCAAGCGGAACCTTAAGAAAACTCGAAAAGCTGTTGTGAGCGAGAAACAGTTCAAGGCAAACTGGCGTTCTGCGGCGAATAAAGTGGACAAGGAGACTGTACAAAATCTTATGGCAGGTGTTAAACGAAAGACCCGGCAATTCGCATTCGGTAAAAAGGAAGCTTAGCTGAATATTTCTCCTGTATTCTGTATTAACTAAGCTTGAAAAAGAAAAAGAATATGTCTAATTAATAAAAACTCTGATCGACTCACACACATTACTGTTTGACCAAATTTTGATCGGAACACCCTTTATACTAGGCGAATCTGTTTTATCACCTGCGGTTTGTCGTTTGATGAACTTTTTTTTATGTATGAATGTTTCAACAAAAAATATCGTATGACGACAGGCAAAGTACGCCCTAGAAACTTTATTTTAGAAGTCGAAACCAAGTGTTCCTAATGGAAAAAAAATCCTCCATTAAGACTATATTACAAGGTCGATACTTTTGGAAACCAAAGCAAACAGCAACTTAGCATTTTGTTTTGATGATTGATTTGCGAAGGTGGTATGCTGAACAAGATGTTTTCTAATTTTTAAGGAAATTCAAAAGTCTGGTAAAAAACAATTCTTGTTTTTCAGAAGTGAGGTTATCTAACTAATCGTTTGTTTGGATACTTTTTCATACAAACGAATAATTAGATAAAACTGACTACCTGTCCAATAAGCAGGTTTCACAAGCGGACGAGGCACCACTGCTGCAAACTAATATTTCGGTTTTCCGGCTTTAGAACGATCTTCCCGAACCTATGTATGTTGATAAAATGCCTTAATTCACATTTATTGATTGCATAAAGCAGCAAACATAAGCCAATTGAATGAATCAGCGGGTGATTCTGGTCCACAGTTTTTTGTAACTGTTTTAAATTCAATGATTTTTATTATTATTTTCAATTGAATGTTATAAAACCTAGGGTTTTGTTACTCCATTTAACCATTCCAAGTTGATAAATATTTACATTTCGTCAATCCCACACCATCAAAGTGACCTGAAATCAGCAAAACCACAGCCGCATTGAAACGAACGTTGTCACGTTCAGCTCCTGTTTAATTGACCGTGAAATTGAAAGCACGAAAACTTTTCGGAGCTGTCGTTGTGCACAAACAAATACACTCGAACCATTTCCATCGCAATCCATAATCGTGGATGACATGGTGGCGCATCGGAATCTCGTGTAGCTTCAAGGATCTTTTTTTATTATTTCTTCTGCGAGCAGCACGTGTGCGATAAGAACAATTACCTTCTGAACTAGTAGCAGCGTAAACAAGCTAGTTGATCCGTGGTAAAAAAAACTTTTCCGTTGCTGTAGATCTCAACGATGTATATACCGGAACAAGAACACGTTTTGCATGGCACATACACATAATCACTTCACATTTGCGGTTGTTAGCAGTGGCAACAGGAAAACGAAAAAAAGCAGCAGTGTGAACGTGCTTTGCATTTACCAATTGGTGGAGGCCCGTCCGGGTGTTGCTCTGACCAACTCGCCCACCATATGCAGATGTAGTACAGTTCGCAAGAAAGAAGTTAATTCCGGTTCACGGATCTCCCAAGTGCCCCTAACTGGGCCCCCGGTTCAGCCTTACAAAATATTAAATAATTGAAATGGTTCAACATTGAAACAGTGTATGTGCACTCTTTGGTGGGACCCCATGCTCAACGATATCGCTGGTAGAGGACCAGCCCGTTTGATTGCGCCCAGTGTCTCTGCACGCGGAAACCTTGATTTTACAATGGTCGGAACTATTGGAACACTCATTTAGTTCGAAGTTCTGACCACTGTGTTCGAATCTTGAGGAAGGAAAGGGATTTGGAGGAGGAGCAGACATGTATAAAAAAACCCCTAGCAAATCGTGTACAATGGACATTGTGTTGTACATTATGTTTAAAATGCATAAAACGTATCACTGCAAAATTTGCAAGCGAAAAGCCGGTGCAGCACGGTTCGGCTAATGTTGCAGCTGCAGCGCAGCAGTGGAGTGCAGTTGTTGGGCTCAATTCATTCTTTTATGAACTTCAACAACGAAGCGACGCAGCTCCATGCCGGGGCAGCAAATTATGGAAGGTAGTGAACTTGGAATGACGAAGAGCCTTTTTTTTTAATTTTACGTTAAAGCCGGAAAACGATGACTGTGAGTCACTTTCTGAGCGCGGAAAGTGCTATTCCGTTGCTTTTTATTGCTCCGTCGGAGTTGTTGCACAAGTGTTGACAAGTGTCACCGTTTAATAGGAGCAAGTTTAGCACGTTACGATTGAATGAGGCTGCAGGTTCATGTGGGAATTTGAGTAGGAGTTAATCTAAGCTCATTTAAGTTCTTATATGTATGACATTAAATTAATCCAGTCACCTTTTTTTCCTCTTTCACTTGCAGGTAAAGTCATCGCTCGTATTAAAATCTCAACGGTTGGTATTGCAATAGCATAGACTCAACGTGCGTAATGTTCTAATTCCGAAGCACATCACCCATCCAGGACGGCAGTAACGAAGGAATATTGCATTTGTAAAGAGGGATATTTATTGATTAACAGAATTCTTGATTGAGTCTAGATTAACTTGAAATTTCCCCACAGCTCGAAAAAGTAGTGTGAATTTCTGTTCAATATCATGCACATAAATGGAGTGTCACAAAACATAAAATACTACATTATGCATCGTGTAATGTTTTGGGACATTGCATACATTGCGGATATTATTGTATGCAAAAGCTCTTCTTTGCTAGAACTACTTCATGCAAGTTGCTGCTTCGTGTGGAATAAAATAAAATTGTACATGCTTCGATATTTACATCACAATGAAAACTCAAATTTTTTTTCTGTGCGTGTTTAGCTGTTTTGAGTATTGTCGTTAACATTCCAAGCTTTCAGCTTCTGGTTGGTCAGTAATGCAATAGTTATCGGTAGTGTTCCGAATAGATACCAATTTGTATGAAACTCATACGATTTTAGTACAGTGCACTACTGTATGGGTCTGAAATTGAAACATTTTTTTTTTAAATTTATGTTATGAATGTTGCAGTAGCGCCGCCTTAAACTCAATCTACTTGTGCACCGACTCTCAAAACACAAACAATATTGCTTGCAATGAATAGGTATCGAGTGTATGAGAAGTGAATGTATTTTTTAACCGCTTTGAATTAGGTTACTAGGCTTTTAATGTTACGCAACGCCCCTGAAATTTCCATAACTTTCGTAATTAAATACTGACGCCTACACAGCTCGAAAAAGTAGTGTGAATTTCTCTTCAATATCATGCACATAAATAGAGCGTCACAAAACTAACAAATTAACATTATACATCGTGTTAAGTTCTGGGATCGCCGGCGTCGGTGGTGTAGTGGTAAGCGTGACTGCTACTTGGCACCCCAGTGGGACTGGGTTCAATCCCAGTCGACGTCGGTGGTTTTTCTGAGGCGAAAAAATCTGGTCACGTCTTCCTTCGGAAGGGAAGTAAAGCCGTTGGTCCCGGCTCATATTCATGAGTCGTTAGGTAGGGTCCAGGTGGTGGATTCGTCTTCCTGGCGTCGGTGATTGTCACCATGTGAGGATATAGGCCGACGGAAAAAAAAAGTTCTGGGACATTCCACACATTGCCGATAATGTTGTATAAAAAAGATGGTCTTTAATACAACTGTTTCATGCAAGGTGCTGCGTCGTGTGGAAGTAAATACTACACAGCACAAAATAATGAAAATTACATGTGATGTAAATCGTTCGAATGGTAAAAATATATCAATGTAATTCATTGCTTTATTGAATTTTAAGTAAAAAAATATGCACATATCTGGAGCATTGATAAACATTGAACAATATTATACGTGTACTTCCATCGGATCATACATTAGTGCACTTTGCAAGGATAATAAATCTCACTGAACACGTTTTCCAATGCATATACGTATGAATTTACATGATCGTGTAAATATAAACATTCTTGCATTGATTTTTTTTCGAATAAGCTTCCGTGCTGTTTTTCTCTTCTAGCTGTCATTCAGCGTTCAAGAGCGGAGGACAAAAGAAGACATTTTAGCAAATGTCGAATCGTGTGAAGCAGATTTTATTGCTGTTTCAGGATCCATTGTGTTTTGAACTGTTCACTGATACTTATCCGGATTCGACCATTGCAGCAATCTGAAGTTTCTATAGGAACGTATTAGATTAACCTTTTGTCATGTTGAAAACATGAACCGTAGTTACAGCCTGGATGTTTTGGTTTTTTTAAGAAATGAATGTCGTGTAATTGACATTATTCATTGTTTATGATTTCTCCTGCCAGTTGACGCCCGTGGTTGGCATTTTGGGATTATCAAGTTATTAGTAACCAATAATCTCTTTCTCGATTATTATCTCCTCCACTCTTACGTGATAAAATACATTTGGATGTAATAATCAACGTTGCGAGCATCTGAAGTAGGTCATGTAAAGTTCAAACGAGCAATTATCACAACAAGTGATTTTCAAGTCGTGTAAATTGAAAGCTTCGTATAATTTTGAAGGTATTTGCATGCTCTTTTTATGTGCATAAAAATAAATTGAAAATTACAAAATAATTTTAACTGTGTATTTTACATGTTCTCGCAATAAACATTCAGATTTTCTATCTGTGCAGAACTGTTTGCCTAATTTCTCAACTGAAGAACCCAATATTTGATTAAACAAACTGTTATGCAGCATGCAATGTTTGCTGGGTACGTACAAAATGTAGTATAAATTTGATCCTAAGGGTTTGTGCAATCCATCTAGCAAAAATGTATTTTTTTTTTGTTACGATTCGATTGAGAAAAAGTATGAATTGTTCGTTAAACATTACCGAACTGTTTGGAAATTTTGACAGTTCATCTAATATGTGTGACTATCTCTTGTGTTATTAACTCAGCAATAAGAACATCTTTGATGCGTTTGACATTCCGGATGTTAGAATGGACCTATGTGGCAAAAATAACATGAACTAATGTTTCCGTGATTAACTGTAAAAACATCAGGGAACATCTTATTTAGGTTGGCCAAGTTCTTTTGCAAAATGTTTCCCGAAAGTGGATTGCACTACATACTACTTACAGAACGTACTTATAACCCTCTAGATGTCCTCTTGACCTGGCTCACTTTCTTAATTTACAGAAACATGTTTCATGTAAAGTATTAATATAGGATGCACGGATTTTTATTCTATCGCAAATGATGAATATAAATCCGCTCACTTGTAATTTTGCCTGATAAAGACAATAAAAAATGGTCGTAGCAGATCTGTAAACCGATAATCACAAACACTTTTTTTATTGATCTTGGAGCAAGAAATCCCTAAAATCGATTGGATTGGGCTTCAAAGATTATTTACAGTCAGCCTTAGTTTCCTAGCAATTTGCTAACAACTGACACGTTTAAAAAGTACGACTGACGCATGATGCGCTTTAAGATTTTCTCTATTTTATTTCAATGCCTGTTGCGTAATTATTAACGACCACGTTATTCAAAAAAAAAAAAAAAAACGAACAAAGGAATTTGTTTATACATTTTTTGGGTTATTGTCACTTTAATTGATTAAACTAAATATTTTCAGTCAGATGTACGGATATCGGTTTTGTACGAGTTTCGGTCCCACACGGAATGAGTGTTACACAGTGAAGCATATCAAGTTTACGTTACTGGGACTTTTTGGAAGTTCTTGTATAGCAGACGTAAGAACATCGGAATGCCGGAGGTGATGAAAACTGGGAACAAATGGACAAGATATCGCTGAACTGTTCGCCTGACGAGCTTTGTCGGATTAGGTAAGTCTGGAGGTCCAGACAGATTCCCTGCTAAATTTCTGAAGAAATTCAAGGAAGAACTCGTCGCCAAACTGTGTATTCTGTTCAATGCTTCGCTTTCATCTGGTTTTTTCTCGCTTCTTTGGAAAATCTCGCACATAACTCCAATTCACAATAAAGGCTCTCGTTCTGATGCTAAGAACTACCGGGGTGTAGCGATACAGTCCGCAATCCCAAAACTGTTAGAGCGAATTGTTTACTCCCATCTCTATAAACGAATCAACGAGCGTATTTCGACAGCGCAGCTTTTTGTCATGGTTATGAACCGGACTTGCAAAATTTTGGAAGATCTGTTGGTGAAAACGGACTTTGCGTAAATCCAAGCAAATGTTCCACAATGACGTACACCCGGAGAGTTCAACCGATAATTTTTGAATACAAGTTGGGGAGTTCGTCCTTGCAACGAGTACAGAACGTTCGGGACTTGGGCGTAACGATGGAACCATCGCTAACATTCAACGGCCATATCAATAGAGTTGTGAAGGAAGCGTTGCAACTTTTCGCACTCACTAGACGCTTTGGTCGAGACTTTACTGATCGCCATGCAATCCTGACCATCTACATAAGCCTTGTTAGGACTAAACTAGACTTTGCAAGCGTGGTGTGGCGACCACAATATGAGGTGCACATTAAAAGGCTGGAGGCAGTTTTGAAGAAGCTTCTGAAATTTACTTTGAGGAACCTTGGATGGACTGGAGATCAATTGCCAGCATATGAAGATCTCTATTGTCTGGTGAACCTGGACACAGTCAGGAGTAGGCATAAAATCTCCGACTTAGTTTTCTTCTGCAACATTTTGAGTGGACGAACAAAAAATCCTTCCTTTATGATCGGATCACCTGCAATAGTAGTCCTGTTTCTCTACGTCGCCGAATGGTATTTGATCCCCCATTAAGGTCAAGGAACTACATGCAGCACGAGCCTACTACCAGATTCATGACCGAATTCGACAGACTACAGGATGTTATTTCCACAGATATGAGACCTGAAGTGATTCGAAATAGCTTAAGCTTATATTTAAGAGACCAACTAAACGTGTAGTATGTTAAACTTGTATGTATGTTTCTAGTTTTTAAGAAGGGTAACGGGCTTACAGCCTATATTCCAAATACAAAAACAAATGACCCAATGCGTTGTTTGCAACAGAAAGGACATTTTTATGTGTAATTTATTTTGAACTTATTGTCAAACGGTTCTGCAGTTAATATCATGACTTCAATCTCGCAGAAAAAAATGTAATGAAGCATAATTGTTTTCCCATAAAGTGATGTATTCTTCAATCGGAATGGTCTCACAAAGTTCTGCTATCCAATGAATTTCAACCGCCTTAAGATATATATGTCCATTGAACATTATGAGCTGACGGCTCAGTTTTGAGCTGCAAAAGATTAATCGAGCCTAAATTTTGTGAATAAAAATCTTTGAGGCCATTCAAGTCCTCCCTTAGGTCAGTCGGTAAAGGCGCTGCTACAAAGCAACACCATACTGAAGGAGTCTGGGTTCGGTTCTCGGTTTGGTCTAGGAATTTTTCGTAAAGGAAAGTTTCTCGGCTCCCTGGGCATAAAGGGCGAACACGAAATTATTGCGACACCGAAAATGTCATGCCAATTTTCTTATAATGTTTAGAATCAAACTAAAATTTTAGGGTAGTTTTATACATATATTTACTTCAAAAATCAAAAGAAAAGTTAATCGATGGAGCCTTGAGTGTAAAATTGAACGCATTTTCGCTTGATGCCCTCCATCAAAGTCTTTACAGTGTCATCCGGTACCAGTTTCTCAGTTTTTTTTTTTTTCATTTTCTTAACATGTCCTTCTCGTCTTTGACTGTCTTCTTGCTCTTCCGAAGTTCCCGCTTCATCATTGCCCAGTACTGCTCCACCGGGCGCAGCTCCGGACAGTTTGGCGGATTCATGTCCTTTGGAACAAAATGGACAGAATTGGCCTCATACCACTCCAGGACACTTTTCGAATAGTGGCATGATGCCAAATCTGGCCAAAATAGCGGAGCTTCGTCGTGCTGCTGCAAGAACGGCAAAAGGCGCTTCTCGAGGCACTCAGATTTGTAGATCTCGCCATTTACTGTGCCCTTTGTCACGAAAGGCTCACTCCTCAGTCCGCAAGAGCAGATGGCCTCCCAAATGAGATATTTGGAGGCGAACTTCGACATTTTCTTCTTAAATTTGTCGTCCACATAGAACTTGCTCTTGCCGGTGAAAAACTCCAACCCCGGAATTTGCTTAAAATCGGCTTTTATATACGTTTCGTCGTCCATCACACAGCAGCCATATTTTGTCAGCATCTTCTCGTAGAGCTTCCGTGCCCGAATTTTAGCCGTCGATTGTTGCCGCTCATCGCGGTTTGGGAAGTTCTGTACCTTGTATGTATGTAGTCCAGCTCTCTTCTTTGCATTCTGGACGTAGCTCTGCGACATGCCGATCTTTTTAGCCAAATCACGGCTTGAGACGTTGGGATTTGCTTTAATCATCCGCTTCACCTTTCCCTCCGTCTTTTTGTTCTCCGGTCCCGGTTTTCTTCCAGCTCCTTTGCCGTGGTCCAACGTCAACCGCTCCTGGAACCGCTTCAACACTCTGGACACGGTTGAATGGTGAATGTTCAAAAATTTTCCCAACTGCCGGTGCGACAGGTCAGGAAATTCCAGGTGTTTGGAAAGAATGTGTTCTCTCGACTCGCGTTGGTTCACCTCCATTTTCGTTGAATCGAAAAACACCGCTTCGAGTTTGACAGCATGTAAACAATACACATCAATGAGAAAGCGTGCAAAATTTGGTTGATTTTTACCCAATGGTAAAAAAGTTATGCCCTGTTGAATGTGTCGCAATAATTTCGTGTTCGCCCTTTAGGGTATGATTGTCATACAATCATACTGATGCAAACATTGTATCTGGCTTCGGAAGCTCTTGATTCATAACTGTGGAAGTGCATTTAGCAAACTAAGCTTAGAGCAATCAATAAGCTAATTGTGAAACCAATTAGTGTGAAATGTTAGGGTAGAAGACGACGTCAATCAATATCGAACTATGCAGCTATTAATCATGTGGTTAATCCACGACTAAAGGAATGAAAAGAGGAAGATCATTTACTTTTTGGAAATGTTTGGTACGCAGCATTAAAAAAAAAATAAGAAAACAAATGTAACGAGAATGTTTCTTCAACTTTCACAGTGCATTCGCTTGTTTTCACAAGGTCTCGAGGCTAACCGATCAAGCGTTAATGCAAACTAATGACATTTGAGCGAGATTTTTTAAAAGTCGATTTAATCATAGTATTTATAACAAAGAAACATTCAAAAATTGGCAACTGAACGAGGTAGTTGTGGCTTGCAGATGTGTTCCATAATTGGAATGGTCTCACCAAGTTCTAATATTTAATGGAATGTAACTTTGTTGAGATATGGGTTCCTTTTAAAGGGTTTAAGCCAAACATTGTAATAAACTCTTTTGAGGTTTCCACTTTTTTTTTAAATACTTAAAAAAAACACTTTTACGAGCGTATTAGTACGATTGTGAAAACTATGAAAATTTTACACAGTTAACACTTCACTTGATCACTGTTTAAGAAAATAAAACATAAAAACTAAAACACTTTTTCAAACTATCACTAGTAAACGCGAGCAAGTTCCGTTAAATTCCACCATAGAAAGCTTATCATTTGACAGTTAGGCCTATTTCGGCTGCGACTTATAGATTTCTCCAGAATCGAGTGCTCGACTTTGAGGTGTAGTCCTGCCAGTTTCAATATTTCATCAGGTTCATTTTTCTTCAAAATGTTCATTTGCAGCAAAAGAAAATAGCCGGAATACAAGAATCGAAACTTCACTTCAAAATGTTACGTTTTCTAACATTTGGTAAACCAAGAGTAATCGGTTATTATTCTGGTTGAATCCAAATCAACGATACGTTGACTCGTAATGCTAACACCTCAATGCCTGAAAAATGAACGGAAAAAAATTAAAGGAAAAATTACCTTTAATGCATGTAGAATGATTTCCCATTGACTTTGGGCACTATTCTTAGATTAAGCCGTCACTTAACGTGTAACGTGTAAAAGCGCTGTTGTTCAAGGTTAACCCTTATGTGATCGACAAAAAAAACACCTTTAAGTGATCAACAGGGTACCCGGGTACCCACCAAATTCAAATGATTATAACTCTGGCTATTATGAACCGATTTGAATTCTTTTGGCACCGTTAGATTCCAAAACTCATTGGCTTCAAGTTGATGATCAGCAATGACCATTTGAATTCATCTGGTTCCCGTAAATCCGGGTTATCGGGGCTGTGGTCCGATACGGAGGCACTATTTGGAAACATCTATTAAATTTCCGAGAATGGATGTCAAAATCTATGGAATAATTCCAAGAAACTATTTTTATTCCATTGTGGGCCATATGCCGACATGTTCCTGCAAGGGCCATTCTGTAACAGGTTCCCGTGGGGTCTAGAGTGGCCATGAACATATTTAGAAGGAAACCCTGGCAATATGGGTATCAAAATTCAGGAAACTTCTCCAGTAGGCTATTTCTCAGCGTTTAGTGGCCATCTGATGATTTGTCCTCGGACCGGTCATTCCGGAACAGGTTCCCGTGAGGTCTAGAGTGGCCATGAACATATTTAGAAGGAAACCCTGGCAATATGGGTATCAAAATTCATGAAATTTCTCCAGTAGGATGTTTTTTAACGTTGTGTAGCCATCTGATGATTTGTCCTAGGACCGGTATTCAGAACAGGTTGTGGGGCTCGAGTGGCATAGTTTTAAAGGCAACCCTGGCTATTTTTTATCAAAATTCAGGAAACTTCTCCAGTAGGCTATTTCTCAGCTTTTAGTGGCCATCTGATGATTTGTCCTCGGACCGGTATTTCGGAACAGGTTCCGTGAGGTTAGAGGGCCATGAACTTTTTGAAGGAAATCCTGGCGATATGGGTATAAAATTCATGAAATTTCTCCAGTAGGCTATTTCTCAACGTTTAGTGGCCATTTGTTTATTTGTCCTCGGACCGGTCCGGCCCCACGGGAACCTATTCTGAAATGACAGGTCCGAGGTAAATCATCAGATGGCAACAACACGTTGAGAAATAGCCTACTGGAGAATTTCATGTTTTGATACCCTATCGCCAGGGTTTCCTTCTAAATTGTTCATGGCCACTCTAGACCCCACGGAAACCTGTTCCGGAATGACCGGTCCAAGGACAAATCATTAGATGGCACTAAACGTTGAGAAATAGCCTACTGGAGAAATTTCATGAATTTTGATACCCATTGCCAGGGTTTCCTTCAAAATATGTTCATGGCACTCTAGACCTCACCGGAACCTGTCCGGAATGAACGGTCCGAGGACAAATCTCAGATGGCCACAAACGTTGATAAATAGCTACTGGAGAAATTTATGAATTTTGATACCCATATGCCAGGGTTTCTTCTGAAAATGGTCACGGCCACTCTAGACACCACGGGAACCTGTTCCGGAAAGACAGGTCCGAGGACAAATCTTCAGATTGCACTAAACGTTGCGAAATAGCCTACTGGAGAAATTTCATGAATTTTGATACCCATATTGCCAGGGTTTCTTTCAAATATGTTCATGTCCACTCGAGGCCCCACGGGAACCTGTTACAGAATGACCGTTCCTGGAACAAGTAACCATATGGCCGTCAATGGAATAGAAATAATTTCTAAGATTTATTTCGAAGATTCTGACATCCATTCCAGGAAATTTTATTGATATCTCAAATAATTTCTCCGTACCGGTACACCGCCTCGAAAACCCGGATTACTGGGAACCAGATGAATCTAAACGGTCTTGCCGAAAATGTCCATAAAGCGAATGAGTTTCTTAATCCTACGGTGCCAAAATAATTAAAATCAGTAATATTTGCCAGAGTTACAGTCATTTGAATTTGGTGGGTACCCGGGTACCCTGTCGATCACTTAAGGGGTAAAAAATCGAAGGCCCCCCTTCGGCCCCCCCTTGGTACTATACATAATGTGTTTATGCAAAAAGTTGCCTTTCAACTATTACTTAGATGTCACTGAATTTCAGCATCCTGTTTTAAAATGGACTATGAAATTTCGTAATGTAAAACCTGAAAAGGTACCCGGGTACCCTGTCGATCACATAAGGGTTAAACTAGTTGAACAACGTGTGACATTAATAAATGATTTGAAGTTTTATTTTTCACTTATTGCATGATGAAATTAAGAGAGTAAAATTTTAAATAATCGAAATGGTTCACAAATGACTCCTATGGACATAATTTAAAAATTCCAGTATGCTGCCACCAACATGCGAAACTATACACGATTTTTAGAACATTTTTGAAGTCCAGAACCTTTCTCCGCATAAGGGTTGCTAATCGTTAACGTCTGTGCGCGTCTACGGTAAAGTCTTATATTAAAATTTTCGGTGGAATCGTTTACGAAACAAATGTTATTTCTTTTTCAGATTACAGACTTATAATGTTATTATAACTATCAAAGTCATACCATCAAATGGGATGCTCAATCTGCTCAGTCTAGCTGGCGTTTTAGATGTTAACGATTAACAACTCTGCTCCACATGCACAGACAATGAAATGATTGCAAATAAAACACTATTAAAAGTCAAAAAAAATAATCTTCAACATCCTCTAATTTTCGTTGTCGACTAGTTTTTCAAATGGTAATCATTGTAAACTATTTTTTTAACATTTCGTCGGTTATCCACTGACTAGAATATTTCAGTGGATTGAATCTTAAGGATTGAAAAACAAAAGCTACTACACACAAACAACAAAATTGATAAGTTTTTTTTTCGTGTGCGAAACCACACTAAGAAGTGAGATCAGTTTTATCTTATTGCAACGGATGAAGACGGACAACAGTCTGTAGCTCGTACCGTTTACTATTTATAGGTATCTTAATTCTCGAAAACTTATACAAAACGATGTATCTGATTTTGTAAACAAATAGCATATATAGTCTGGCAATCATCATGCAGTTCAACAAAGAAAAAAAATGGAAGAAAATGGATACTAGAGCTCTAGTATGTGCTAAATATGCCGCAACAAATCAATGTCCATTAATGTCTTCAGTTTCACAAGTAAGATTATGAGATTTCCACATAACGATAAATGAACCACCGACACAACCGGATCATAACCTCAAACTGCTAGCTGGAGCTCTTTTCACAATCGTATGCCCTTCATTAGTGCTGGTCCGGTCGCCATGACTAGCATGCAACAAGAAACGAACCTCCAGAGTGCACTGCACTCCAATTACGTATGTGAATGACAATTTCGCAGAATTCAATCGAATAATACCTATTTATTCAAACACACCACTCAACAACCTCTTCTGTGCGTTCTCCTCATCGTTCGGCTTGGCTGTCAAGAGTTTGCGACCCAACCTCATCAACAGCTAGTACACACAGGCCTATCTCTTGCCCCAGTAATAGATACAAACCTTTCCGCATTAATCCTCGACTGCAGCCGCAGCGGTATGCCGACCGCTCCGTGCAGTTTGCTATCTCAGATCTTAAAAATCCACCAACACACAATAATTATAATAATTGCAACTAATCATAAATATAATAACGAATATGTACACGGCGTCGTTTAAATAAATATAGGTTTTCATGTGGTGCCTTCCTTCGCTATGCTGCCAGTCAGCGTGAATGAGACAAGTTCTCGGTTCCACTCTGGGCGAAGGAGATCAACCGCCGCTTGCTTCCGTCCGTCCACAGCGAGAGGAGATGTCGAGAGATCATTAAACTACCATGCAGCCAAAGAATATGCGCGGGTCGTCGTCGTCGGTCGGTTGGGGGTTGGACTGTCACTCTTGCGCGCAGTCATTAGGGAGTATTACTCGGAATCGGAAAGATCAACAGGTTAACCTAGATCTAACCCCGTGTCTATCTTGCTTCCCATTTTACGAACGAATCGAGTGTTTCCCCCTTTTCGAGAACACCCGTGCATTAAAAGAATCGCGTGCTCGTTCCATTATCTCCTAACCTGCTAGCCAAGATGCTCCCGGAGGGAATCAATCACTTTACATACGTACTGTCTCGATGGGAGTATTTTTGGCAAACAGATCAACCTATATTTATGGACATTTCATGTCCAAATTTAGAACTCGATGACGTGCCCTATTTACGCCAACGCCGTCTGGCTCCCTAGCGTAATTTAGCCGCTTTGTCACGAGCACCCCTTGTCTAGCGGCTCCTCCAAGTTCGCTAAAATTGTTCCATACTGTCGTGAATTTCCATCAATCTTAATTTACAGCTCGTTTGTTCTAGCCATATCACACCGAACAGCAGCCGTAGTTCCATCATTCGGATTAATTCTGCTTTTGAGATCGTCACTGGAAGAGTGGGGCTTTCTCAATTCACTGAGATGCTCGAACCTGGTTGATCTGGCGAAACGGACGCCGAAGGGTAAGAAGGAGAAGAACGCGACGAGTTTTCACATTTCGCAAATTATGCAAATATTTCCGCGAATTGCCATCGAATGCGGCGACTGACATATATCTTCTCTCGCTCGGTCGCTCTCTTTTTGTTTTTCTAGCATGTAGTCGTCTGATCCGAATTTTCGCGTCTCATAATGCGGTGGTGGTGGTTATGGTGCGACACAACAACAGACACATTCGCCTATGTATATCAGAATTGTATAATTGAAATTTGCGGCCTGATGTTGTCGCTTGTTTTTGTTTGGATACGATGACGGCACAAGATTTTTTGCTAGTTCGTTTTTTATAACAAACATCATTACGAATGGTTTGAAGTGTACTTTTGTGATTGTATTGAATTGAATGTTATACGATTTTTTTTTTTTCAAATAACACTTTAATAACGTTCAAGTAGTTGAGACTCGTAGGCCAAAGTAATGGTCGCGATGGTGTTATGTCCCCAACACCAGAGGCGTCTCGCGAGCATAAGTTCAAACTGTACAACATGTTAAATCTACGATAATGCTACTAAGTGCAGTATTATTTATGGTTATTTTATTGCAAAATCGTTGGGGAACAGCCATGGATCATCCACAAAGTCAAAGATAATACACAAATTCGTAAGGGAACATCCATTAATTATGTCGCGCAAAAAAAGTGACTTTTTAGACCCCAAACCCTTCCTCCCTCCTTACTGCGTTACATAATTACTGGACATTCCCTAATGACTAGTCGACTAACAGTAGCCTGATGACTAATTGTATATTGAGGGTTAGAAAGGGTAAGAAGTAGAGGATTATGTTTTTTTCTCACGACAATTTCTTAAATTTTGTTCCGATGTTTCTTATTTCGGTCGAGGTTTTAAATTTTCGCCTTGACAAGGTTTTTTTTTTCATAAAAAATTCCGAAGATAAATTTTCACTGGCTCGTCCACAGATCAACAGGATAATGTTTGCACAAGATGTACAAAGAGAACATATTTCTTTAAAAAAAATTATTATATTGAAGGGCAGCATTTGGTGAGACTATTCCGATTATAGAAAAACATTTCACATTTCGATCAACAATCACTTAGACTCTGGAATTGATTAACACCAAAGTTGGAATGTTTTGAATTATTTTCTAGAATTCTAGAATATTAGAGAATTATTTTCCTATTTTAGACTGGAGGAAAGCTGCTGGGAACACTGTCTATAAGTATTCCAACGTATTGAACATTGGTTCATAGGATTTAGGTGGATTATAATATTAGACGGTATCTTAGCCCTTTACGTTGATGCTTTATCCGCGAAGATAAACTCGTTTCGGTTGCGTCGTGCTAAAAAAAGTGTTTTTAACGTGTTCTAAGGGCTTAAAAAAACAACCGAGTATGCATAAGAACGATAAGAATAAACTTATTACCTGTTTAATGAACAGATTGACCATGTCAACAAGACACCACTGCCCAACATTGGCAAATAAGACTTGTAGTGAAGAAGTAACCAATGGCTTTAATGCATCCTAGTTCACACTGGGATAATGATGGATGTTGGCGTTGGGCGAGCAACATTTTTTCGCGTATGCTCTTCTGATAAACATCCATTTTGAAGACTTCAACAAAACTACACTTTACCAAATTTCTGAGATGTAAATAATACGTATTTATTACGTAATGCGTATGCGTATGTAGTGTAACGAACATTGGATTTCAGCAAAATTTGCTTATTTTGTGTCGTTTGTTGCAATAGTGTTAGTGGTGCAATAATTTTGTTGATAACCACATATCATTTCTGAAGAACCACTCTATTTTGGGCTGATTTTGCCATATGCTAGAAACCTGTTGGAGTGGTATGCCATATGCTAGGAACCTGTTGGAGTGGGTTGGAGTTTTTTTTTCTTGATTATCGAGATTTTCAACCCTGGGCTGGTTCATCTCCCGTTGTAGTCACTCAAATTCCTTTTTTGGGTATTTTCGTAACTTGACCGGGGGTAAGATTCGAACTCGTGTCTTTGGCGTGAGAGGTATAGATGTTAACCACTACGCCCCCTGTAGTTAAAGGTGTTGTACAAAAGGTAATAGATGGAGTCAAGTGAAAAAGACGATTAGTTGAACCTAATCTTCTACAAGTTTAAAAAGACTCAGATAGAAGGTTGAATTTTGGTGAATGTGTGGTGGTGTGTTCCATTTTCCGCGAATACATTCTTTACCGCAGATATGGGTTTACGAATGTACCATTGCGTGCTCTTATGGTAAATATACTGACACAGTTTCAGCGATGCCAATCCACTGAAAACGGGAATTCATATAATTGAAATCACGAAGGGACATAAATAGGAAGTGGTGAATAATATGGGATATGAGACGTGCCGTTTTACCTGATCAACCCTGACCATAAGGAATTGAAAATTCATACTTTCGTTATGCGAGTAGGTCCTTTAAGACTTCAGTAAAACTTTCAAGCGAAATCAAACCTTTTCAATACTTGCTGTTTATTGTTCTGTTTTTTTTTTAAGTTTTTGTATATTATACATATTTTTCCTCTATCTTTTCAATAGGGGGGGGGGAGGTGGGTAAAAACGGGCAAAAAAATTTAAAAAAAAAAATTTTCTTTTGAAAAAAATACAGGGTGGCAACGGTTGCTTGTCAGTAAAATAATGTTTAAAAACACAAAATAATTCATAAAAACACAACGAATGGTTTAAAATCAACAAACTTTTTATTTCCTGTAATCTTACATTTTATTACTAAGAAACTACATGTTAAGCTCTCACCATTTTCTTTTTGACCAGCCGTAGATGTTTCTCGATCGCTCCGCAACTGGCACGCACCGTTTCTTGAAGCATATTGATACCAAATATTGATCAAGAGTTTGTTGAAAGATTCAAGAGTGTGACCTTTTGTGATTCCAATTTTACTTAGCATGTATCCCATGCAAAGAAATCCGATGGATTGAGATCTGGCAACGAGGCAGGCCATTCTTGTGATGATATGGAATTTGGCAAATTTTGGCGACACCACTCGTGTGTTGCTTTCGATTGATGAGAAGGCGCAGAATCCAGCTGCAAACAGTAACTTCCGTCTGCAATCAATTTCGAAGCATGAAGTAACAAGTGATTCTTCAAAACATGTTCGATGTAGTAATAAGTGTTGATTTTTACTCCTGACTCGATGAAAAGTAGTGGAAGCTTGACGTTTTCTGAAATTCACCCCGTATACCATTACTCTCGACACATTTTGGAACCGTTGCACAGCCAACCTATCTTTGCGAACATCTGCAAACTTCGCTGCATATACTCTATCATTCTGTTGGTTGTGAGTATGTTGCAACAGAAACATTTTTTCATCGGAAAAGAGAATATCACAATCAGCGTGCCGCTGCAGTAACTCATTACTTGGAATCACTCAAGCCTTCTTCTGTTTTTCTGTTAATCCGTGAATTCGCTGTTTTTTATACGCTTGAGTTTCAAATCATGGGTGATGATATTCTGGATCGACGTATGGGAAATATTCAGATCCTTGGCCATCACTCGCCCTGATTGTGTCGGATTCGGGCGAATTTGCTTCCTTACGCGTTTCTCCATGTCATTTTGGTCCTAACCGTTGGATGAGGTCTATGCCTTTGGTTGATTTTGTACGTACCCGTCACGTTGTATCTTTTTATTATGTTCCGCATAAATCGCTCGTTTCCCCTCGTTTGTCTCTATCCGGGGCTGTTCCCCCCTTTTAAAGTAATAGGTTGTGAAGAACCCGCCGGTGTTCGGTATAAATTTTACCGAAAGCCGGTATTTTTTTTACAAATAACTGTAAAATTTCACTGAAATCTGTTAGATCGGATTACCGAATGTCAGCTGTTGAAAATTCGATAAAATTTTACAGATTTATGTAAAAAAAACTAAGTGTTTATAAGACCTCGAATATAAATCTATTACCTGCTCTCACTTTGCGTCCATGTTTATAGCGTAACAAAAACAAACAATCTTCCAAAACAAATCACAACATATGCACATATCGGTGAAGAAAACTGTAAAAGAGATATACTGAGACAAAAAACACTAACAGGCAACCTTTGCCACCCTGTAAATGACAAAAAAAAAAAAAAAATTTAGCTAAGGTTTATTTTCTTGTGGCCATGGGCTTTGCAGTGCACTAGATGCATATATGAACGACACGTTACAGAATTTAAGTGTAACAACCAATTATATGTAACTGCATTTTCAGCAGTTGCCGTATTTGTAAATAGTTATTACCTGGTAGTATTCCACAGGCCCAAAGGAAAAAATCATCTGGTCTTGATTGCACTTTTACAATCACACGAAATCAATTTTGTACTGTTTGTAGCTTTTGGTATACAAATATCTTGATGAATCTTGATGCGTGAGAGATCGAAATCCTTTTGCATTTTTATTAAATTCTACTCACTGACCCTCTCCACCTGTTGGCTTAGAAATTTAGACAAAATTGCAGCAACAGCAAGTTGAACTTTACATTACAACTAAAACAATGCAATGCAGACTAAATTTGACATTACAACTAAAACAATGCAATGCAGGTGTTTTTGTAGATTGATTTGACGTAATAAATAATAGTTTAGTCAAAACAGCCTCAATTTTTTTGTATTTTCGTGAAAAAAAAAATTCTTCGAAGACATCAAGATGAACTCGCGAATTTTCTATAAATTTCTCGCCACCATCTGACGCACACTGGACCGGTCAACCTTAGCGGTCAATTTTTAAAATATTTTCATCAACAGATGTAGACTAGGAATTGAGAATTTTGCACGAGACGTAATTCAGATTTGCTTTACACCTTTTACGTAAACAAAGCTTTCATGTAAAATTATGTGTCCCGAAACAGAAAAAGACACAACTCAACAAAAGGTGTGTTTCAAAGGTTTTTTTTTTTTTTAATTTTATTTTGACTGATTCGTATGTCCTATACGCTGCTTCGATTAGTCTTAGAGTACCAAAATTTACATGATTTATCTTGAAAGTAGATATTCAATTAGGAATTCAGAGAATTTTTCTTATTAAGATTAACTAGTGTTTTATTTAATAGTTTTGCTCGTAATTAGTAAATCCAAAGAACTTAAAATATTCTTTATTTTTGTCGAGGCATTGTTAAGTTAATGGTTTCGCAGTATTGACCAAATTTAGCCTAATATGTGCGATGAAAAATTTTCGATAGCAAAACTGCTGAGTTTGTGAATAAAAGTTTAATTTGAAGCATAGAAACGACATCGTTTACAAATGAAGCCATTGAATATTCCGACGCTCTTTAATTGTTTTCATGTTTATAAATACAAAGAAAAAAAAAATACATCCCATCATCGAGCCATCTGTGCAGCGTGCTGAGTTGTCTTTCCAGTTTTCTTTAACTTCCGCTTGATGATTCCCCAATAATTCTCGATTGGGTGGAATTCCGGGCTGTTTGGTGGTTTGATATGCTTATCGACGAAGTGCACTTTATCGTCACAGCTTTGAGTCCATCGTTTTGTTGGTGATGCAAAGATTTGTTTCGAGTCGGCAGCTGGAGAACCCTTATTAGTTTCTGGGTAAATCGAACGGCGAAAACCAACTTGAATTTGCTAGGGATATCATCCCGTACTAACACAACTATTGTTCTGGAACCTGCCTGAAATTTATCTTGGCATAGGTTTCGCCGTCCATAAGAAGGCATCCTCTGTACATCGTCAGAACCCGCTTGTACAACTTTCCGGGTGCGTGTTCTGGCCACTGGAGTCTGCTTAATTGTCCTATTTGGTTATTGAGAGGAACAGAATGAAAGGTAATCTGCTTGCAAACGGGTTCTCTGGACAGCTGGCTTTGTATTATTTTGTGATTTTTCTATTCGAGAGTCCTTGATCGACCTCTACGTCTTCCAATTCAGTTGAAGATACAAAGTGCCAACACGACGTTTGCTATGAACTTCTGGCCCACACTTTTGCTATTACGGAACACATTTCCCATAGTTGAAACGGTCATTTTCAGCAATATTCTGAGTTGATGACGTCAGGATTTTCTCTTATTGTCTTCCATATAGCCAACCTGTTTAACATTGCACGTATCAAGATGATGCTTGTAAGCACGTGTACAATCCCTGTCAAAACCTTCTGAATCAGACAGTTATAGGCGCTGTTATAGAATGAATAAATTGTCCGGATCCTAATTGGACCAAACTTTATAATTTTCATACTTTCAGACTATGTGTTTCACTTATAAAGAACATACATCAATACCTCTTATCAAATTCGTCTCTGAATGCATTCGCAATCGCATCGCGTGCATCACTAATAGTTTCAGTGCAATAACGATTAATTTGTAATAATTTCTCATTCACCCAATAGATCCAACTTCCTCTACCCCTTTCCAATCTAGCATGGCCTCTCCTAGAAATAGTGCCAACCGATTTTCCGCAAACACACATAGACAAATTGCATTCTTCTGCAGTGCTGCGTTTCTTGAATGTTTGATCACGTTCCAGTTGTTCCAATATTTACCAGCGTGTCTGGTCTGCATGAACAATATTATGTAAATTAGAATAGTATCCCTTCGCCCTTGTCGCACGGGCATTACGACAATGATAACCACCCGCAATACGTCCTAATGTTCTACAATTCCCGGAACGATTTGTGATGGATTGACAGAGGATGACATCGACTTCTGCCACCGCTGTTGCAGTTGGTGAGTGTGTAGCTGTGCAATCGTCAGAGATGGAGCGAAAAAAAGTGCACTCTTGCAATTTCACGATGCGCACCGGATGTAGTTTGTCGCGCCAATTGGTCACGCAACTATTGCTCTTATTATTCAAGCCAAAGAAAGATTGTTGCGTACTCGCGTTTGCTACAAAAACCATTCTTGTTGTGCAAATTCCATTAAAGTTTAATTGATCTAACAGTAGCTTTTCAAATTTTGTCTGAACAAACCCCTTCACAACTCAATGTAAATCATCGAAAATGTATGCGAATATTAATTGTCCGTGGCACAGAAGTAATCTAAACTAAAAGCCACCATCAATTTTCATCAAACGTGACCATACCGGTGCTTTGGAGCGATAACAGCAATGCGATGACGAGTTCAAATCAATTACATACATCCATTCCATTCCACCGATTGCCCTTAACTTGGCGAGCTGCACAACTGACTAGTTTACCCCCTTTGCGCTGCCATATTGAGCGGAAAGTGATTAAATTTATTCTAATAACAATAAAAAATAAACGCTCAGTATTCCAGCACCGCCAGTTACTCACTCAGTCAGTCAGTCAGTAGTTAGGCCAGCCATATCATCCCCTCGGGGGTTCCTTCGGATAGACGGTAGCAGAAAACTACCACATGCAGTCCTATATGCAACCGCCGCAGCACCGCACATAACATACCTCTAGACAGCATCAAATTTATGATATTTTCAGACATATCGCAAAAGCCTATCCGTCCGGGAGCCGCCGCTGCATTGTCTGGTTTCAGGGTTACGTTTCTGATGTGATATTCCAACATGGATAAAACTGAACGGGGGGATCAGTGTTTGGTTTCGCATGAGTTGAGGTACTAACAGGAATTGGAGTCTGTGAAAGAAGGCTAAATGGTTCGAACAGATTTAGTAACAAATAATTTCAAGTTAATAAAACTTGGTTATCCCTTTGAATGCAGCATTCCGTTTGCTTATACTTATGAATAATAAAAACAAAGTTTAATAAAATGTAAATTTTTGTTTCAAATATTTAAAGAACTAAGAATACTTGCAAAAATACCTATTACATTTTTAGAAAATCTACTATATCTATGCGAGCTTTCAACACACAATCAAACTTTATTCGGAATAGTTGTTTAAAATTTTTTTTCGCATCTTTCTACTATATTAGCTTGAAAAAAGAATTATGTTTAAAACAAATTTTTGATGATTGAATTCCATGAGTTCAGAGGTTCTCAAAAATTTAACCTATTTATCAACTTAAAAAACAGGGCATATTGGCATAAGTTATTTTCGAAAACTCCAATATGCATACTAATTTGGTATGTACAGGAAGATTTTTTTAGAAGTTTTTGAAACTTCAGTAACAGGGCCTTCAAACAGTTCCATTGTTTTAGAGCGTTGCTGATCCGATATTTCATTAAGATTGAAAAATATATCGGTTACTCGTAGTTTAGTAAAATAAGTAATATGTTTTAGAAACAATAATGAGAGACATAAGTAGCCTAATTGAATTCTCACATCAATCTTAAAATTGAAGTTCCGATAATTTGTATTTAGACGTTTTTGGCTGTTCCTAGTCCTTTTACATTGAATATAACAAAAACAAAATTATGGCAAAAAAATGTTGGATCCACCACTTTCATAAGTTTATGTGTCAAGATTTTCACAAAGAACATCACCGAACTTACTCGTAGGAAGAACTTAGATTCTATCGAATAGTAAAACCTGGTGAGACCATTCAAATGATCTTTTAGCCTCGGGAACGGAAGAAAACAAGAGAGAAAGAGAGAAAATTAGTAAAGTCCTTTTTTCTGATAGTCTAATAGATGGAAATAGAGATACGTTTTTAAGTAGCAAAATATCTGGGCACAAAATTTGGAAAAAAAATGATAATATTAAAATATTAATATTTGGAAAAAAAATGATAACATTAAAAAATATTAAATATGATCAGAATGCTCTATACATAATATTCGAACCTATTGTTTATTTATTTTCATGGCATAGTGTTATTATAATAATACCTGATACACAATATCTCTCCAACGTTCTCGGTTCATAGCAGCTCCCCTTGAATCTCATGGGTACCTTTTACTCTCTAGATCTTGCTCCACCTAGTCTAATCATCGTGCTCGTTGCGTCCCTGGTCTTAACTACATGAACTACAGTCGAGAGACTGTTTCCAGATCAGGGTGGCTCAAAGCAGCGTCTGTTATCCCTGTTAAGAGCGGCAGAGCTGCCCTGGACTCTATAAAGCTGAAAGTCCTGGTATTGCTTGGGACTTTTAATCAGCAGCATCACGATGGTACTAACAGGATGGTAGGGTTGGTTTTTTTTCCTTGCGAGCCGACACAGATAAAAAAGTACAGCAACGAATAATACACAATATTCGAACCTATATGCATATAAAATAGTAAAATAAAAGATAAGGAAAGTATAGTAAAATAGTATAGTAAAATAAAAGATAAGGAAAACGACACTTGAATGAAATGAATCTATGTGGTTTATGAACAGGCCCAAAGTGGACATTCGACCAGGAAAATTACTCAGATGGTCATTCATGTTATCCTTTTTGAAACTGCTGAATTTAGACACCCTCATTACTATGATCTGTACAATTATTTAGATGGTCATTTAGGAACACAAGCGCTTAAAATTTAACCTCGTTGCGCAGACTCTTAAAATTGCAGGCCAAAGCAAGCGTAAACAACGTAATTGTTTGCAATCTTTCATACAGTATTCAACATTGTTTAAAATATTCCATACAACAAACCTGATTCCAGCGATTCTGGCTTAAATGTACATGAAAAATCCCATTAATTTATGCTAAATCTAGCATTCCCTTTATGTGCATTAGATGATGGAGATAATTTAATGTTTCTTTCAAACTGACATCACTGTTGCAATCCAACATTGTTGTTGAATTGCTACAATATCCAACATGCATCCTAAAATACATAAAACATTTTATATTTTATACACGAAGAAATCTAAAGCCGAGTACTATAACTGAACCTTAAAAGTGATTTTTAAATATGTGGGAAAAAGTGGATGTGTACCGAAAAAACGTCAAGTTTATCAGATCTGACCCAGTGAACCAACGGAATAACTCCGGTCGCATGGACATTCCTGTCATTTTCAGAATTGATTTGAAGACTGGCAGTATGTGTCTAAGGAGACCAAAATTAGACAAATCCGTTGAGCATTCGCTGAGCAGTGGGAGTTTTGTATATAGCTCAGGCGGCTTTCTTTCCTTGAATACTCAACTCAGAATGACCCATTACGCCGAATAATCACTACTCCGAATGACTACAATCTCGAATTCAATTTCAAATGGAAACAGTTCCAAAACGCAAGTATGGCATCCATTACACGTTAGGCTCCGTTCATACATTATACGTTAGGCTGCAATTGAAATTTTTCAAAGCCCTCTCCACCACTCTTACAGTGTTAAAAAGAGAATGGCATTTATTCTGTACATATCTAAATATTCACGGAGTAATATAACGTGGACACGAGATATCACAAAAGATTTCCAGTACTTTCCTGAAATTTTCCAGGTTAATTATAATTTTCTTAGAGATTTTTCCTTCCTTTAAATTTTTTAAATTTTAATAATCAGGTTTTCATTGCTTCTAACGTGATTATTACAAAGTAAGCATCTTCTAAACTTTAGATTTATTTTGCTGATGTTGATTGGCACCTTATTCATTTTTATTCTCTTAAAATATGTTTCCTTCTTTTGCACATGAACTATTCTTTCGTGTCAGGGTATGTGCTATTGACCTGGTTTATATCTCTGATCATTTAATCTGAATAATTTATTCAATTCACATTTAAAATTGTACGTTCTTTCTACAGTGGTCAATGAAGGTTTTACCGAGCAAACCAAGGTTGCCAATTGCCAGTTGAGCAAATTTGTTTACAAAAGTTTCACTTAAGTTCCTCAGAATTATTTTCTGAATTGCCCCTCGGATAAGGCTTAAGTGTTATCTACGAAAAAAAATTACAATAACGGATGTAGATAGAACGAATTATTCAGCAGATGAGTAAGAATGATCTGCTGAATGCAGGAAATCCTCCATTTTTTCTACTATTATATACTTTTTACTAGAACAGCGATTAGTAAATTTAGAGGTTCTTTGTGTCGTGCAGGTGACCCTCCCGCAAAACTTGTGATAACTGTTCCCATATTAGAGGCTGACTAAAAGTAAATTGGTAGGCACAAAAAGACCTGTAAGTAGTGATGCAATAAGTTTAAAAAGTCCATTAATGTTTGCTTTACAGTACTTTTATCAAAACCTCAAAGTTACAGCATTAGATTAAAATCATCTTTACGTTCTAAAATCACTTATCTTATGAGCATGGAGCAACATTACAAGCATTAAAGGCTCAATTTGTTTATCATTATTTCAGCATAACGTTCACATTAGATGAGCTTGGATCGTTGGATGTCAGTTATATTGTGTACATTAATAAATTATATTCTCTCATTATTATTATTGTGGATACAAATATTAATATTACTTGACATTAATCATAGCTGAAAAAGGTGAAGTCTATCTACGAGAGGATGAACAGCTTAGTTACAGATATACATTCTATTATCGATAACTGTCGTGCTCATGTTATCATTTTGTTACGTCATTGTTATGATATGAAAGTATATTATTACATTTAAATTAATTTGATTATTTAAAATCACTGTAGTACCTTTGAGATTCTCTACAAATGATTATTGCGATGCAAGGAAACGGAACAAGATCCCGAAATTTAAGTTATACTATTATATACAAATTTTTTCAGGTCATCAATGGAACTACTAAGTTATGTAAAATAATTTTTAATTCATTTTTTTTTCTTATGGTTACGATACAATGTCTAAATTTTCAGGTTTTTCTACAAGTGCAGTAGGCCAGCAGTATGCAAACATGTAATTTGAATAAAAATCATTTAGGAAATTTTGACATGCAAGGTGTACAATTCGAAAACATTATCCAGTCCAGGCTACCCAATTATCTAATACTCATACGCACTCTATATATATACTTATTTCTGTATTATATTCTATATTTGATATATATTGTAAAACCTAATACCTTATTGATTTAAAACATAACTGGGATGGGAGGGTGCATCAGGGCATCATTGAAGTTGCAATTGGACAATGGAGTGGACGGCCAACCGGAGTCTAGGAGGGGATGTGTCTATCATTTATGATTGGTACATTCCACTCCAACAGTAATGAATTTGACGCGCCTTTCTTAAACAAACCATCTAGTGGAAAGCTTAACTGAATTGCGTATTTTGTTATTCGTTTTATAGGATTATATTGCTCGAAGGAGATTCTCTTATTCCCGCAGGTTTCGCGTAAGTGTCTCTGCTTACGGGCCTGCCCAACCCTTTTTGGCCCTTCATACAGCGATATATTGAATTTAGAACGGTAACAAAGCATGATCTTTCTGTTAAGTGGAACCGCATGCAGGGCAAGGCCCACGCTAGGATGGTGGCTTCCTACATACATACATACATACCTGAAAGTTACAGCATTAGATGGTTACATTTATCCAGTTTGAACGAAATCTCGAACCTTCCACTTGATGGAGCCCATCAGCGCACGCAAAGTGGAAACGGACACGGAATCAGCGCATTTCTTCCATTTTGCCCGTATTTGCTGGATGTACTTGACTGCCCCGCCGGGTCGTCGAAGTCGCTGCTTTGAAATTGCCCAGTAGTTTTCGATTGGTCGAAATTCCAGGCGAATCGGAGGATTCATTACCTTGGGGAAAAAATCGATCTTGTTGGCAGCATACCACTCCAGAACCACCTTGGAGTAGTGGCAGCTGGCCAAATCGGACCAAAAGATGACTTTGCCCCTATGCTTGCGGATGAACGGCAATACACACATTTTTCAGGCATTCCTCGATGTAAACTTGGGACGTCATCGCCGAGGATGTGACGAATGGTTCCGTTTTCAGGCCACAACTGCAAATCGTTTGTCAAATCACGAACATGAATCTTCCCGGCACATTCCCCCGTCCAGTCGCGATGTTTAACTTTTGACCGCGAAGCTGTTTAAAAGTTTGACGTATGTTTCGTCATCGATCAAAGTGCAGCCCTTGCACGCTTTTTGGCCATGAAATTCTGCTTCATGTACCGGTTAGGATGTTTACTGGCTTAGTACGACTTGTATCCTTCCTTGGCAGGGATGTTCCGCACCGTTTGAAAGTTGACGTTGTACCTTCTGGCCACATCTCGATTCGAAAGACCGGGGTTAGCTTTAACGCACCTCAACACCTTGCTGCGCAGCGGACGATCCTTGGTTCCAGTTCCAGTTCCATCGACTTCTCTTAACGAAGAGTATAAAAAAAAATCGATTCAAAGATATTGCCATCGAAAGCACTCCAATAATAACTGTCGAAGTGAGTTCAGAACCATAAATTGAGAGCCTGCAAAACCGTTAAAAACCTAGTATAAGAAGAAGAAGAGATTTTATATATTTAATCAAGTATCGAACCATGTCAATCCCGCACACATGATCGATAACCGCAATCGGCTGAACTTAGTCAGAAAGTACATAAAACAAAACAATCCAACCACGAAACATGGCTGCTGATGGGTTTGGGGCTTGAAGTCCAACGTACACGTCATTATAACAACAACAACGATGAAGGGAGCACATGCAAAAGCAAAATTGCCGACATCTTTGTAACAATCTTTCTTGCTATTTATCTTTCGATAAATAAATAAATAGTACCATAGTATCAACAAGAGACGAGGAAAACACGTAGTAAAGAAGAACGTTCGTACCGAACCAACATAGACACACTTGCGCCGCCGAATGCCGTCCCGTCCCGTCCCACGAGAGTTAGTGCATGTCATGTTTTGCCTTCTTTTCTAGTCGGCAAAAGTTCTCCAACCGCCGTTTTCCCCCTCCATCCATGGGTTGCATAGCAGGCGGTGCATCATCATCATGCATCGGCACATATGCACATGATATTTAACTTAATGTGTTTTGTCTACACAAATGGTTGTTTAGCACAATCGGAGCATGCTCCGGTGAGGTAGTGATGTTGGGCGGTGGTGGGTTGTTGTGAATCTATCTGCCAATTGGTCTGGTTCTGCACTGTGATCAAAGTCTGTTGCCCGAAATGCGATGCAAATGCTGTCTGTCGATGCAGAAATGCAACATTGAGGGAAAGAAAATATGGAAGATAGGGCTGAATTGTGATGAATCGTGCTGTGTAATTTTTATCCGGGCTCGCAACCGAATAAAAAAGAACATGAATGAAGCACGATTGTCATTATGAATTGTTCAGGGAATCGCACGTGACGACCCAGTCAGTTGTTCTGTCGTTGTTTGTCGCAAGCTTGGAAAAAATCTAGGTTTTATCAATTATTCACCACAACAAACTTCTAAAGTTTCAAGTTTCATCGGTGGAAGAGATTCTAAGATCGAAGCTTCTTTGATGTTTTTGCTGCTTGAGATTAGTAGCGAATAGTCGTTTATTTACTTAGGTATTTGGAAATGTATCCAATCACAATCTTTTCCCATCAACCATTAATTTATCGGAGTTAGAGCCTTTCAACTCTTTCATCATGATTTATTCAGAACTTTTCGATCTTTTTCGGCATCCTCTCAATATACTCTCTACGTAATCGATCTATATACTCCCCCACCCTATCAAACAACTTTTGTAGATTTTTGAGAATTTGTGCGACGGAACGTCTGATGTTGTTCTAATACGAGCGACTGACGACAGGTCTCGCACCAGAGGAACCTTTCGTTTGAAGAGCAAATAACCTTTGGGAAATTATGACTTCCCTTCTCTATTCAAAGACGGCCGACCTCGCCAAGAGAGCACGTTCAGCCAAAAATAGACTCCAGTCGGTGCCTTCGTCGTCGTCTTGGTCGTCAGCACCGGTTTCGTCACGCCTCAGCAGCAGCATAATCTCAGTGCCTATAGTCAGTGGCCTCCTCTGTCTCTCTCATTGACATTAAAATTCAACGCATGCTGCCCACGGAAACCGGTTCCTTCTGTTCTCACAACCATTTTCTTCTAGATGGCTTCCTTTCCATCGACAAATGCGCGTCGCGCAAGATAACGTGAAAATGTCACTTTATCTATCTGCTCCAAGATAGCGGGTACTGTTCGAACCGCAAATCCGTCCAATAGAGTCGTCAAGGTGAAAACCACTTTTTTTCTGGTTCGCAAGCGGCACGTAGACGCATTAGTTCGACGTTTCAGGTGCAGGCCTGGAGTGTCAGTCAGTAGTGTGTATTGATTTGTGCCATGTGTCTGTCACCGGTCTAGACCGGCTGTTTGATATTTCAATTACGATCCTGAACGTCTGTGCTGTGTCATCTCAACAACAGTACTGAAGCATTGCATGTGGTTCATTATTTTGAAATGGAAGCGGTTTCGTTTTTAACATTCCTGTATAGTAGCTTTTGCGTTTTAAACTGTAAATTAGTGCCTTGACTGGCATGTCTGTATAAAAACACAATCCCGATCAATAGTGTAGAACATATGCGGCTCCTACTTTATCATTTATTGCTCAAAGTAGGTTGTATTTGAATAGAAAATTACTCCTTGTTTTCGAATAAGATTGAAAATCTCTAGTTCGTTGATTCTTATTAGACCAGCCTTGGTTGTAAGGTCATTTTCACAAAACATAGGCTGGTTTATTGAAAAATTCCATTATTTTTTAAATTTTATTTTATACAAATTGATTTATTCAAAATACTGGTTTTCCAACTAGTTTTATCAGAATAAACTTTTAAGATTACAATGGATGGATGTTTTTCATTGAGAAAACAATGTAAATGTTAAAGGAAGCTTGAGATCCGATTTGGACTGATTTGAATTAACAGTAAGGATGCTTTTAGGGCCATCCAAAACATGTGATGGATGCTTTTCATTGGCAAAACAAGGTAAATGTTAAGGAACGCTTGAGAACCGACTTGGCTTCATTTAATTCAACAGTAAGGATGCTGTTCGGGCCACTCCCAAAGTGTGGCAGTGGTTTTCGGTTGAGAACACTTTCAATGTGCAACTACATTCTACAAACTATTTTACTACTGGAACTGATTTCTGAACCAAGCAAGTTGAACGGTCTAAAGAGCAATCTTTTATAATACACCAAAAATTACGATTGAAGTGTTTGGTATAATTAAAGTCTCCAGAAGCGTTTCGTGCCTTCTGGCAACCTTACACATCTGTTGATTTTCAAGTTCATGAATCGCAAAGTTTTGTGATATAGTGGGCGGAATATTATAATTCCTTCACTTCAATATAGACGTCTTCCAAATTTGGTAGATCGACAGGCAAACGATGGTTAACCAAATGGTACTTTATAGCAAGATGCTAAAATGCGGACCGGATGATTCGAAGAGCTACCTTCCCACAATTTCAATTATGCTGTTGGGGTTGAACAACTCTAAAATCTTTAGAACAAAGAAATGGCAATTTAATTAATTATCAACCACCCACGGTTGCTGATCTGTTGCTGAAAAAATAACTGTACTTTCACAGAAAACCAATAGATGATGGTTGGAATGAACATACATCCTCAATGCGTAACACCTTGTGATCGTAAGTTATGCAACATCAGTGCTCGCCATGTTCAAATAAAGAAATTTGTTGCCGTGATACTCACATTGTTTAGTAGTCGATGAATCATTGGCAACTTCCTGAAAAATCACTGGGTCTTTGGGTTATGCTGTTGTATGTAAAAAAAAAAAGTACATCCATCCCCTACAGTAGTTCAGTATTTTATCTAATTTTTCTCATATAATCGTGTCTGAGCAAAAATAAATTTGACATATATTCTTTCTACTGTACTAATCTATAATATGCGATGCAAAATTACCTGAAAAGTATCTTATTACAGTGACGGACAATACAATAAGACCAAAGCCCGATTTTCATACAAAATGGTTATGTTTGGAGGCTTGTCTTTCACTTTCCCGTGAAGTAATTGAACTGAAATTTTGGCAGTAGCCTAGAAATAACCTGAATTTTCATCTTTAATAAATTCATAATTTTTCATTCACCACTTCAGAAACTACAGACATATCCATAGTTTATGCCATGTTGATGAGTGTGAATTACAATCTATAGTATACTGATATTAAAATGACCCGTGCATCAATAATCAAAATTCAGATCCTCAAATTCGAGCATCCTTTATGGAAATCAAAAAGTGGTCTTATTATTTTGTCGTATTCACCACTTTAAAAGTTACAGACACCGCACTTTTAAAGTGGTGAATGAAAAATTATGGATTTAATGCAGATGAGAATTTAGGCTTCTTCTGGACCACAGCCGAAATTTCAGCTTCTCGAAAAATTGAAAGGCAAGCCCCCTAACATGACCATTTTGTATGAAAATCAGGCTTTGGTCTTATTGTATTGTCCGTCACTGTATATCGTATATCAGGCAAAATAAGTAAATCCATCCCAAATCTATCTTATAGCAATTCAGGGTGTATAACATATTTTATCTGTCATTCCATCAAATGTAAACAATACCAACTACTGGTTCCGCGCGTTTTCGATTATTTCAACATCTTAACTATCTCCAGTTGACATGTTGTATGTGAGAAAGGCTCGACATCCAACGAGTGTGTGAAAATTGATTAAATTCAAAAATTTACAATAAAATCGCTGGAATGCTGCTACTTCGCAATGATACTGTTGCAAAAATTGTCCAGGTGTTCAAAAGTTTGGTTTCTTTTTAACAAACTCAGCAATTTTCTAATGATCGATGGATCTATTTTGAACACGGTGATCCAAAACCAGGTGTTATCAGTCCCTAAGTTAGCAAAGCAAGAACATGACGATTTTGATGTTCACCTAACATTGCAAATGATTTAAAGACAACTTCGTCGACAAGGGTTTAAGGGCAGGTTTGTACTCAAGAAGACATGTTTGTCTGCGATGAATATTCTTTGCGAATCTCGAAGAGGGTTACAGCATGGTCATTGGTTTTCGTGTTTGTTGTTTAACATTGTTTCAGAAAATGTGATTACTGAAGATAGACACGAGTGCAACAATTTCCAGGAAATCCGTTGAAATTTTTGGCTTACGACGACATTATTATCGTAATTAAAACGCTATTCTGATATGACGGAGAAAACGCATATCAAACTAAAGCTGAAGGTTAGCAAGGTATAAGGTATAGGTTCACAAGCAGACAATGCCATCTCTAGTTCAGATCGACGGTAATGAAATCGAGGTAGTGCACGAATTCGTGTATCTGGTATCCTTGGTGATCGCTGATAACGACACCAGCAGAGAGATACAAAGACGTATTATGGCTGGAAACCGAGCCGACTGTGTATTCCGAAGGACATAGTTCGCCGCACCATAAAGTTGGTGAACTAAAATACATTGATTCGACCGGTAGTCCTCTAGAGCCACGAAATATGGACTATCGCGGAGGACCAACGCGCCTTTGGTGTCCTTTAACGGAAGGAGATGCGGACGAATCACGGTGAAGTGCAGATGGAAGACGGACCGTGAGGAAGGCTCATGAGGCACAAATTGCATGAGGCTGAACGTCAATTCGCCCACACTGCAATAATCGGTCGACTACGATGGGCTGGGTATGAAAAAAAAGACGCGCCACGGGCAAGATGGATCGTGTGATTTGGAGACGACTTCAGTGTAGAAAAGAGGAAACCCAACGCTGCTAAATACTAACGATGATACTCTGGCCGTAAGAACCCTGTTTTGAACTTCTTATTTTCAGTTTCAATTCCTCGATGATTCTTCAAACCGTAATTCAAGAGAAAACCTTCGGAGCACAGTGACATCGTTTCCGCCAAAAGCGGTCCTAAGCACTTGTTTTTGGAAAACCAAATGCTTGCAAGTCCTCTTGGAACATTCTTTACGTCTCATGCCCGTTGAGAGAACTATGGGTCTAATCAGCGTCTTTTGCATGGAACACTTAGAAGAAGAATGTTGTTATCATTCTCAGGGTGTTGTGGAGCTCATAGTACGCACGAAGTTCGGCAGGCCAGTTTTCTTTAAACTATCAACGGAACTAGTTTCGAAAATACATTAGAGTGTATAACAGCGTAAGTAAGACAAGGTTCCATTATTATGACGTCTGTGTTGAGTGGAATTTATGGTTAATTTTCAGAATATTGATTCTCTGATGTAGTTCGAAAACTTCCTAGTTTTCTTTAATATTTATTGGCATTTCATGATATGCTTAACAGTTTACGCAATGCATTTTTTTTTATTACTTCTGGACTTACACGAAATATGCTAAATCTGGTATAATTCTACTTAAATATATAAGCTAATTTTTGTCCTAGACAATGTAAATTAAATTGGTAAAAATCTAGGAATTTGAAAAAAAAAAGAAGTAGTGGCCACCCTGTTGGAGATGGCTGGGTTTGATCTTCGGGTTTGTCTAGATATTCTTCGTAAGGGCATTTTTTTTACGCTCTTTGGCATAGAGTATGATTGATGATGATGATGATAATGATGACGACGATGATGATGACGATGTATGTCACTGTATGAAGGGCCAAAAACGGATTGGTTGAACTATAAGCAAACATATCAAATATCCTTCCAATAACATGATCAAACAATTCAAAATGTCAAGAAGCAAGCTTAGACGGATGAGGATGCCCCAATGAACTGGGAGAAGAGCCCACCCTTTAACCACGAAATGTTAATAATAGGGAGTTGGCATTCGAAATTGTTTCAATCAGGTGCCCTGATGGTCCCTCCCAATCCATAGCAATTTTTTTAATTATCATGTTTGATTGCACTTGCCATACTACTATACAAAAGCACAAATGGAACAGGCATCGACACCAATCAATTAATAACTGTGGAAATTCGCTTAACGTATGCGTGTGTATGTGTGTATATACAATCCAAAGCCCACCGTCCGGCAGTGTTTTTATGAAAGAAAAATGTTTTCAGCTAAACGAACTGTTGTCGACACGACAAGCATTTTTAGCCCGGGAGTTGGAAATTGATAGCTCTGTTGCGTGACCCAACAGACTCTGTACAGTGACCCATTTCAGAATGCCTGGTTACTCACGTCCATTCCGAGGTCACTTTCACTTACAACAAGCCCCGCATAAACACAGTACTAACATCAAATGGATATTAGTAGTGTGCATACACTTCCATTATCAAATCATATTGTTTTGAAGATGGCACGTATTTAGCTGTATGGTTCAAATCATCAGATAGATCTCACCGGAAATTGTTACTGATGTACAGTCTACTTCTGCAGAGACATAAATGCATTCTTTAGCATCACAGGGTGGACGGATTCCCTGTGATGCTAAAGAATGCATTTATGTCTCTGCAGAAGTAGCACTCCGCTATTTGACAATATTTTTATATCATTCTTTTTGAATGGAACAGCGCTAATACAATTAGTACTTCACGCACAAATACAATGAAAATCGCAGGCAAAAACACCTTAGGCAAGGCAGTTCTCCGAAACCTAAGCCATGGCCGATGAAAAGATCGATGTCGGTATATTCTTCAGCTCTTTCGTTGCCTGGACAATCAGGTGCTCCTACATTTTGACCACGAAATTATTTGAGTAGATCCTCCGTTTGAGGTTCGCCCAAACGTTTTCTATCGGTCGCAGCTTGGGAACGTTGGGAGGGTTGGCGGTCTTCGGTACCACGTTTATCTTCAGCCGGTCCTTCTCCTCCAGTGATTTCTTGGCATAATGGGCCGAGACCAGGTCCGACTAAAGACCTCGTGCTCTTTTTCTTGATACTTCTTTATGAAGGCCTCAACTTCCGAAAGAAATTTCGTACTGCATATCCCTCGTTCACCACAAGTCCAGAAGGAAAGAACATTGGCTTGGGCTTTCGCGAACTTGGTGTGTTAGATACATTTGACGTAAACTCTTACCTCCTTGATGAGGGACGTAAAGAACCCGGTCTCCTACTATTCGTTGCCGTCCTGCGTCAATTAAGTCTCGTCCATCCATTACGACCACAACGTCGCGTTTCGCCGGAAAGATGATTTTCACCAGCATCTTCAGCCGTTCCTTCTGGGTGATCCCCTAGTGCTCAGACACGGACGACATGATGCTTCCGCCTAAAAATAACCATCTTTCCCAGGTACTGCTTCACCGTTTGGAACAGTTCTCGGCCCAAGGCGTGGATTACGCCACCATGCCCTCGGCCTTCCTCTTCAGCTTCTGTTGCATTTTACGGTCGACCGGAACCAGGCTCCCATTCGGCGCTCTCATTGAAATACGATTGAAAATGCATAGGTGGATTCACCACCAAGGTGAAAATTCTCATTTTTTCAAAGCAACCATTACAACACTGAGTTGAGCGTAGGTAATAAACAATAAGCTTGAAAGGCCAGGAAAGGAAATAGGATGAGATAACTTCACTCAAGTGTGAAGACATGGATGAAGTGATCGTGGTTAGTTGTTTGAGTTATTCTTGGTTTTCATCCTATTTCGAACTACAAATTTCTAAAGATGTTGTTCAAAGTATTTGTAAACTCCAAGCTCCACAGTTCATAAGATGTAACGGTATGAACTTAATGTTCTATTCAGCAAGTGCATTAAATATTAAAAGTATGATGATTTTGTGCAAGACACGATTATCGCTCGTTAACATGCCGTATTCAAATTCGAAGTAATTAGTTCAATATATATCCGATCATTGATCACTCAGACCCTTAAGCGGCACTAAATAGCTCCGCCTTTCTATACGTACATATGGAAACCGCAACTCAACTACCAACAAAAGTACCGAGTCTAGATCTTGCTGGAGTCGAGTTGCTCATCAATCATCATGACCGGGTGGGTGCGGTGGTTCGTAACTAATTTAAATACAGGGAGAGCTCAAACAGCCGCACTTTAGTCTTTAATCAGTGCGCTGTGGCTGCTGCCGCCGCCGCCGCCGTCATGCTACACAGAGCAATTAACGCTGTTTGGCTATCAGTTCTACTGCAAATTAGTTAGGCACCTAGAATTTATCAGATCCCGCGGGAACGTTCTCCATAGGCTATCAGATGTGTAAGAACAAATGCACTGTAAACTGTGTTCTCATAAACCTGTTATCTGGTTGTTCGTGGAGCATGTCCTCAAGATCCCTATGTTAATCCTAAAAGATGTATAAGAATTTGATTGGGCAACTTTCGGGCGCTTTGTCACAAAAATCATCAATTGTATCAATTGCAAGTCCATTGTCAAGACTCTGTCATGTTCTTAGGACATCATTGGACTTATAGAGGAGAAAGTTTACAAAACATTTTTTTTTTTGTGTGATAATATGGACATGGAGACATGTCGTCTTCAATTGCAATCAAACGCTTTTCTCAATCGCCAGCCGGCCGACCCGTTCACAAGATCCATTTGATACGACAACATGAACTTAGCACTCACGCTTGTCGCCGCCATCAAGTAGAAATGAAACAGTTCTAGCCAACACAAGTGAAATCAATTATTTCAGACTGCAGTCGACAACACTTGCAATATGGGGATGTGCAGTGAGGTGCACATTCCTCCTGAATCGATATGACTAGAGATAGATAGATACGGCGGGGTTGAAAAGGAAGTCTCCATTTGGCATGACTTAGAACTGTGTTGGGCCGGGATCTCCCCGGGGGCTTTGTATGGCGTCGGCACCGTCGCCTCGCGCCGTATTGCTACTGGGTTACTGAAACTGATGCTAATCTTTTGCGCAAAGTCTCTTGTCGGTCGGTTCGGTTAGTGGATGCTGCCGCTCGTCGGTTGCACTTTTATAAGTGCATGGCAAATAGAGATGTACTATCTCTATCACGTCCATCTGAAAAGAAGGCACCGGCCGGTAGCGGTAGAGAAAAAGTTGCAACTCTGCGTGACTTGTGACGGGCCATACACAGTAGCAAAGCGCTGGTGCAGCGGTAAATAAAAGACACATTAAAGAGAGGTCCAACGTTCGTATTTATAGACGTTAATTGCAATTAATTAATATTGACAATTAACATTTCTCGAGCGGGTGCACATAAATCTTGGTTAGGCAGAGGAGTCTTTTAGTTACCGGCGGCACAGAGGTGACATTCACTGGTGCATCGCCACCAATCTCTAGCGTGTCTCCTACGTTGCGTGAGCTGTCTCGGATGTGTCAGTAGTTTTGATGCTTGGACATACAATCGATGCTAGATTCTCCGAACCAACCTATCTGTAGATCTTGGTACCTACATATATCAGAGCGTATAGTGTTTGGATGTGGATGGTTCGACAATCCCAAGAATGCATTATTTTGCCACGCTAAAACACCCAACAAAGCCATTGGAATGCTAATTGCCGCTGAAAGTAGAGCTATGCACCATTCTCGGTGCCCCCCAAAATAAACCGGACTTGGTACTATTGGTCTCTCTCTTTCTATCAACAAGCGGATTTCACTTTTAAACTGTCTCGCTGTTCGACGGTCCTTGCTGTTACTGTCGGTAAGTCGTCGCGACAATTGATCTACGAGGTAGACAATAAATTACACTCCCCTACCCTTCGCCTTCTATTCTACTGATACTGCTGTTGTTGCTGCTGCTTTAAAGTTGACATGAGGAGGCACCGAACCGACCGCCGCCAATAAGGGAAGCCGCCCGACCGAGTAATTGATTGTCACGTCAGCTTACTCGTCGCGTCACGATTGAACAGAATTCCACGGTTTTTTGTTATTTATACAATGTAATCGACCGCCGGTGGAATTTGGTCCTCCACAAGGAATCTTCTGTGGACCTTGCAGATGGGTCAATTTAGGGAAGAAAATATGAAACTGCAACTTTCCCTCTGTAGCCTCTACTACTGGTCGATTTCCAAACTATTCTGAAAACTGATCGGGTTGAATATTTTCTAGATTTTCCGTATCATTGTGCTTAATCAAAAATCAAGAACACTAATATCCAATTTTTAAACATTATGATTTCCGTGCAACAGCTTCAAACCTTCGAATTATCATCATAATAATTGATTCTTTTTCTTCCTCTTTCAGGTATACTTGATTCAGAACCTCATTCATTCTATACAGGTAAATCGTGAATTTGCAGACCTTATCTGATTAATCTAACCTCCATGGTAACCGAACCAAGGGCTTCGTGACAGCTTTCGAACAAAATTCGCATCTTAGTATTCGTCATGCACAATCGTATGCATCAATCAACTGAACAAAATGAAGTGACCTATATCCTCCCCCCACTACATAACGCGTACACAATTTCATAAACATTCGCATCGCATTCCAATTCGCATGCAATCCGACCATCTTCGGATGACCATCTCTCCCTCGCACGCATATTAACGGGCAAACCCTACTTCACTTTGGCTTTGCAAATTATTCACTGTCAGCACTGTAATAATACCGACGACTTTGGCGGTTTCCGAACAAACGAACCGCACTGCTGCACGTCATCGTCATCGTCGTCGTCGTGCTGTGCTTGATCCAATATTTGCTGATTCAAATACGTGCCTACAGCGTGCGATGACATTATTCACATTTTGCACATGGGAAAACATTTGCTCTCTATCTGTGCTTCGGTGTGGCGCGTGGTATCGACTCTCTTGAAGGTGGCGGTAGTGACTGTGGCACACAAAACAACATTTTCAGATTTCCTACCAACCACCGCCAACGACGTTCCATTAAACGGGAAGAGGAATATTTAGTTGTGGCAGCACTTGTGCATGCACATTTTGAATAAATAATCACAACAATAAAAATAATAATAATATAGGACTATCAGGTGGGAAAATGCAAATCCCATGGTTAAAAGCAGGTAACCTGCAGAGGTATGTCGAGAGAAACAAGTGAAACAAAAAACATGAAAAACGGTTCATCACGCAAAATCTGTTTGCCTTTTGCGCTGGATAGTGGGACTTTCATTCAGAAAGCAGTAAACTTCAGACCAAGTGGGAAGATATACTTTATTTAATCTTCAAGTGGCTTCGGGCAGATTCCGGGATTAGAAATGTTTCCTTATTAAACTCTTAAAACTTATTAAGATAATTTCACACTTTATAAAAAAAATCGTGTGAAATTAGGTATTTTTAGAAGCACCCAATTAAAGTTAGGCTTAAATTTACATCATTTTTCAAATTTACATGAATAAAAAATTGAACACTTAATTTTACATGCCATAGCGTAAATTTCGGTAACAGCACTTATGTTGATATATTTTTTAAATTTTTATAAAAGCATTTAGAATTTCTAGATCAAATACATAGTACAATTGCTATTGTACTGCGTAGTTGATTTTTTTTTTTAAGTTGATTATCGAGATTTTCAGCCAAGGGCTGGTTCATCTCCCGTCGTAGTCACTCAAATACCTTTTGGGTATTTTCGTAACTTGTCCGGGGGTGAGATTCGAACTCAAGACTTTGGCGTGAGAGGTATGGATGTTAACCTCTGCGCCGGGGTCGTCCCCATTTAAATTTTATTTTCAGGCTTGTAAACTGAAGAACCGTTTTATACGTGCATCCTTTGAAAAATTTCTTTTAAAAACAATAAAAACCCTCCAAAGATTTCTCCTATCATCCTGGAGGCATGCGTAATAATATTGTAGTGAATTAAATGTATTAAATGTTTAAAAATAATGATAAAATTATACTTCAAAGCCTGTCCACGATAAATTTCGGACACATTTCTTTCAATGTAGATTTTGAATTATTTCACGGATCTTTGAAACGTTTCACTTATATGGCAGCTGACACTCTCCAATTTATTTCTTGGTACAACATTTTTATATTCTTGTTTGATTTGGTAAAATAACTTCGCATCAAGTGGAGGTGCGTAAACGCATTTTGTACGAACGGCAGCAAAATTCGACGTTTTCGGTACGCGATCTTGCCAAGAAACTAAAACTACCAAAAAGTACCGTGTTTAGTGTAGTGCAAAATGTTTGACCAGCGCTTGACTGTGGATCGGTAGGATGGAAACGGAACAAACCGAAAAGTAGGTGGTAGGCATTATTGAGAAAAATCTCAACCTTTCTGAGTTAAATGTGGCTCGCAATGTTGAAAAATCAAAATCATATGTGCAAAAAGTAAAGCAGAGGCATGAAATGAAGGCGTACAAAGTGAAAAAGGTGCCCAACTGCAAAAAGTCATGCTAAGGAGCTGTACACCAAGTTTTTGCAAAACAAATTCTTGTATCATAAAGGGTGTCCACGATGAAATTGCCACACTATGAAATTGCTCTAACTTTTTAACCATTGGGTAGAATTTAATGAAAATTTGGGTGGATTTATTTCATAGTGCATTATTTACATCCTGCAAGTTTTAAAGTCCTGTGAACAAAACTCGCGGAAATGGAGTCGAAAGAACAGCTCGTGCGTGATAGAATCTTGCGCATTCATCACGAGAACAAGGATCTCTCGCATCGTTCCATCGCTAAAACGTTGGGAATCGCGAATTCCACGGTGTCGCGAGTGATTAAGCGGTTCGAGGAACGGTTGACCACCGATCGGAAGCCCAGAAGTGAAGGAAAAAGTATTCCGTACAACACCAAAAATCACAACCGCGTAGTTGGGGCCTTCAACCGAAATCCGAACGCCTCCGTTCGGGATGTGGCTAAGAAGCTGCACCTAAGCCGAAGTTTTGTCCAGAAGGCCAAAACTAAGGCTGGGCTTCGAACGTTCAAGGTACAAAAGGCCCCTAATCGCGACGAGAAGCAGAACAAGTTCGCCAAAACCCGTGCCAGGAAGTTGTACCTCAACATGCTGACCAAAGTTGAATGCTGCATCATGGACGACGAAACATATGTTAAGGCCGACTTCAAACAGATCCCCGGCAACCTGTTTTTCACGGCCAAGGATAAGTTCAGCGTTCCGGAGCATGTCCGCACTCAGAAGATGTCCAAATTTGCGAAGAAATTCCTGGTTTGGCAAGCCATCTGCACGTGCGGGAAGCGGAGTGCACCTTTCGTGACCCAGGACACGATGAACGGACAGGTGTACATAAAAGAGTGCCTCCAGAAGCGGCTGCTTCCTCTCCTGAAGGCCCACAACGTCCCAACAATCTTCTGGCCGGATTTGGCCTCATGCCACTACTCCAAGGACGTGCTGAAGTGGTATGCGGACAATAAGGTCAATTTCGTGCCGAAAATGTTCAACCCTCCCAACACTCCGGAGCTCCGCCCCCTCGAGAAGTACTGGGCGATTATGAAGCAGCACCTTCTTAAACGACCTAAGGTAGTGAAGACAGTCGAGGAACTGAAGAAAGTATGGGTTTACATGCAAAAAACGGTTGATTCACAGGTTGTGCAGAATCTTATGGCCGGGGTTAAGGCCAAGGTGCGGGCATTTGCGTATGGACTGTAAATAAAATACGAGTAAAATGGTAAAATGAAGTTTAATAGTTATTCCTCAATCCCTGAAAATTTGATGGCAATCGGATGAAAACTCGAATTTTGCGAATCAATTTTGTGTGTGGCAATTTCATCGTGGACACCCTTTAATGGACGACGAAACATTTTTGCTCGAAGACTTTCAACAGCTTCCGGGTCTGGCTTTTTATACCTCAATGCAAAAAAAAAAAAAACCGTTGGCGGGTATTTCAGGACAAAGAAGAACTCTTTCAAACTAAGAAGGAAGCAAATGGAATCGACGATTTCAAGAGAAGATGGAGAAGGCGCTAGCGCATCTGAGGATACTGTACAGAATATGATAGCGGGTGTAGGTTTAACATCTCAATCAACTGTTTTGTACTGTATATATAACTCTATTATACTGAAATAAACAATCGGTTTTGTTGAATTATTTCTTGATTTTTTTCTGCCATTATCGCAGTGTATGAAGTTTAACGTAGACAGGCTTTAGTCCCTACAATGACTAAAATTATGTCTGTGTTCTGAAAACTTCTATACTGGAAGCTGAAGGCATACGAATGAGTCGTGCAGTTATTTTTCAGTACACAGTCTAATTTTAAGTGTTTTAACCATTAAAATAAATCCGCATGACCTATTTTTCAGTTCTTGATGTGATATGGTATCCCAAGACATTATTTCGCATCATATTATGTTCACTTTCAAGAGACAACGATTATTTATGGAATTGCATCTTTTTGCAATTTTTTCAGTCATTTAAAGTTTGCATTAAAAGAAATTGACTTTTTTCGGATGGTGATAAAAAAAGCTAAGACAGATAATTGCTTTTGATAAATTTCCCTTGGAAGGTAATTATTTAAGCTTACTTGCAAAAAAAAATCTACGCCCTTGCGAGCGGCCTTGCGGCATTTAACCGGAACATTCGCCATGGCGGACGAAAACATGCGTGTAGGCATGGTTTTGAGTTCTTTCTTCGTTATGTTTATCAATTCCTCCTCAGTTTTCGCGACGAAATTATTGGAAATTCTCGCTGGGACGCAGCTAGGGGACGTTGGGTGGGTTCTCCGACTTAGGTACCACATCGATATTCAGCCGCTCCATCTCCTCCAACGATCGCTTCGAGTAGTGGGCCGACGCCAGATCCGGCCAGAACACCGCGTCTTCGCCCTTGTGGTATTTCTTGATGAACGACGCAACTTCTGGCAGGCATTTCGTACTATAAATTTCCCCGTTCACGGCCAGTCCGGAGCGAAAGAAGAGCGGCTTTGACATCCCCTTCTCGCTGATTGTCAGCCACAGCAGCACCTTCTTGGGGAACTTGGTGTGTGAAATGAACTTCACCTCGAAGTGGGGAAGTAAAATACGAAGTGCCCTGCCAGTCGTTGCTATCTAGGGTGAGATAGGTCTCGTCGTCCATCACCACCGCCACGTCGCGATTCGCCGGGAAAATCGAGTTGACCATCTTATTCAGCCGCTGCCGCTGCGTCATTGCCTGCAGCTCCGAAACCAGTGAATATTGTTATTGTTTATTATTATTATTGTTATTGTTATTGATCATGTAGTTTTCATTGTTTTTTAGAGTGTTTTTTATTTAAACATCTTATATAATCTTGTTTGTTTTAAGGACTATCGATTTTATATTAGCTCAATATGATAGTTGGAACCTATGATTTCAATATTATCTCCTAAATGTTGTACATCTATATGCAAATTTATATTTACAAAGCTTTATGCTGGTAGTTTTCTTAATTAGAATTACAACAAATATTAATTCAGAGCTTTTGATACCAGTTTCATTACTGCATAAGTTGTAGGAACCTGCAAAATTTTAATTTACGGCCAAACTGATCAAATCCAGCTACCTCCAGCATGGTGTAGTTTAGTAGCTTAGTAAAATTTTTTTTGAAAAGACCTTCCATTCAGCATTTAATTCTATCATCATTCTTCTCTGCTTTACATAAATTCACTCTTAAAATGTCTGTGCATTTCTTCTAAAAAATCATTAGCATTGCTAGCATGTCTAACGTAAATCTTTATCTCTTATAAAATTCTCGTAGATTTGAGGTTTAAATCAGCAATAGAATCTGAAATTTTCATTCCAATTTAGCTGAGAAACTTCTTTCTAATATTGTCCGAAATAAATTCTCTCAATTTCCGCGAAATCCTGCTTGAAATTTTCTGTTTGTTTACATCATACCTCTCCTTTAACAAATCAGGAATTCAAATCAAAACTCACCCACACACTTTGTACGTGGTTCTCTCGTAAAAATTACTCACTTTCATGAACAAGGGATGTTACTCATTGGCTCTGTACTACCTACACTGAGCAGAGCCCGAAATGGCTGACGACCCAGTCTAAGTATGAGTTATAACCAGAGTGCAATCTGTGAAAATTAATATAGTTAGGTAACTGATTGTAAAAATATCTCAATTCTTTCTATCATCTATTCTATTTCTATGCCGATTCTCAATCAATTAGCCAATTCAGTCTCTCTATCTAGACAATTGGTCAGAACAGCAACCTTTCTTTTAGGTTTGTGATTAATGTTATTGATCCTTTTTTTGCGACCGTTCACCCAATTAGAATCTGGGATCAAATTGAAAACTCAATATTATGTTGTAATGTTGCTGATACTACGCAGGTTGTTGTCGTTTTGGTCGTTTCAACGGATAAAAGATCAAAAATGAGAGCAAGAATTTATTCCTGTGACATCAAATTAAAAACTGGTCCTGTTATCGGTGAAAGCAAAGTTAAACTGTGCTTATGTTCCTCTGTTGATACCAAAATGAATATTTCACTTGATGAACTTTCATGAGATGCTGAGAGCATAATCATCAATCATTTGAATTTTCTAATGCGAATATTGCTAAGAGCCCAAAGCGAAGATTCTTAAAAATTTCGGGCAAACCTTACCCGTGGGATGATTCGAGAACCTAACTTAATATTTTGTGCGATGTTTAGAATACAATATAGCATGTTCTGGTGAGAAAATCTTGCTCAGTGTGCTGAAGGAAGACTTCTCTAGATTTTCTATTCGAATTGGAATGTTTCATTACAATCCTACTTGTGATTCTAATTAGATCATGGAGAATTTTTGTGAATCTTACCATGCATACTATGCGAGAGAATGTTATTGGAAATATGTGCAAATCTCTCTTAGAGTAAGGAACAATTTCCGCTCGGGAAACTGATTTTATTCAAATTTGAATCTTATGCTTCTAAGAACTATAGCCGTTGCTCATGCTATGATTTTTTTTTCGAAGATTCTGCTATAGGATGTAAGCAAATTTGGCTCGGTGTTACGATTGAATCATTTCCAGAGTTTTAAGGGTATTGAGGATATTTCGGAACAAATTGTGACAATCTTTCTCGGTATTCTAAAAGAGTTTCTCCTAGAATTTGGAAGGCATTTTTTATGCAATTCCAATTTTTTTTTTTTGTTTTTTTTTAAAATTTTGGGGGGGGGCTTAAAAAAAAAAACCGGGGGGCTTCTTAATTGTCTCTTTTTTTTTTTTTTTTTTTTTTTTTTTTAAAATTTTTTTTAATCTTATTTAGGTTTCATTTAAATTACACCGTGTCCAATATATTATCATACAAAATAAAACTCTATTTATTTCAAATCGATAATCCAGATTTTACTTTACCCATTATATTGCAATATAATACTGGTCAACTATAGCATATGTTTTGGAATAACACCGCCTTTAACCTTCTTGACCAGCTCCAGACGTTTTTCGAAACCGTCACAGGCGGCAGGCACGACTTCCATCGGCATTTCATCCCAAATTCGTTTGATTACGTTTTGAATTGGTTCATATTAGACGCCCTGTGGTCATTTACCTTCGCCAGCATGTATGACCATACGAAATAATCCAAGGAATTCAGATCTGGTGAACTGGGAGCCCATTCATTATTGTCCAAAAGTCGGTCAAATTTTCTCGGCACCAGCCCTGGACGAGATTTGCAGTATGCGATGGCGCTCCGTCCTGCTGAAACACATAGTGATCATCTCCAAACACCTCTTGTACATATGGCTTGACATCTTTCTTCAAAACTTCCGTTTTATAATATACGGCATTCACTTTAACGCCTTTTTCGATGAAAACCAGTGGTAATTTGCCTCGCTTGCAAATTCCTCCCCAAACCATCACTGACGCAGCACTTTGGAACCGTGGAATATTCCTATCACTCTCTGGAACAGTTCTCGAAGAGAGAGCCCATAATCTGTCGTTCTGGACATTGTGGGATTGTTGCAAGACGAATAACTTTTCGTGGGAAAAGATAAATTCTTCCCCACCGTGCCGCGACAAAAGCAGACTTGCTCTTTCGAGTCGTTTCTGCATGGAAGGTTCCAAAACTCCGTGAACCTTACGTTTCTTGAAAGCTTGGAATCCGGGGTCATTTTGCAGTATATTGTGCATTGACGATCTCGAAACATTCAGATCTGCGGCCATTTTACGAACAGAGCGCTGTGATTTTCGTCTAATCTGTTCCCTGGCCACTTTAACAACTCGTGCAGTCCGCACCGTACGAGTACGACCGGATCTCTTCCGGTTATCCAACGAGCAGGTGCCCCGGTACCTTTGGATGGTTCGTTACACAAAATCCCACTTTACTCCGAGATTTTTCAAATTTCTGAAAATAGCGCCCGGGCGCTCACCTTTCAAAAACCTTTTTATCACCACAGCACGAAACTCCTTCATCGCTGGTAAAAGATAAACACCGAATGAAAACAATCGGACATAACCTAAAAGCGTTTGTATAAACATAGTGCAAAACTACACCAACACATACGTGAAGCATGTTGAGTAATTGCAGTACACCAATGCAAGGAAAAAGTGTATGAGAATATATTGGACACGGTGTAGTTGCGAGAGGATCACGGAAAGTGTTTAGATTGACGGTGATGAAATCTAGGCGGTAAATGGAATAGTGTTCTGGGCTTATTGGTGATTGCTAACAACGACACCAGCAGAGACAAAGCGCGGGCAAGCTGAATTGAGCAAGTTGAAAGTGACCTGCGGACCCTCCACAGACTGCGAGACTGGCAAAGTGCTCATCATGTCCAATTGATTTGGATACGGAAAACTTAGGCTTGGACTGGCTGTAAGTAAGTATGTGAATCAAATTGACTGCAAATCTTTTGGAAAATTCTAGCAGTTCTTTATTTTTGATTGCTTGTATTACCAAAGAACATGCCTCAGCATTTTACATAATTTTTTCTTGAAGTTCAAATTAAAAAAAACTCAATATTTTTACGAAAATCTATTAGTTATGCTCAGCATTCTGAATAAATTAATCTAGTTTATGGTACGGAGTGTAATCGATTTTTTTTTTCAATGAATTCTCAAATCAAATTCTTTTCAAAATACTAAGTAGATCCTGCGCGGTGTTTAAGCGTGTCTCGTCTAATCTTTTAAAGTAATCTCTCTCGGTATTTGAGTTTAATATTCTCAGGATTATTTACAAGATTATTGTTTAGTCACTTATTATTTTTTTATTTTGCGAATCACACTCTGGTGACCTGGATTATGCAAACATTTCGTTTATGTTGCTAACAAGTCTGTCTTAGGCTTCCAAGTTAATCCTACTGGAGGTGTTGATTGAATCCAGCTAAGATTTATTTTATAGAATTCTCGGCAGGACTTTTAACGAAACGTGCTGAAAGTGCTCAAGCAATTTTGTTCGAGACTCAAGGTGAATTTTGCTCAGCAAGATTCCGATTAGGATTTTTAGAATTGTAGATGATTCTAAGCAAGCTAACTTGCCTACGGTAGTAAACAAATCATGGTGTAGGGATGTCTAGCTTATTTGCAGATTTTTATCCAAATTCAATATCGGCGGCAAGATTTAAAATAAACCATGTTTAGTTTTCGAAAAATAGCAAACAAATTTTTATCTACTTGTTAAGATAATTTTTCTGGGCAGTCTGATAATATTAATGTTATTACCAATTATTTATGCTCAGAATAATAGATTCTGCATTGAATTAAGAGCTTTATGAACCGCTCCGTTTGGCACCGTAGGACTAGGGTTAAGAACATCTCTGGATCAGGATTACTAAGATTATCATTAAAGTATACTGTTTAGGCTAAGGATTATTAGGAATTCTTACCTCGATTATGAGTGTTTGGTTCGGTGTTCTTTGCGAAATTCGGTCACTATTCTGGTTATGCTCAATACATCATATTCATGTGTCAATTCATTTTCGCACCACGCCATTTAGGGCCAGACAAAGAGCATAAAAAATTAGGTTAATAAATTTACGCCCATTTTAGGCAATTCAAACTCATACTAAATCTATTTTATTCCGCCTGAAAAAACGATTTCTGGACTAAGGATATTATTAAATAAAGTATTTCTTCTTATAACCAACACCTTCTAAAAACAAATACGCATAAGATCATCATTTCGGCAAGCGGTAGAATAGGTCGTGCAGTGCACTAGGTGCAAATGTGGGCGAGAAGCCACTTGTTATCCACAATCCAGGGCAAACTAAAATCACTGAAATTTTGTACAACTATGTACTCTCATGAGCAGCACAATTTCGTCAAAATCTTCTCTCCACTTTTTACACTGATAAAAAAGCAATGACTTTTTTTGTGTGCCATACATGCATTTTTTTTCATCAAATGGTATCTTTTCGGTACCACACTACCCCTTACGTTAGGTACAAAATATCCGTGTTTTTTTCCATATACTTTGATAAGTAAAAACTATCCAACATTGCACATTTAAAATTATGAGTATTTGTTGGATTATTAAGCTAGCAAATCTAAGTACTAATATGGGTATTGATTGAGATGCAATGTTGATGGAATTGGAAAGATTATAAATTTTCCGCGACCTAGTTGAGGCCAGTTGACGAGCGATCCCTAGATTGAAAAGCGCTTGCTTGCGATTCCAGAATGATTTCCCACTGTGCCAAAAATGAAGTGTTTTATAGTGCACCTTATATCTAGCAATCATTTGCACTAAGACGACAGTTAATTGGTGTGGGAGAAAAGGAAAATGAAATCAATATAACTTTTACACCAAATACATTACATCAAGATATAGAACCTTTTTTTTTCGAGACTTTGAAAAATGAAGACCGAGTAAACGTTCAAAATATTATATAATGCTAGCCGACAAGTTGCAAGTAATTGGAAAATATATGCATTCCGGGTTCATAAATGTTCAGTGTCATTATTTATTTTTAATTTGACGTCAACCACACCGCCGCTGCGCCAGCCAACGGACAAGCAAATATGTGCTCCATTCTGGATGCAAAGTCTTCACTGTATGGCTCCGTTTTACACCACCCACCTATTTATTCGCAGCAGATATCTACATCGTAGAACCATTGGCGAGAATTTGCATGACATCCCCTTTTCAGAAGCAAAGATATCTCTGATTGTGGAGACCTTGACAGCGAAATCGAACCAGTTCGTTGTATGTATGCCTTTGTTCTAGCATGGGGCCAATCGACGGACAGAACAGCTGACGCCGGCGGATTGAATAATGCACCTGCCTTGCCGTGCACCTAACACGAGGATGGTGAAGGAGTCGAGTGGAAGCAATTAGGGCGGTTGAGAATCGAAGTGCTCCCATTGGCGGCTGTTTCGTAATAATTTTAGTGGGTGTGTAGGATGACTAGTTATCGCTGTTCTTTAATCAATGGATTGTGATAATCGGTTTGATTTGCATTTTTCAGTCAGCAAAGGTTGATTGATGTAGTTGATTGAGAACGTAGGATTATGTAATATGGAAGCTGAAAATGTGGATACTGCCCGCACATTCGGTTGCGGGTTGTGGAATTGAGTCAAGGTTATGCTAGTTAACGCAATATATAAAGTTTTGCTTAAATTTGTATATCTTTCTATGTCCATTTGTGTGCAAGTGGCCAATTCGCTGACGCAAATGACTGATTCCTATAAGCCTAATACTACAATTTAGTTAGTCTGAAGGTCGTTTAGCCTTCTCTTCGTTGTTTACCTATGACAGCTGCCAAGACCAACCAAATCGTAGGCGTATTACACTACTCTGGCCTTCCTGGGCACACGTGCTTGTGCCTCACTTAGCGCGTCTTTCCCCATGCTTACTCGAGATTAATGAGTCTAAATAGAATATTGTTTTCAATTAATATCAACAACAGTTATGGCCCCTTCGAAGTGCGTCGTCGCGCCAGGCTACCAGACAACCGTCATCGTCGGCGTCGTCTTTGGTAGTCATCAGGTTAATTTACATGAACAACGATCTGGTCGATGTATTTGTCACGTACAGCAGCGCTGCACATATTAGTGCACCGCTAATTGTGAGACGGGGGAACGCTAAATCGTCCCCACGGCCGGCAGTGCCTGTCACAGTGGCGATCCGAAATGTGTTGAGCATTAAAAAAAAATCGCTGTCACTTACGAGACAGAAAAGTTTTCAGCGAATAATTTCCTCTCGCCTTTCCTTCTCATATCCCATACACCGAAACATTTGCGGTGTTCACAAATTATCTTGTTTCGTGGTTAAAATTTGTTCGTAACGCCTCTACCACCGCCAGCGCCTCTGTCAGAGGAGACGAACATGTTCGAATATAATGCATTATTTGTTTTCTCGGTGGACCGAATCATCAGAAGAATGACAATCCTGGTGACCGACCAAATGAACGACCGATACCGGACCAGCGTGTACTATAATTTTTGGCAAACCAAAGAAGCGTACGATCTCGTTTTCCACCATAAGCCTTCGGTGAAGATGTCTCCGCTACGGCGAAGGCGAATGTGAGCATGATGGTTGTTGATGTGGCGAATGGTTCCACCGAGATGGTTGCCAAAAATTCGCACTCCACTGCCGCTACCATTTAGACATTGCGGTTGCAGTTTTAGTGGATGGCACGCCGAATCGGACGAAGGGTACAAATAAATGTGGTGCATCTCATAAAGCTTGAGCACATGCGGACACGAGTAACAAACACATAGGTAACCCAGCGCACGGTTGACGGCAGAAATGGGGACATTTGGTCTATTTTAAAAACGTTGTCAGTCTGCTGTGCGAGGTTGATGCTTTGCACTTATTCGGCTCCCTGAATGTGGATCGCACGCTTACGGGAATGCGTTTGAACTGGTCGCAAATAAGTTCAAGGTTTGATGCATTGGAAATGAGGCTCCTATGGTAAGAGGTCTATTTTACTAAAGATACGTTGTCATGATGTGTATGGATTATTTGAACATTGATGTGCATCAAATACTCGACCTGGTGCAAATTTGGCATGGATTATTTTAATACAATGAGATAAGCAGAAATATTTTTCAAAATAATGACTTCAATTTCCAATTTATCGTTTGTTCGCGAGATCTGCAAATATTGTTATAAATGTTTTAAAATCTATTTTTTTTTTAAATCAAGAAAGTGTACTAATTTAAAACTTTTAAATGCATAACAATCCACAATCATAATAGCAATGAAGGATACGGTATTAGGGTGGTTCAAATTATCGTTTCAGCTCCACCCCACTTCAACCGTTTGCAAATCAGGTCCTAACACTTCTCCCAAAATTTAAGCTAAATTGGTCTCAAAGTTTATGTGGGAATTACTATGGAAAAACCAAACTCATTGTTCTAGCTCTTTGGTGTAATGACGCATGGGAATATTTGCAATCTGTGCTTACGATTTTTTTTCCCATCAACAATTTGGCCGAAGACACACTTGAGTGGAGTGGAGCTGAATCGATACTTTGAACCACCTTATAAGTAATCTTTGAACCACCCTATTAAGTATTGCTTTCGATAATCGTAGGACAAAGAGCTGAAAAATTAAGTATTCTTTCGAATATCTTTGGAAAAAATTGTAGCTATGGATCTCTGGAGTCTGATGCGCTTAGGCGAAGATAAGAGTTTACAATATAGAAATTAGGGATTTTGTCACTATTTTAAGTTCATTTTTATTAATAAAAAAAAAATTTTTTTTTTTTTTTTTTTTTATTAAAACAAAAAGTATTTGTTTGATATAATATTTTTTTTTTTTTTTTTTGGTGGAGGGAAATGGGAGGTGTTGTTGTTGCTGTCCTTTATTTTAAAGAGACTAGATTGATATTGGTCACCCCGCGATTTTGGAAATATATTTTTTTTTATTAGGGGTATTCCTAGAAAATGTCGTATTTGCAGACAACTTCATATCTATTGTTCTGACATGAATTTTGACATTGACAGCTATCACATCCGAAACTTCATTCTATTCTCTAGTTATTTCAGTGTAAGTTACGCATCATTAGTGAAAGTAAACAAGTTTTTGTGAAGCCGAAAAATGTCGAAATTCGAGCCATCAAAGCAGCATTTGCGGGAAGTTTTAATTTTCCTGTTTAATTCGAAGAAAAATGCATCTCAAGCATGTGAATTGCTCTCCGAAACATACCCGGACTACAAAATCGACGTTCGAATGTGTCAACGTTGGTTTGCACGCTTTAAAAGTGGTGATTTTGTCACTGAAGACAAGGAACGCCCCGGCCCGGTCAAAAAGTTTGAAGACGTCGAATTGGAAACTTTGCTCGACCAAGACCCCTCACAAACGCAAAAAGAACTTGCAGCAGCATTGAGAGTTAACCAACCAGCCATTAGTAAGCGTTTGAAAGCATTGGGAATGATTCGAAAGGTCGGTCATTGGGTGCCATACGAATTGCGGCCGAGAGACGTTGAGCGCCGTTTTTTCACATGCGAAGAGCTGCTTAAACGGCACATACGGAAGGGTTTTTTTGGATCGAATTGTGACTGGTGACGAAAAGTGGATCCATTACGACAATCCAAAACGTAAGGCAACGTATGGATACCCCGGTCATGCCACAACATCGACGGCCAATCCCAATATTCATGGCCAGAAAATCATGCTGTGTATTTGGTGGGACCAGCTGGGTGTGGTCTACTATGAGCTGTTGCAACCAAAAGAAACCATCACGGGCGAAGTCTACCGGCGACAACTGATGCGTTTGAGCCGTGCATTGCGTGAAAATCGGCCGCAATACGCTAAAAAACACAACAAAGTCATTTTGCAACATGACAATGCTCGGCCACATGTTGCACAGCCGGTGAAAACATACTTGGAAACGCTCAAGTGGGATGTCCTACCCCACCCGCCATATAGTCCGGACATTGCGCCATCCGATTACCATCTCTTCCGATCGATGCAACATGGCCTGGCTGACCAGCACTTCCGTAATTATGACGAAGTCAAAAAATGGATCGATTCGTGGATAGCCGCCAAACCAGCATCATTTTTCCGAGAGGGTATCCGTCAACTACCACAAAGATGGGAAAAAGTTATAGCTAGCGATGGCCAATACTTTGAACAATAAATGTATAACCATTTTTTCACAATAAAGCATCAAATTTGCAAAAAAAAAAAAAGACATTTTCTAAGAATACACCTAATAGATAAATCTATTCCTCCAAAGTTTCAACTTGACTGCTGCCGTTGTGACGACTCAGGAATATTTTCCTGGGAGTTGTAAAATAATGTTTGTGGTGGGGGGCGGGTCAAATATGTGTGGGGTGGGGTGGGGCATGGGGTTGGGGGGGGGTGGGGGGGGGGGGCGCCAAAAATTAAAAAAAAAAAAATTTTTTAAAAAATTTGAAAAAATATTTTTTTTTTTTTTTTTTTTTTTTGGGTGGGGGGGGGGGGGGGGACCAATCCTTTATCGAATAGGTTATCTGAGGATCCCAATAGCAATTTAATATTGAAAATATTATTAGTAATTACATATTTTGTTTGTATTAAAAAACACATGCTTTTTTGAATTGTATCCATTGCAACTGCAAGGGTTTGGATATCAATAAGCGAGGTCTAATTGAAGAAACAATATATTCATCACACCTCTGCTGTCCATAAACGCATACCACTCCCATATTGATTTTCGACAAAATTGAGTAAAAACTTTATCCCCTTTCTGCGACTTCCACAATCGCTTCATCAGAATAAATTTTTAACTTTGCTCAAGAAGTATGTAAAATTAATTTAAGTTTCTCCCGTCAAGCTAAGTACACGTGAATCAGTCCCATTCCCAAATTACAGCTAAGCATTTTGAGTTTCCTCATTTAAAGCTAGCTAGCTTCATTGTAAGTAATTTTATGTCCAAAAACAAATCAATGAATTTATTATTTATAATAGATAAATATATATATGTAGCCTCTTTCAGATATCATTATATGAGGCCTAACTCTTAAACCTCCTTACCCTCCCTTAGCTCAGTCGGCAAAGGCGGAGCTAAAAAGCAACACTATGCTGAAGTTGGCTGGGTTCGATTCCCGGTCTGGTCTAGGAATTTTTCGTTAAGGAAAACTCTCGACTCCCTGGGCAAAGGGTATGATTGCACTTGCCACACAAAATCATACTAATGCAAAAATGGTATCTGATATCAAAAGCTCCCAATTAATAACTGTGGAAGTGCATTTAGAACGCTAAGTTGAGAGCAAGCAATAAGCTTATTGTAAAAGCAATAAGCTTGTATCGCTAAGAATGAAGAAAGAACTCTTACACTGCTGCTGTCCTTGAAATGTAACGACCAAACCTCACAGATCTTTTATTTTAAAATTTAATCCATATGAATTGAAACGATCTTCTAAGTTTTTCAGCTCTACCAGGATTATACAGAACTATTAAATATCGAGTATTTGTTATACATGCTTATAGTGTACTGTTTTACATTTAAATTTATACAAACATCAAATGTCGGATATGGGAGGGTCCATTAGGTCTCCCGATTGAAGTGAATTTGATGAGTAGAACGGGAATATGAACTTCCCGTTGTCAACAGTTTGTTGATATTGGGCGGGCTCTTCGCTCTTGATCTTGGAATTATTTTGTTAGATAGCTGTTTTACCTATTCTTCAATCCTGTTGTTAGAAAGAGCTTACAGCTTAAAGGATCCTAAAGAAAAATCAACGATTATTTTATTTAATGCCTGATACGTATAAATCGGGTAAGTTGTTGTTCCAGAAATACGACCTTCAATTGCTTGTCGGGAAATACGACACAGTTTCAGGAGTTTTTTTTTGTGTTCCGTGTTTTTCGGACAATCTTCCGACCATAACTGTGAAACCAGATGACCGATTAAAAAAAAGTACAAAATCATTACTATTTGAACGACTGTGTCGATGTTGTAGTGGTAAGCGTGGTTGGAATCCGAGTAGTCGCCCCCGTTGGGATTTTCTGAGACGAAAAATCTTTTATCACGTCTTTCTTCGGAAGAGAACTAAGACCTTTTATCCCAGCCCATATGTTGATGGGTTCGGTATATCTAAGGTCCAGGTTGTCTCCCTGGCGTGACGAATTAGCCTCTGGCTGAAGGTCACGTAAATACGAAACGAGAAAAACAACAACGTTCTTTTAAAGCAACATATCTTTCATTACTAATTAAGAAAAATAACCGTACATTATAGTCAAATTATCCGTTCGTTTAGAAACGGTTCGATTTTCGCAACATGAAATTTTGGGACTTGTTGGCAAAACCGAACGTGTACTGACGAAAAAATTCCATTTGTGATGACCCAAAAAAAGACGGGAGCCTCTCATATTCTGGTTCTCTGTTGTAAAACCGTGCCTTTTTATCGAAAATATCACACTAATTTTCATATTTCTCTTTCAATTAGAAAATTTTTCACTCTAAATTTAAGGCAATATCTCTCGACTTGAAGTATCTTTCGACTTGGAGATCGTATTCAAATATCTAACCTCGCACTTAAACTTTATCAAAATTCTGATTACTACTCTATAAAAATTACTTTAAAAGATTGCTTATGCTTAGGGTTTGCCCCTGACATTTTGTATGGTTCAGCTGAGAATAATAATAATAATATTAATAAGATGGACCGTGGAATCGTATAGTAGGTGGAACCACAAATACATATAATGAACGGTCCATCAGATATGATGGCCAGCTGCAAGTACTTGAATAAGCAGTCCTGGACAAGCAGCAGAGGTTGTCTATGATGTGGGGGGATTTGGCGGTTCCTGAATTTCTTTAAAAAAACTCAAAAATGTCCGAAAGACAACCCTGTTAAAACAAGTTACCTCGCTATGCAGGTCAAAGAACACGCCCCAACCAACCGATAAGCCGTTGCGCCTTCCGGCTAAAATAGTACCTAGTAAATCTTCCGACAAGAAGACTCCGGTAATCTTCCGGACAAAAAGACACACCAACATGGAGTTCAGAAAATGCGATCGCCCGAGGAAGATGTCCCTACTGGCTCTGGTCCTGGGACGGGGGATGGATCGAGCGTCCAGCGTTTGGAAGAAAACGTGCCCGAAAACCATACGCTATACCAGACGCGCAGCAATAGAAATCACAAAAGACAATGTTGCACCTGGCGATTATGCTATTACGGGAAGACGTCAGTCACTCACACTGGCAGGCCGCCGAAGGCAACGGATCAGGTTGACGAGGGAGATGAACGAATTCGTAATCCGTTGCTTCTCGTGTACGCAAGGTTGTAGACGGATATGTTAGGCTGACCAAGCATGTTCAACGGTGTTCAACAAACGGTTCCCTCGGTTTGCCATCCATTTCAACTAAAAAAAAAACAAATTGTTCACGCAACAATGAGGCAATCCTGTCACGCATCATCTTAACCTTTCTTACCGGGTTTCGTCTTAGGAATAACAGTGCAAGTAACCTTGAAACGTTTTATGGTCCTGTACACAAAAAGTCTGCTCAGCTTCAAATGTGACCGTCTGGTTTCCATGTGTGCGAATCCGTCCAATTGTAAAATGCGAATTTGTTCTCAACATAAATCCATTTTTTTCTTAAATTAAGAACACAAATTCAGTTTGTTGTTAACGAATGAACTGACAATAGGTTACTGTTTCAAACGTACACAAGAGGTTCGCCGATAATGGTATAAATTGTACCGAGGGAATCACTAATGAGAATCATTTTCATGTTGCCACCTTGTAGAAGTCTCTCTACACATAATAATGCCACCTGATGCCTGGTTTCTGGAACGTACAATGTTTGCTCATGCTTTAAAAGTTAAACATCAATAAGTAGTGCAAGAAGGAAAAATTGACAACAAGCGAAATCGAATTTTACAGTTGCATTTGCAAGGTAAGAGACCTTGTCAGATATTGGCGGCTACAAGGGAAGAAGGAATATGCCTAACTTTAATCGATCGTAGTTCACGGAGATAAAGGGAGTCAGGCACAATCGAAATCAAGAAGAAACCTGGTCGTTATCGCAGTGTTTTTACTCCAAAGTTGGGAAAACTATACGTGAAACTATTACATTACAAAAGGATGTTAAACTCAATACCGATAACTACCCCAACAATGTTTTGCAAGGACATTTGATGAAACATGCTTCAACCATTTTTGGAAGCCGTAAATAGGTTTTCCAACAGGATTCTGTCTGGTTTTCCAACAGGATTTCATCAGCAAGAGTTACGCAGGCCTGGTGCAAGAACAATTTATCGGAATTTATACCTAAAGAATTATCGCCAACCCATTGGACTTTTCCGATTAGGGTATCATGGAAGAAAATTTTAAGAACCCTAAAAACTAGTGGGCATTGAGAAATTCAAAGCAACTTTGCAGAAAATATGGAATAAGATTCCTGTACAAGAGATGCGTGCCACTTGTAATGCTTTCTCGAAACGGCTCAAGGCAATCCTTAAAGCAAAAGGTGACCGAATTGAACTCTATGCCTCTGTTATACTTTAAAGCGTGTGTTAATTTTTTGTAACTTTGTCGCGTCAGTGGTCTAAGTCAACGTGAGAATTTCTTTCAGTGTATGGTTTAGCTGTCAGTAGATCCTTTCACCTTCGGGTTGACGTGCATATTGATTACTTTTAAATTGAAGTTTTGAATATTGCGTCTCGACAACAGGACCTACGAAACCTTATTTTGGACAAGTGGTTAGAAAATCCTAATCACTGAAAACAATCGCGAATTCGGTCGGAGTGACGCAACAAACGATGTCGAATATCATCAGTAAGTTTCTACAAACCAAAATGGTTCAGAGGAAGCCAACCAAGCAGTCAAAACGGGGAACACGCAACAAACAAGATGAGCAACAAGTTGTGAAAGGAGGAAGCCCAACTTGTCGTTCAGAGATGTTGTCAAAAAAGTGGATGTAGCTAAGTCAACTGTACAGGATATTAAAGTGAGATGTGGACTGAGGTCATTCAATGCCCAGAAAAAAAACTCGACGAGATGATAAAGGGCTTCAAAAAGTGAAAAGTCGGGCCCGAAAGCGAATTTGGTACCACGTGATATTAATCCTCTAAAATGTCCATACCTCCAACCGATCGAGAAAATTTTGGCAATAATGAAGTCTGATTGTCGAAAAATGGAAGGAGAGTCAAAATCGGTTCAAAACTTCAAGCAGAGGTGGACAAAAGATTACAAAACCAGAGGAGAGAAGCATGTCCAAACCTTGATATGAGAAGTAAAGTCAAAGGACTGAAAGTTTGGGCATGAGGGTGAAATTTAAATCTATTATTGCAAAAGTGTAAAGGAACATACTTGAAAAAAAAAATAATGTTGAGAAAAAGATTTGTTCGGATTTCTGTTAAACCTATAACGTTCGTGTGATGATAAAAAAATTATTTCCGGACACGCTTTAATATATTAGTAAGAGACCCCAAAAAGAACCAATAAAATAATTGCTAATCAAAGCAATGGCGTTTTATTTTAGCTTCACTTAATTGTGCCAACCTTGTATACTCAGACACAAGTTTTCGATTTACGTTTCCAGAGATTTTAAATTAGAAAGAACAGTTTATAATTTAAAGAAAAAGAATCTCCCATAAAAATTTGGTTTTTTTTAAAAATTTTTTGAAGTAATTTTTTTTTTTAAAAAATGGTGTCATGCCTAGAAGATTTAAAAAAAATAGAAAATAAAATCTTCCACATGGCATCTTAGCAGATTGAAAGTATGGAAATTAAAAAGAACTACTTATGGTTTAAAGGAGGAATAATCTCCTAAGAAACTTGATTAGTAAAGATCAATCTTATACTTTTCTATATGCGGCCTAATGCCGTTATGCCTTATGGCATTCAACCTAATGGCGATCTATCAAATAGCATTCGGCCTAATGGCCCTACACCGCCATAATACACCAGCAAAAGAAGTTTTTCGTTTGTTTTGAGTTAAATTTCCATTTTAAATTGAGTCCACATTCCTGAAAATTCGAAATAGCGTAAGGGATGAATTTTGACCCGATTTATATTTTGTTCCGATTATCGGTAATGAACCAGCCCAGGAGGATTAAATTCACTTTAATAAAGATGAAAGAACGTTCCAATTTGTTCTATTCGGTTGTGAACAGGAATGTAAATATAAACTCAATTTTATTCAGTTAGAATCCATGCGTGGTTAAACTCATGGGTGCAGTTGGCAAGCAAATCTCATGCAGTTTCATGCACTGATACTGAAAAGGCCAACAAATCATTTCGGTTTTAAACTCATAAATACCGCTCAAACGTCAATTTACAGTCCATGTATATCAATACTTATGCATATCGTGTTAATTCTCCTCTCCCCCACACACTACTATTGGGACCATCTGTTTCCGATTAAAAGTAAATTTATTCTACTATCATCAAGATCATTCCATGCCTACCTATTCTCTGCCAAACACGAGCAGGTGTTGTTTGGACGAAAATGAGTAAAGATCACGTTAGGTAAGATTGTTTATGTTAACTTTTTTGCAGCTCAAATTTCAAGGTCGGGCGAGCCAAAAGAGCAGAAAAAATGTTGAATCGAAACTGCCCTAGATGGGATTATACTCCAACAGTTCAACAGTTCTGAGAATCGAGGAATCAGCATTCAGGGGGAGTAACGCCTCCTCATGCCCATGGCCATCATGTGCAATTTGTCATATTTGAAATAGTGCACAATGCGCTTGGGAAACTTCACTTCCCCTCCCGCGCATTTAGTGGCTCCGACTAGCAGCGTCGTCGTCGTCGTCGTTGTGGTAGTTGCGCACGCTGACCGGCTGCTAGTCTTGTCAACTTTAACATGACATAACACTAGCAGCAGCTGCCAGCTGCGATGATGGCCGGCGACCGAGCCTCAAGTTATCTCTCGGTATGACTGCCGCCCCCCGTGTGTGGGAAGCTATGACACTGTTCCCGACCTCCTGAACAAAATGCGAATGGATTCATATTCTTTGCAACCGATCTCGTTCGCTTTCGGCACACAAAAGGGATGGGTTTGTGAATAATTTCAGTCGACCGACCATACATTGTTCGCTAAGCAAACATTACACACATGTCATAGGTCTGTGGTTGACAGCGTTGTCGCTGCCCAACATCGAATGCTGTCGTGACGAGACGACGAAGGTGGTCGACGAAATGATCTAAGAAGAATTAGAATCACCGCAGCTTACTGGCCCAAGTGCGGTAGCATCAACGCCAGTAAAGTCCTCTTTGCATTAGGTCATTAACATTCATTTGTGCTACTGCAGTGGTTTTGCATTGCCAGGGATCCGTAACGTTTAGTAGCATGACAACGCACCGCACCATCAAAGGGAAGTCGCCGATTCCGGGTGATTTAGTCTATTTAGATCTGCTATTTCAATCCAAGCTTTTTCCTATTTGCTCATTTTTGGTTGAAATGTAGTTGGAATTGCAAGTAAACGGTGTTAACAAATATACACTATGAACAGTATATTTTGAAAACATGAAATCACTTAATGTTTACGATGCCCGTGTTTTCCACCAAAACAATGACCTTTAAGCAAAGTTTGAAGGAACAACCGAAGACAATGATTGGCATATTTCATGCATTCCTTGATTAGTCTAATCGACTGAATAGAATGATAATATTGTCCTAGATCACCGTGCACCTCAAAGCTCGCAACTTAGCGAGCATATTTATATGTTTAACACGCAAGGCCACGAGCCACAAATTTCTACCCCTTTTTACGAAAAAATTGCCTCACGGCTTACAGCTATTGTTGTCGCATAAGCAGTATTTATAAGTACCTTCCTCAAGCATACAAAATCTTCGTCATCGTCGTCATCATCTTACACTGCTTCCCTTAACGATTGTTTAAGCCCACATGATGAGGGCTTAAACAATCGCTAAGAAGGCACGCACATTACGCAAAAATCTCCATACCCTTCCACATTAGCACATTTGCACCTTCAAAAGAATCGGTCCTTTTATATCTACTGCACGTGCAATGCGTGAACATACATTTTATGCGTGCTGCAACAAACAACTACACCTTTCACCACATACACACGTATACACGCACTTGCCGGCACCGGTCGGACGGAAGCACTGAAGCAAATCTTGCGCCAATTGTCGACAAGGATCCACCGTCAGCGGTAGAACCAGCGAAAATAAAAATAAAACGTTCGATATGGGGGTAAATAGGAAGGTAGGAGGCGCCCCTCAATGTTTCACTCTCATCTAATAATGCATCCATCTTGGTGGAAACTTGCAGAAAGGGTACACCGTTGCTGAGTTGTGGTGAATGCATAGTCTACATAACGATCGGGAAGGGACTCGCTTTTTCTTTAACAACATGTTTCTCTAAAACCTTGTGCTTCAGATTATGAAAAATTATTTATACCACTGCGAACATTCATAATATGCACTCACGGGCTGAGATTGATGCTGCATAAAGACTACTGCACATAGGCCTATTGTATGCACTTTCTGTGGACTCCGTGGAGATTGGAAAAACATACAGAATATGCTATGACTATGTAGGTATGTGAACATCTACAAAGGGAAGGAAAAACTTGAGGGTTCTTTGGCGTAGACTTGGATGTTTTTTGTTCTTCGCGCTGAAACACATAGCGTTTGATGATGGGCATTTCTTTACCCTTCTTCGGAGCCGGTGCCTTCATTCTTGGAGTGCCCATATAGTTGCATTGTGTGTAAGTACCTACGGCAGTGCACCATCCAAACGGTATGCCTCTACTACAATATTTTCTCTCGCTGCTGCAGACAGCAGTGTGATTATTATCGTCGTCGCATCAGGCCATGAGCAAGATGCATAAATTCAACGTGGTGAATGTGATGTTTTGAACCAAATTATGTGAATACGCTCGAGTGGAGAATCTGTCCGTTGCTGAGCTGGTCTGCATTTGGTTTACCACATGAGGACGAGGAGGAAGTGTCGGGTTGTTTAACTTGTTCATGTGATGTGGGGTGACCGCACCGTTGGAGCAAGATCTGGTAGACATCATTACAAAGCGAGTATGCTTGAATTAAAAAAAAAGGTTAAAATATTGAGGTTAACCAATTCGTACTTTGTCCATCAAATTATTTGCAAAAAACAATCTGGAGGTAACTCAAACTTCTATTCCTAGTTGCAATTCACGGCAGTATTTAGCCATATAATTAAAGCCATCCAGCTCAAACACTACGCAGCTGAAAATTAATGCAAGTTGTTTGGATTCCACTTGAAAAAGGCATCAAACGTGGATTGCAACCCCTCCGGTGCAGAAATGCAACGGAACAATTCAGCAGCATCGAAGCTAATGAGTTCCTTCCATCATGAAAGTCTTCCTGGGTTGATGAATCGTTTGAAAGATGAATAAATTACGCGTATCGTCAGTAGCTTATCTAAGAGACAGGGGATAAACTCATCTAAGGGACGTTATGTGAGATAAGAATAGCTATTCAATAGAAGGCAGTAATAAATCGGAAGCATGCGGATTAGCGCATCTTCAAAGGGAAGTCGCAAAAATACAACTTTTCTACATTTTTCAACTTCGGCTCTCGAGCGTTCATAAAAATTACCTTTTTTTTTTTTTCAATAAAAATAAAACCACAATAACTGGTACAAGTGGGACCAAATCGACTTTCAGGCGTAATTAATTTTTACTTTGTATTCAGAATAAAAAAATACACAATACACTTTGTTAGTGGCTTCAACGGCATCCTTACTGTGAGGTTCAATCGATTCAAAGTTGTTATTGTGCATACTCTAATTTTTTGTTTGTTTTCTCAATAAAGTAAAGCACATTCATACTCTGTGAGTGGCCATAACAGCATCCTTACTATTGGTATAAATCATATCAGCTCTCAAGCGTTATTAACCGTTATGTGTCCAACAGGGAACAAAGTTGCCTTTTTTCGATTTCAAAACATGATATTTCATTATGTTTTTATAGTAATGTTTTCTCGTTAATACCTATCCTTTAGGAGGAAAACGATGAGGGCATAACTGGGGGGTCCGCGAAGAGGGGCTTCTGATATTTTTTTTATTACGTAAAAGGCCGACAGAGAACATTTTTACCCACGAAACTAAAATACCATTACTATGTGTTGCTATCACGTTCCACCGATCAACGCATCCTTTCACTTTTAACTACCAAATTGATGGGAATGTCCTCGAGCGCGTTGATTAGGTCAGTGATTTGGGTGTGATACTGGACGAAAAATTTACATTCAATCACCACATCAGCACCATCATCAAGAAAGCTTCACGACAATTGGGATTCATCACTAAAATCTCCCGTGATTTCACCGATCCTCACTGCCTCAAAGCACTCTACTGTGCACATGTTCGACTGGTTCTTGAAAATGCTGCGGTAATTTGGACTCCGTATCAACTGTCATGTGACCTCAGAATTGAACGTGTTCAACGTAGATTCATACGCATTGCACTCAGAAGCCTACCCTGGCGTAATCCTCAAGATCTCCCTCCGTATCCTGAACGATGCCGGCTTATTGCAAATATAGTGAACGGTGAAATCGACGCACCTGCACTTCTGTCTTGCATTGACTTTAGAGTGGGAAGACAACTTAGATCGTCATCTCTACTGCTGACCAGATTCCATCGGACTTCTGACGGTTTTAATGAGCCACTGACATCATGTGTTCGTACCTTTTCGTTGTTTGACGACCTCTTCGACTTCGGAGAATCTTCTAGATCTTTTAAAAACAGAATAACTGCGTCAAGACTGCTATAATCTAGGCTACAATAGTTTTAATACATTCATGTAGACTACGGTCAGATGAATTAAACAAAATAAAATAAAATAAACTATGAAAATATACAACCGAATTGGAATATTGTAGCAGCTTTTGATTCAGCAACTCAACTTTCTTAAAATTGCCTCATATACCGATGGACATCATCTGTCTCCGGGAAAACCGGATACTTATAAAAGATTTCAATTAATCAATAATGATACTACAAGTCGTGGAATGAATAGACAGGAATGTGTTTGATTGCCATATAACAATCCGGTGACTTGATCCAGAAACGGCCAATTCGGAGCAGGTTCTCATGGCCAGAAAATTATTTGAATTGAACCCTAGCAATATGGGTGTCAAAATTCTTGAAATCATTCCAGAAGAAAGTTTGCTATCTTTATCGGACCATCCGTTCACTTGGCTTTAGAGTGACTAGTTCAGATTCGGTTTCCGTGGGGTCACGGATGGTCAAGTATAGTCAGAAATCTTCAGAATGTCCTTCGATGAGCTTGTTTTATAAAATCATGAAGTTTGATATATCGCAAGCCAGGTTTTGGTAAAGATTTGAATATGACCACTTTCCCGGAGGAACTCGGATCCTACAGGGCTACCCCAAGTAGCCAGTATCGTCAAAAATTCAAAGAATGTCCTCCGAAGTTTTGCCGAATTTTGAAGTTTGATGTGTCGCAAGACAGGTTTTGCAAAAGATTTGAATATGGCCACTTTTCCGTGGGAACTCGGTCCTCACAGGGTCTCCCTAAGTGGCCAAGATGGTCAGAAATCCTCAAAACGTCTTCTGATAACCTAGTTTTGCAAAATCATGAAGTTTGATACATCGCCTGCCATGTTTGACATTCAAAAATATTTTTCCACTATCCCTGGACAGGTACTTACCCAAATACTCCCACCTTGGAATATGCAACTACGGACATTTTCGGAATGATTAGTGCAGATCCACAAACTAGGATAATTTTGTGATCTAAAGCCCGATTCAAAGTAAATTTGGACGCATTCAAGTGATCATAACTCAAGAATTAAACAACATACACGCTTGATCAAAACATCAAACAAAAGGGTATTTATTCAGCTTTCAAACGATATGTAACAATTTCACCGTTTCGAACGAACTGTCGCACTTTACTTGTGATCGATGCCATCATGATCTGAGATCGCTGGTAACACTGTCGTCGAACTTATTCCACTTTAAACGCATTTGTTATGTGTTTGTGACTTCTTTTTTTCGATGCCATCATGATCTGCAGAGTCGCTGGTAACACTGTACCGTCGAACTTATTCCACTTTAAACGCATTTGTTATGTGTTTGTCACTTCTTTACCGCATCTTCGAAGTTTTCGCTTGACAATTGCCCAATATTTTTCGATCGGTCTGAACTCAGGGCAATTTGGAGGATTAATCTCTTTGGCGACGAAATTTACATTGTTTGCAGCATACCATTCTAGTACCTCCTTAGAGTAGTGGCAGCTGGCTAGATCCGGCCAAAACATAACGTTGGTCTTGTGTTGCAAAATGAAGGGTAAAATCCGCTTTTTCAGACACTCTTTAATGTAAACCTTCGACGTCATTGTGTGAGATGTGATGAAAACCTTGGTTTTAAGGTCACACCTGCAGATTCCTTGCCAAATCATTAGTTTCCGAGCAAACTTATCAGCAAAAACAAATTTATACCTGGAAAGGACATCCCCACGACCAGTTGCCAGATAAATTTTTCGTTCGGGGATTTGTTTATAATCCATTCTGACATATGTTTCGTCATCCATTAAAATACAGCCATCAAATTTCGTCAAAACTCGTTCGTATAGTAATCGTGCTTCTTTGCCAAATCACGTATGGAGACACCTGGGTTGCCTGTCCCGTACCTCAACACCTTTCTCCTTAGCTCTTTGTCCCTAGTGCCACTTTTATAATAGATGCGCTGTGCTCTATCCACACTCAGAGTATCCTTGTAACGTTTGATTACAAGACACACCGTTGACTTTGGGAATTTTAACACTTATGATATTTTTGAGGCACACCACGAAGGATTATCTAGATGTTTGTGCACAATTAATTTCTTTTCTCAAGATCCACGATCTTTAATTTCGAGATGCGTCGATCAATCGAGAAAAACTTTTCACCAATTTCTTCGTCAATTAACAAAAGCCTGTCAAACCTTTTTTGTTCCAACCCACCAGGAACGCGGTGGTGTTTTAAAACGTGCGTCCAGATTTACTTTGAATCGAGCTTTAGGATAATTTTGTGATCTATTGCAAAACACCGCATCAAAATCCGATGGCTAACAATGGAGTGCACTCAAGTCTGTTTTTACACGGTTTTTTTATACGACGATTTTTGAAATAACGCGGTTTTTTTACGACGATTTTTGAAACAACGCGGTTTTTTTACGACGCTTTTTGAAATAACGCGGTTAAAGAGCCAAAAAAAAGTTAAGTGCTTTCTGAGGATGTACATACAATGAAAAAGTCAAAAAACGCGAAAAACATTATTGGATACTTGGTGTGTCATGAAGAAGATTAGTTTCCTCGGTGTTCAGTTAACCTACGCCTTCAATGGTGTGCTGTGGAGGGACTGTTCACATAGTATGCAACGTCCGACACCATTGTGAAAAGCAAGATAGCGACTTCCGGTTTGTGAAAAGCCGCCGAATATGCTACAATATGGGTATTTTCTGAACGAGGACAACGTGTAGAGGCCGGAAATCGATGTCCGAAGCCATTTTGGAATCCAAGATGACGACTTCCGGTTAATGAATTTTTTTCAAATAGTCTACCATATGGATATTCTCGGAACGAAGACGACGTGTAGAGGCCGGAAATCGATGTCCGACGCCATTTTGGAAACCAAGATATCGACTTCCGGTTTGTGAAAATCCACCAAATATCCTACAATATGGGTATTTTTGGAACGGGGACAACGTGTAGAGGCCGAAAATCGATGTCCAACGCCATTTTGGAATCTAAGATGGTGACTTCCGGTTAATAAAAAGTTGTCAAATAGTCTACAATATGGATAGTCTCGGAACGAAGACGACGTATAGAGGCCGGAAATCGATGTCCGACGCCATTTTGGAAACCAAGATGGCGACTTCCGGTTTGTATAAAGCTTCCTAACATTCTACCATATGGGTATTTCGGAAGGGACGACGTGTAAAGGTTGGAAATCGATGTCCGAAACCAAAAAAACGACATACGGTTTGTGAAAAACCGATTCAAAAACCATTTAATAGGGTCTTTTGGGACCGGAACCGACGCCATTTTGGAAACCAAAAAAACGACATACGGTTTGTGAAAAACCGATTCAAAAACCATTTAATAGGGTCTTTTGGGAACCGGATCTTTCAGTCTTCGGTAGTTGCACTCATTTCGGTCCAGTGTTTGGTGAGAAACAATGGTTACATGATTTTTCGCCACACCCACACACACACGCACACACACACGCGCACACACAAACAAACACACACATACATACATACACACATCGGTATGATTTTGAGCCTACCTGGTTAATTCTGTAAGAAGTTCGAGCAGTTTTAGCTAAATGCCTCGTTCTGGATTCTCTGTTTTCAAATTGCAACTTCTTGTAGTACAATGAATCAATCTAACCTTTCAAATTGGTTTGGTTTCATCAGAATCCGTTCAGCAGAAAAAAAGTTACAACAAAAATCATGATGTGATATACTGTTTTACATATGAATATGCTCTTTTGAAGTTGGCTTGAAGTTGGCCTGAAAATCGCAGGTGCAATTTATATTTGAATTCTCCATGTTAACTTCACTGAAGGAAACCAGCAATAGAAATATGCTTCGCTTCTAAACCATTAAACAAACTGAGCAACCTTTATTATCTTTATCTCGATGATTCTCTATGTCTATAGTCCCTTGAAACTATTTGTGAGCAAATTACCTTCCATATGTGGATGAAAAAACTACGAAAAACCAAGTTCACCTGTGTTTGGAGCAAGCGATCGAGATTCGCTTTCGATACGGGATGCACAAAAAAACTTTTACAACGCGAAATGCTTCTAGGATCGTTCTAGTAGGCTAGTCAATTTCTGTTCTAAATGTCGATCTCTCCCTATCTCGATGGTCTCCTTCAATATCGAGGCATGGAAAGTTGACTGTAAATACATAAATGCTGATAAAAACAGATAATTTTCATCCTGTTTTAGCTATAAATTAATGATAACCATGAATGTTGTCTTTTAACAATGCAAAATGCGGTGAAACAATGCATATGCACTTTCACAGTTATTAGTTATAACAATATTTTTCGATATAAAACGGTTTTTTTACGACGATTTTTCAAATAAAACTGTTTTTTACGATGCTTTTTTAAATAGCGCAGTTTTTTTACGACGATTTTCGAAACAACGCGGTTCTTTTTTACACGGTGCGTATCCCCCGTGTAAAAAAAGACTTAAGTGTATCATTAATCTTAAATTTGAATTTTTCTATCTCAGAAGGGTTGGGGACGTACGTTTTTCAAATGTCAAACTATTTCCAACAAATCTGGACCAGATTTGTCAGCAAGGTCAATAAGGTGCCTGTACAAACTCTTATGGCTGAAGTGAACCGCAAAGTTCGAGGTTTTTATATCAATGCAGAATAACAATGTTTTGATCGTGTGAGTTTGTAAACCAAATTCTGAACTTATGAAACAAATAGTTACATTAGAAAAAAATGCTGGATGCGTGTTTTACTACAGATTTTGGGTGTCTAGATTATGAAACGAGATCGCAGGAAGCCGTGCTTTAAAACCGGCGTGTTTTGCTTTTGCTCGTTTTGCGTCGTTTTCGCGTAAACAAAAACAAACAATATGTCGTTATTAAACTTAAGCAAAAGGTGAAATCATAAAACCTCCGTGTGTTTTTAGTGAGACATAGTGAATGTAATCGATTCCCTCCTAAAATGTGTAATGGTTGGTAGTATTTCCCTGTTTTTGACGTAGGACTTACGTTTCTCATTTCTATTCCTGTATAGGGTTCTAAAATTTCTGAAATCGACCGCGTTACGCAGGATTGGAGGTTTTGAACGATTATTTCTCCTTTCCGGCCCACAGAAATTTTGCGATAGTTTTTCATTCGAAAGGTAGAACATCAAAACAGTATCCCTGTTGCTAACTAAATTCATTACATTTGTATAAACTAATTAAAAAGTACTTAAAAGAAAAATGAGAAAAGAAAAAACTCAGAAACCTATTGGTCGAAAATGACATCATAGTTGCGCCACGCTCTGATTGGTTCATACTGCCACAGTTAGGGTGCCAGCGATTATGAATTATGTGGTGACTTCCGAGGAACCATCATTCTTAATTCGGATTTGGAAAAGGAAAGGTTGAGGGAAAGGGTAAATTCCGTTCGAACCGCGTCGGCTTGCAGTTCTCAGTCGGTAGTATTCACCGTCTGCTCAGGAAGGGCAACTACGCCGAGAACGTTGGTAGGAAACGCCGCCGATGACAATAAGAAGACCAGAATCATCCCATGTCACCTGCAGCTGACCATCTGCAACAACGAGGAGCTGACCAAACTTCTCTCCGGTTTGACTATTTCAGAGGGTTTTCCTGTCAAAATCCAGGCCGTCCTGCTACCCAAGAAGATCAAGAAGAAATTTTCAATCGCGAACCATGTTCCCTCCATCAACAACTAAATCCGTCCTTTTCAGGACGACCAAATCAATTTGCCCGACTAAAGAGTATGTTTCATTGAAATTTCCCTTGAGCTCATCGAAATAGTATCCACATATAAATCCCGATTCGCCATTTAACACTAGCAAGGACGTTCGACATTCAACAAGCAAAAATTATTAACAGTTAACTCGAGAACTGCAACACGGCAGACCAACCATGTGCGCATATATCTAGTGTAGGGGATATGTTAGGTGGTATCGTAGTAGTTCCTAATTGTACATAGAGGATTAGTTGTAGATAATAGGTTAGGTTAGTTGCTGGCGGTGGCAAGAAAATTGCAGCCATTGGTTATGCGGTCGGTTGACCCAGCCAGTGGAGAATGCTTCGCGAGTTTTGTTTCATTTTTGAGACTTTTCTATGAACTTTTGCTTGGTCTGCACTCCATATTTTTCACTAGTTCGAATTTCACCTATTTCGTGCATAATGGTGATTCTAGTGAATGAGCTCCTTATCAAATTTTAGGGCACTTCAAGAGTTATAAAGAGTTGACTTTTTCGTGGAGAACTAATAGTTATACCACACACACAAATAGCATAGGGATTCATGGTTCTTTAGACTTAATAAAATATAGTACAAATTTATTAATTCGATTACATTAATTTCTTCACATCAACAAGGTGTCCTACGTCAACTTTGCAGTTATGTCACTGACATAACTCACCCTTTCGTTTTTTTAGTGCTCCGCCCCCGCACCTGGAGGAAGAGTTATATCAGCTTAATATTTTTTTAGTATTGTGCCACCGGGACAAATTGTTATGAAAGAGTGTTTTTCCGCATTGTCGCGAGTGAATGGATGATTATAAGCAGTTTTGAAGTTCGATATACAGTCGGCCCATAGCGAGGGATTTTGATTATTGGCAGAGTGTGTAGCGACAAAAAACCACCAGTGCAATGTGGAAAACGGCCATTTGCTGGTCAGAAGCAACGAACGAAGCCAACGCGCATGCGCGCGTAGAAGGCTAGGAACATAATATCAGATGCACTCACCACCTAGTGTAAACCTAGAACAAAACCTAGAGTTTTGTTATGCTGGTAGCATATCTAACGGGCGGTTTAGCAACGTTAATTTTTGCGTCTGTTTTGTCGTGAGTGCATGAAATTAATTACGAATCAATGTCGAACATTGTCATTTTTACGAATGCACAACCTAGTGTTATTTAGGAGGCGGCCATGAGTGAGACCAATCTAATTATAAATGTATAAACAAAAAATCTATTTTCAAATAATACTAAACACGTGAATGGTTTTAAGTAAAATTTGTAGCCGTGTGAGAGGTGAGTCCATGGTCAGATGGCAACAGGATTGGAATACGACGGAATACAGCTAGTAGACGTTCAGGCTCATAACCATGAATAGGAACCATGGAGAGCTAAACTTTTTCCTGAGCCAGTATCTTCCTGAATATGGTCGCCTTCAGAAGTACCTACGTAGGTATGGACATGCAACGTAACCGTTCTGTCCGGAATGCGCAAATGTGGAGGAAACGTCGGATCGTGTGTTGTGTGTCCCCGAAGTGATAACTTAACTCTAAGATTACTTCGAGGACTCTCTCTCCAGAAAACTCTCCATATTTTGAGGAAAATCAAGGCTCATTTTTGGCAGAAGATACGTAGAAGATCGATAAAATGTTGCACTTTTTCGTTGATTCAAATTTGTTGAGTCATTTACATTGGACGTTTAGTTCGAGTACCAGTTCCGGACTGTAAAAAACAATAAAAAAAGAAGAAATAAGGAATAATAACTATAAACAAGGTTCCTGGGAGCTCTCAGCATGAAATCCAAAAATAACTCCGTTAAAACGCAATGCAACGTCTGAGAATCACGCCTTCCCTGTCTTAAAAGGTATTTTACAAACATAGGAAGTGCCGCTCGATGTTTTAAATCGATTTGCCTTCAGCGAAAAAACACCTTCCACAGATATATCATCACCTGGGCAGCAACGCCTGACTGGACCGGGCACGGCCATATAGACTTGTCAGCTCCTTATAGAGAACCCCCTGCCATCGGTTCAGCCGGTTCTGATTCGATTAATTTTCATATATATTGGAATGCCTGCCCACTGGTTACTACTAGAACGATTAGGGTACTTTATTGGCGTGGACAAATTTTACGATTATTTTACCGCGCCGAAAGGGGCTCGGTTCCGTCAGCTGGTACAAGTCTTACCCGTTCTAATTTGCATATTAATAATTCGCTATGAGAAAAAAAGAAGTAATTGCTAAGATTGGACTGGCAAAAGAGCAGACTTTATCCGCAGTCAAGCAGTATTATGAAGAGTCGCTTGAGGAAGTTTACTTATATTGGTAAATTGGTGGGAGTTTAGAGTTACTGGATAATACAATAGATCTAATGCCCTTTTTACATTTATTTTATTTATATTTATTTCTACCACAAAAAATATATATAGGTAGTTGATAAATCTAACTATCAGATTTTAGCAATGCGAAATACTAATGAATTATTAAAAGATCCATCACAATAATTATTTGCCTTACCTGACTGTGATATATATAAGCAATATTTTGAGTTGAACCTCTCGTTTAAATTTTTGACTGCGACCATTTTCTGCAATCGTTATTTGTCTTCTTGATTTTATTCATCATAAAGGTAAAAGCTTATAGAAGTTTGCCTAGAGTGTGAAAATAACAACGGTACTGATTTTTCAACTATCCAAATATCGTCTCTTTCAAATTAGTCTAATAATTCATCTCTTTGTTTTCCCTTGCAGGTAAGCCTCGATAGCTGTCAGCGCCGGCTGACCAAGGATTGCATGAACTGGACCAATCCATAACATTCTGCCAACTATACGGACGACATTTTCTCGGTAGGCTTATCGTGCACTTTTTGCGGTCTTGCAGCAGAATCTCAGCTAGTATTGTTGGGTTTGATTTGATTTTTCTTATGATCCAATGCAAAAGCCGACCACGCACGTGAATCGAACTTTTAGCTCCTCGCTGCATCGCGATCAACGTTTGTGGTGATAATTGTTTAATTATGGCAAACTATTTACATACACACATTTCCACTGTGCCAGCCAGCAGCAGTTAGCAGTCAAGCCAGCGTAGGTTAGCTGTGAATTTATGGAGTACCCTCCAATAGCGGCACAGCGAGCGGTGTAGCTGCTAGCAGACCTTCGTGTTTGACTGGGGCCACCTACCTACCTGGGATAGTACATAATTGAAAGCGTTCGGTTTGGATTCGGTTTCTTGTTGGCGCGCTTTTTGATTCCCAGTCATGCGGCTAAATAGCTGTGAAATCGAGTTAAAACTGATCCCGCTTGTACTTATGCATAAGCGCCTTTTGGCGTGCGATAGCGTGAGTGCAACACTTTTAGGATAAGTGTCGGTTGTCAGCGCTCCGAACGAGTTCGATGGGGCGAAAATGTGCAATTTTCTTCATATCGGTATATTTCAGGTAAATTTGAATGATTTTTTTTAATAAGCACCTAAGATAGAAACCTGGAAGGTTCCAGTTACTTAGCTTGAATACAACGCCCCCATCACACATCGTTCACTTGTTTTTGTGTATTAGTAGGGAAGATATTTTATGAATGTTTGCGTAGACAAGAACAAGATCTTTCTTCATTGCGGTTAAAGATTTTGATCTTCTGATATCGATTAATCACTAATAATAAAATATGTGGGAGAACAGCATCATAAGAGTGCACAAAATTTCGTTGCCGCCGGTGCATTACGCTTGCTCGTAGCTTCAGTGGGAGGTGATGTTCCGTTTTTATGATCCATTAAACTGTAAAGACGTTTACAAGCGGTACTAAACGACGTGACAGAATGAGCAAAGGGATAATGACAACTTCAGCACATCGGAGTAAGTGATGTCTTAGAGTGTACACTTTTTTCTTAAATGGTGCATTGGAATGATAAAAATCTGCATTCAAAGACGTCATTCACTCCGGACTATAATAGATAGATAAGTACTGGAACCGTCGTTTTCCCTAGTTATGCATGTTTAGACGTTGTTGCCTGTTGATTGTGACAGCTCGCAGTTAACAATCCAGATGTTTAACATTTGGCGGATCGAGTAAGCAAAATTAGGCCAGTCAGTAAAGGTGAATTTGCCCATGAAAACAAAGCTGGTGCATTCTTGGTTCGATTCGGTCTAGGAATATCACGAATTGAGGAACACTACATTATTCACTAGTTCCAAACATCATACCAATGATATAATGAGTGATTGTCATCTACTGCTCTCATAGCACAGGCCAGATTTGTAAATTTAAAACACAAAATAACCCAACGTTCCTAGGCAAAAAATACGCTGAAATTCTCCACATCTTTGCATCTGAGGGCTGACGTAAAGTTTCACTAGAAACGGCAAAAAAAAAGAAGAACACTCTAAATCAACTCCTATAAACATATCTTTCATTGAAACTTCTTGTTTTTGCGGCGGAGCTATTTATACATTTTTGTTTTTCACCTTCGCTCGATGCCATTCCCACCGATTCCCCTCGTCGTCTGGTCCTCGCTCAAATGAACCATCAAAGCAGGGGAGCATTTTTTAAAGGTTGTAAAACTTGCCTTGTCTGCTCATCGTCTGCTGCTGCTGAGAGATAGAAGCATGTCTATTATTATTCTCTTTTTTTGTTTTGTTTTTGGTAAGCTCTAGTACATCTCTATAGAATTCATCATGTTCAGGCTCAGAGATTCAACGAAGGACGGGACCGATTTTACGATTCGCGTTAAGGGTTTGATTTGGGTTCCGTTTTTCAACATTCAAGGATTTGAATTATCTTAAAACATTCTCAGGATGGCCAATCCAAAGTCTTGCGAAACGTAGAAAAAGACGGGATTGTGGTACCTGTGAAAAACTGGAAAAAGTTATGAAAAAGCAGCGTCAAATAATCTAGCAGATCAGGGTCGGATTTACAGCTATTGGGGCCCCGGGGTCAACAAACTGTAGCGGTCCCTTCAAATTTTGTTTCTAAGCACAGAACGGATGCAAATTTGGAAATGTTTGCTCCCCTGTGTTCAAACGATTCCAAGTCACGTCCTGAACAGCCTGTTGAAATTCAAGCACATTTGATAAAAAACTGATAATGCGGATCATTTGAAGTTTACATGGGAATAACTATGCAAAAGCAAACTTTTTGTTTACTGTTTACTAGCACTTTCTTAAATTCATCTGACATCATGTTGTATAGATGTTCTCATAGGATTTTTAGATTTTAAAGGATTTTAGATTTGATTTATTGAAATTAAAGATAAACTGTCCATTGTTGTAAAAAAAAATGTGAACATTTGAAAAAGGGTCCGTAATTGGCTGTCTGGCGAAGCTTCCGTTTGATGTCGGAATAGAAGCGTTTATGCCAACTTTGCGAATGCATCTCTTGATTCTACCAAAATCCCGAATACATTTTTGATTGGGCTACCCTGAGGCAGATTTGTCGGGTTGTGGATCTTGGGTACAAATGGGATCGAATGGGTATTCAGGAACTGTTATGTTTTTGTTTTTGCGTAATGCGCTGACGCTTTACCCGTTTAAAACACGTATTGTTCATCAGCATGATGTTTTTGTAGAAACGGGATCAAAATTTTCTTCAAACATTCGTTCTGGTACACATCTTGATTGATAGCCAAACCAGAGGGCTTTAACCATAGCATACAAAAACCTCTCCCGGAAATGTCAATGTACAGCATCACTTTCTGTTCAAACTTATGTTTATATATTTATTTTATGTTCGAAGATGCAGTAGAACTATCCCTGGAATAGTATCGACCGTATCCAGGAATGTTCGTCTTCGAAAGAAGAAAGTCACTTTCGTCGTCCAAAACAAAACATTTTCCGGAATAATGTTTTATCAACCAGCGGCATTGGGATTTCAGCATCGAGATCTGCTTCTCAGTGTATTCCGGGGCTCTTGTCTTCTTTAAGCACTTTATTCCGACTCTTTTCAATGTGTTGTAGATGTGCTGGTGAGAACAGTTGCACTTTTTTTGCGGCATCCCGTTGGCTCAGAAAATCTTTGTTGTTGAAGGCTCGAGGAAGAGAACAAATTCCTTTTGCGTCCATAATTTTGGCTGGTCTATCACTACCTTGCTTGCGAGTAGTTGTTGGGGATGGTCAGTCGAAGCCGCTACTTTTTCGCTTTTAAAATGTTTTACCGCATACTATTTTGACATTTCTGTGCAGTAAGTAATGTTGTACAACGCACTCGCGAAATGCTTCTCGTTTCGACGGTATTTTGAGCAAAACTTAGCAAACATAAACAAACCAAAAAATATTATCAAAAAGAGGAAAGAGAAAGCTAACACATACACACTCTCATTTCTCTCTGAGCTCGTTTGTTGTTGAGCATAGGGGCCTCGAAAAAAATCCAAAAGTTTAGATGCCACCCGTTAGTAATGATCAACATCATTTGGGTCTACTTTGGATTTAAATATAAAACATCATACCATCAGTATGCATTCCTTCTCTCGACTTTCATCTGTCACAACTTTTTATTTTTTATTTTAATCAATCGTAACAAAAACAAACATTCTACGAGCACCAACCACTAGAATCGCTGTAAAAAATAAGCAGTGCATCCAGATTTTAAGTGAATCGAGCTTTACAACTTAACCGGAGACACTTTTTCAGCCAAATGTTAAATGAAAAAGTTTGAAAAAAAAAATGAAAAAATGAAATAATTATTTAAAGTGAAATTCCCTAGAACTCAAAAATGACCGCCATCATGGCCGATATGCATTGCCACTTCGAATCCGAAGGCACAAATCTAAGAAACTACTAAGATTTCCTTAGACTTTATCAGAATTCTTTCTGCACTGCAGCATGTAAGTCTTTATTGTTTGGCAATTTGTGCCTTCAAAAAATCGTTGTTTTGATGCAAATCGGCCACGACCGCGGTTATTTTTTGTATCATAGCGACCTTCACCTTAAGAGATTGATAAGATTTTGGCATGGGCAAACAGCTGCTCAGTCCGCAACACTATATTGTGCAGTGTAACATACTTGTTGTGCCATGAATTCTCAACCACATTTCAAACTGGTTGTGCACAGACAGTATTAAACTAAATGAGATCAAATTTTGGAAGGCTTATAAGGACCTAATTTAAAATCGTTTAAGCAGAGGGGAGCGAAAATTTCAAATTATGCAAATGTCTAACGTTATTGCCATAGAAAATAGTAGGTGATAGTTTGTCAGGGCCCCTAAAATGTAGACATTTTTCGTCTCAGATCGGCACTGACTGGAATTGGTACCAGACCGATTGCGTAGTGATGAAAAGGCGTCTTTTTTTTTTTTTAAATGAACCTCTTTCAATGATTATACGGCAGAAGGCCATGGAAAAAACTTGGAAAAAGTATTCGAACACACTTTTCGATTCGGTTTCAGATCAATATCGAACTGATGTATGGACAATGTCGGGTTAGCGTTTGCAAGGAGTCAGTATGGTGTCCGGTCCATAGAGGTTACATCCAATCGAATGGCATCGAGGGTTTCTCATGTGTAGACAATTCTTGCAATTTTCAAATCTAGAAAGGTCGATAATCATACCTTCAAAGTAAGCCCCTGTGATAGATAATAGCTGGCTTTTTTCATTTTCGTCAAATATAATCACTAGAATTGAAGTCTACTTATTGCCAAACACCAAAACCATACTATAATTGTTATTTTTGTTTCTCCGTGCGTGGAGTAACGGTTATAATGTAGAAGGAAACATTCGCTCATCACCATGAAGCCCCAAGAGTGGACAGTAAAAGCCCTACGCTCAATTTCAAACTACTTCTATTCAATTTCATAACCTGCCGATCTCTATCGGACCTATCGATACTTTCTTTTCACACCTTTGGTTCTAGCAGAAATTGCTGTTCACTACTGGGATCCCATGATGTTGGGAAGATATTTCCAATTTCAGAACATTATAATTTAAATTTGGCGCACTGTACGCTATAAAAAAACATAATTAGTAATGCAGTAATGTTTTGCTAGAATGATATGAAGAGAAAGTGTTGATAGTTCCGTCAGTGTACGGCAGATTGTGAAAATTGAAGTAGAAGTATTGAAAATTGAGCGAAGGGCTTGAATATAGCAGTACTCGAACCAAGCACGCATTCCTTTGCCTTACATCCCTAGCGGGGTAGGTCAAGGCAGGAACGAATCCGCCACTTTGACAGGCAACAAGGTGGCGGATTTTGTATCAGAACTCACATCTTCCGAACCATCCGTTGAGATTCGTTACATTTTTTAACCCAGTAACACCCAATGTACCTCACAATTAGCGCCGACACCACGAGCCCCTGGGTCTGTCTCGTTTTCGATGTCCTGCTTGGTTCCAATCCAGCGCTTGCTTGCAGATTTTGTCTCCGTTCCTAGTGTATTATCCGAGATCTAGTTGTGAGGTCAACAGACACGAATCATATACTGCAGGCATCGGTTGATGAAGACCTGAAGCTCATGAGTGTTCTAAGCTGATACACCACCACAGATTTCACGTTTGAATTGAAAATGTGAATTTTAGTGCGTTGATTTATCTGGTTTGATCTCTGTACATTTGGTAAACTAGCAAAAGCAGCCCTAGCCTTCTTGATTCGTGCACCTATGCCACTCGTGGATCCGCCGTCTGCCGCTATCTGGCTGCCAAGATGTTGGAAACTATCGACTTTCTCCACTACTTGTCCCGCTACCGAAAAGTTGGAAAGGCGAGGTCGTTGAGCTTACTCTACATATCAGAGCGCCGTTGCACTAACAGCCAGCTTACAGTCGCAATCAGCGAAATCGAAATCGTTGAGGTGCTCCATAGTGATAGGCTGCCAAAGCAGCCCACACTTCGGTACAAAGCCAATAACATCTTCCATGGTCTCGTCGACTGCGTTGACATCCTTGCCTCACACCGGCGACTACCCGTATAGGGTTGGACTCGCCTCGATGAGGTTGGCGATTTTATCCGGGACTCCTTTGCGTTTCAGGGCGCCCCACAAATTTTCGTGATTGAGTCTGTCGAAAGCTTTTTCGTAGTCAATAAATACCAAATAGAGGGACTCTTGGAATTAGTTGATTTGCTTCAGGATGCTTCGGAACGTGACAATAAGGTCCATACAAGATCTTCGGTAGCGGAATCCTGCCTGATGCCATCGGCGAGTTGTGTCGATCTTCTCATGTATCCGATTCAGGATAATTTTGCTTGGAACTTTGAGAACAACTCACAACAACATGATACTTTGCCAACAGTCGCACACAGTCAGATTCCACTTCTTAGATGTACGATGTATGATATGTATGATATAGGCTATGACCCATTGTAGCACGGAAGCTAAGTCCAACAGCATTGAGCTCTCCTCTCGGTTAAGCTTAATCAAGCTTTAATAACCATTATCCAGTGGTATTGGAGGCAAAATCAGTGGTATGAAGGGCCAAAAACGGGTTGGGTGGAACGATAGGTAACATCACTTATACGTATCAACAGGGATATAAACAATCTCATTCCATCAACTAGATTGAATACTTGGTCAAAAGAGCGAGCTATCTATCATGAGGATGCTCAATAGGCGGGAAGAAAAGCTCGCCTCTATACACAAACTGTAAGCAATGGGGAGTTACCATTCCCACTCTTCCCATCCAGAGTACTTCAAAAGGATGCCCTGATGGTCCCTCCCATTACCCATTACATTATTAGATGTATAATTATGTTCATATTTATATAAGAGAAAAGTTCTATGACATCCGTTTCTACTATATTATTTTATTTACATGGCATAACGTCACAATACTATAACATAGCCTGATACACAATATCCCTCCATAATGCCCGATTCGTGGCTGCTCCTCTCCAATCCCTTGGGCACCTTGTACCCCCTAGGTCTTGCTCCACCTGGTCTGACCATCTTGCTCGTTGCGCCCCACGTCATCTTGTACCAACCGGATTCCCGTCGAACACCATTTTTGCAGGATAGTTGTCCGGCATTCTCGCAACATGTCCTGCCAAGCGTATCCTTCCAGCTTTTGCCACCTTATGAATACTGGGTTCGCCGGCGAGTTGCGCGAGCTCATGGTTCATCCTTCGCCTCCATAGTCCGTCCTCCTGTACTCCACCAAAGATGGTTCTTAACACCCGTCGCTCAAAAACTCCGAGTGCTCGCAGGTCCTCTTCAAGCATTGTCCACGTCTCTACTATATATGATCTTCAATATGTTGATACTGAAATGACATAAATGTTGTATATAATTTCCTGCAACCAGGACTAGTTTAGTCTAAAAAGACCAAAACATGCAATCATATGTGTACAAACATGTATGTATTCGTTTAATAATATATAAGAAATATATGTATAAGAAACTTTAATTATCTAAAACGAAAATACATAACAGATGAAATTCTACATCCTGAAAAATCAATATGTTTTCAAATGATATACAGTGATGATACGATGAAAATAATACGGTGTTTTAATGAAATACTAAATAATATACATATTATACTAAAATGCAGCTATTTGCCTCTTCAGCTCATGCGGTGTTTGATGATTTTAACTCTGACATGGCGAAAACTTCCAAGGTCTATTACTGATTGTTGGACCAAAACATTTTTTGATATTATTAAAAAATAAAAAAAAAATAATCACTTGGCGGCAGCCCAGCAAAATAGCAAGGAAAATTTAAGCTAACAATAAGGTGGAAATTTGAATTTTCCGACTACTCTTGTTTGCTACTGGACCCATAAATAATTCTCTATGTCTGTGAAATAGGAAATGAATGATTATAATCAATGTTAGTTTGTGAATTATTAAATTTCTGTGATGAATAAGGAAAAAGCTTTTATGAGTATAATTTGCCGTATATATGATCCTTTCTTGAAAAAAAAAACTTGAAAAAACTTTTCCTAACTTTTCAAGTACCTAGCGTGGGTTAGGTGAGCTTAAACTTACTAAGATGCATAAATGTGAAGCTGAAAATGCCAGATAAAATAGCATATAAAATATAGTGAAGGGGTGTAAAAAATATAAAATGATAATAACAATTCTATTTGTGATTAAATGTCTGCAGATTGTGGTCTTACTGCAATTGTATACGAACACTTGCGTATCCTGAAAGTATAGATAATGTATCAAGGTGGCAAAAATTAAAATTATCATACAATACTTGGGAATTACATGGATGATCTGAAATTATATACCGTATACAGAATAGTATATCTAAAAATTCGATGTATTGCGCCGTTGCTTTGCAACGCAATAATCATTTGTAGCGCATCTCATAGGTACTACAGTGATTTTAATCAATGAAATGAACCATTCGAATCCCATAGCTTTCTGCAGTAATTATACAAAAAAGTGAGTAGATAAATACAGTGGAAAAACTAATTGATGTGATATTATCACAATGGAACTGGCTCTCAGCTTCGGGTCCTGACAAAGAATCCGTACTGAGCCCTTGCGGAACGACAAGCCGGCCAAATCAGCGCAAGGCCCTGGTGGAAAGTGTCGAAAATAAAAACAATATACGAAGCGGGGCAAAAAGTGAAAATGTAGATTTTATGGACCACCCTTACTAAGGAAGGGGCAAGGAACAAGTTTATCGATTTCAATGATTCACGTTTTCAGTGAAATTGGTCCTAAATTCTAAATTTTTATGGCAACCCTCATTTTGTTCGGATAGAAATGATAAACTGCACATTTCGCATTTTTCTAAATTTCAAGTCACTTAGATCGGTTGCTTAGATGCTCTAAAGTGATCATTTAGCAAAGTAGTGCGTCCAAACAGTTCAAAAAACGGTTCTCCACCCTAGCTATTCCCCACTGCCATGGAGGAGGAGTTGGCGACAGATTCGCATGCTTGCCGCGCCACGGGGACGGCAACAATACTGAGCGGTTTGACGACGATGGCGACAACGAAAGCAGCACTCTACGATACAGAACGTCAACGACGGCGACGACGATGCTGGAGCTACAGGGGCTAGTGTATGGGTGTGTTTGTGCAGTGCAAATTTTATTTATTATATTTTGAAATAACTGCGCTGGCAACGACGATCGTATGTGTGCCCATGCTCATTGGTAGGTGTCTGTGATACAGAAGGGGGAGTTGGGGCTGCTGGTGATGCTAAAGATGCTGCTGCTGATGATGATGGCTCTGGAATCACGCAGGGAAACGAGCGCGCGGGTTTTTGTTGCTCTCGTTTTAGTTTCCTCCGTCGGCATGACCGTGGTGGCGACGCGTCGCCGCCGCCACTATTGCCTGCTAGGACTGAAGACGTCATGGTCCATGGTTTCGTTTTCGAATCATGCTGTGTCCTGGAAGTATGGTCTGATACGTGATAATTTTGGTATCGGATCAAAAAGCCATTGACGCACAAATGAATTCAACAATGTTGGGTTCTCAATTTCTTTTCCAAGTACTAAAACCAGCTTCACGAGTAACGATTCAGTTAATTGATTTATCAACCTCCCATTAAGTGAGGTAGTCAAGCGGTTGGCGGCATCGTCTACGATGTGCAACTCTACTTTCGACAGTGCCACGCCAAATGCGTGTACCACAGTCTGTCCGTCGGTGATATTCCAAACAAAAACAGTAAAACGACGACTTGACGGAACTGACTCGCCTACGTTTCGACCATTAACTAGGGTTTACATTTTCCTTAACATTCAAAATTGCACCGGAGGTACGAACATTCCGAACGATGCCCGGATCGATATGGCTCATTTTCAGCGTGACAATTTGAAACATCAGCATAGGTACCATCAAGCACGAGTCATCGGTGACAACCGAGTTTGTGGGGCCGGCCGTGTTTAGAAGTTGCCCATCTCAAGCTACTAAATTCCCACCAATTTACGACGGAGACCATTTACATCGGTTGGAGAAGGTTTCGTGTTTCATGAATGCTTGCCACCACGCTCCGCCGGTTGACATTAAGTGCAGCCGATTTCGGGATTAGACGAAACATTCCCCGGATGACAAACGTCACTAGCTCTCTGAAGATCCAAATAATCACACGTATTCGCTCGCTCAGGACACATGTTAGACACGAGATTCACGAAATACAGTTTCTATTTATGCTTATCTCGTTTTCTGGTGTGCATTTAGTCTAGGCCAGTTCTTGAAAAAATCATAGAAAGTGGTGGAAATGCATCACTTTCCCCGTCATTTTTAGTATTCGCTGAATTTCAAGAATGTGAAAAAAAATACTAATATGGCCAAACCTGCTGTGCACAGGTATTGAAAATAAAATAAAATGAGCCGTTGGAAGAGACAAAGCTAAGAAAATTAATGCGTCCAAGTCAGCTACAAACCACGATGCTAATTTTTCGCGGCAATCTCACTTGTTGACTATGCACTTTACTGAAGCCAAAATACGCAAATCCGGTTTACTTGCTGGTCAATTTTCCGGAGGTTAGTTCAGGTTTACACATCGCAGAAATATGATTCCACAAGTTCTTTGAATATTCATCCACCGTGCGGCAAGTAGAAGCAAAATATCAAAACTTAGACAAAGGAAAAACCGAACCGATAGAACACTTTGTCCGGTTGCGGTTAGATTACCGAAAACATAAGAAACGGGAGAAAATCCGCTAAAGCGCAACCCGAAAACAGATTGCGGCAATCACACATTTAGGGTAAGATTCGCCGCCAAGCACATGATTGTATAATACGGCACTCGAAGATAATTGTTGTTGTTTTTATTATTGACGCTTTACATCCATCGGGCGCATTCGAAAATAATATAATTTTACCTAGAATCCAAGTCTATAACACATATTCAAAAGAATGATGGATTTCGCGAAAACGATGCAGCGAAAGAAAAAGGCGCTCTTTCGAAGCACGGGTTGCTTCGGTCTCCTCTAGATTTTTTTGTGTGTTTGCGCATAAAAAAATCAAAATTAGAAAAAAAATACCAGAACACCGAAAAAAAACAAAACGACCTCATAACCGATTGACCGGCTCTCATCAACGGTAAAATGAACAGAATAAAATGACAGCGGAGAAGAGAGGGAGCAGCAAACGCTTAATGTAAACAGGATCCACCGTGAATTCCTTACTCAAATTTGCTGCTGCTGTTGTCGACCGTCGTACACATGTAACTTGAGATTTTTTTCTATAAAAAGGGACAGCAAAAAATAGCAAAAGTATACGTAGATACCTTGCTAAAAAGCACCTCTAGAATAACAAGCGAACCACCAACGAGTGGTAAGAAAAATGGCAGCCCCATTTTGAACAATACTTTCGACGGTGGAAGTTAAACTGGAATATTTAGAAAAAAAAATTATCTAGAAAGTTTTTGAAATTTCCTTTGTAGGATTAAAATTGAGAATTTTTTTAAATTCATCGATTTTTTCGACCTTTGGTTCGTTTTTTGATTCTTATAACTTATAGTTTATTTCGTACTGTTGTCCTATTTGACCGCTTGTTTGTCTTGGGCTGCACACAAAAGTCGATTTTCATTCGTTTCGTAGCTGCACGAGCAGTCTACGAAGGGTCTGTACGTCGGTTTGTTTTGATCGACCTCATCCATTGCGCGCCTCTGGGAGTTGACATTAGTTTTCTCCATCATGAAGTCCGACGATGTGTCCAGCCCACCGCTCATCTTTCTTTGTTTTTCAAGTTTATTGCTTTCACAATAAGCTAATTGCTTGCTCTAAATTGAGTGTTCTAAATGCACTTCTACAGTTATTGAGAGCTTTCGAGATCAGTACCATTTTTGCATTAGTATCGTTGTTATGCAAGTACAATCATACCGTATGCTCAGGGAGTCGTAAACCATGCTAGACCATGCTTTGCAGCTGCGCTTTCACCGACTGAATTAAGGGAGGACCCACCGTCTTCTTTCTTCTAACTGACTTTAACTTTTTTTCAACGAACTCTTCTCTGCTCTCAACTTAGTATTCTAGAAGTACCCCCATAATTATTAATTGACAGCTTTCTGCATGAATATATTGTGTGGCAACCCCAATAATTGTTAATAAGTTGCACTATTGAATATTTATTGTTGATTTTAACACCAGGTTCAATGAACAGCCATGGAAGATTCAAATTTTTATGTAGAAACATTCCCAAACCATCACATTCTGAACACTTTGAACAGCTAGTTTATCACGAGAAATTTCAGAAAGATGTGCTGCATACACCCATTTTGCTGGTTGTGGTGATCCTATTACAGGAACATTATTTCGACCGAAAACAGAATTTCATAATCACCGTGCCCCTTGAGCAGCATCCAACATCTTTCGACTCTTGCAATCTTCTGCTTTTCAATCAAGCAATGTACCCCTTGTTTTTTTGTATGGATTCAGTCCATGGTCGTCTTTCAAAATACTCATGATCGTTGACTGCGACATTCCTAGTTTTTTTGGGCATCTTTCGGCCAGACTTACCAGGATTTCGCCTAATTCGCTCTCTCAGTCGTTTGATGACACCTAACAGTGCGTTTACGATCAGGTCTGGGAGGTATTTTCCAAGAATCGGTTTCTTTGCAGCGTTCTTAGCTGGTGCGAAAGACGAATCTCTCGTTTATTTCGACTGGTTTTAATTTATTTAAAATAGTACACGGTATAAAATGTTTCGAATACAGACTTATCACGAGCTTCATTTTCTCGTCCATGATTACCACGAGTCTCAAAGGAATGAAAATTCAAGACAAGCTTTCAAGCCGTGTTGACATTTGAATACACTCTAAAAGAAAAAAAAAATGCAAACATGTCTGTTATTAACACATCCAAAGCTACACATGTTTAAGAGACACTGACAGGAATTACCACTCACCCTGTACAATGGGCGGCACCTGTTATAAGAGTCTACGGATATCGTCATGCGGAAGCGCATGGTCAAGCCCTCCGTCTCGGAGCAGCAGGCCACCAAGTAGTAGTGGCTGCAGACAACTGTCAAGGAGAATTACCCGGCGAAGCGTGATGTGGCTGTGGTGTTGAACAATGAGACATGTCTGACCCTGGATGGCAACAATTGACAGGGGACCGCATATTTCACGTCCCACACCAAGTAGGTTAGCAGTGAGTTCAAGAATATCGCCTTCACCTGGAAGCGCCATATGGGAGGGGATGTAATGTTTTAACCCACTACGCCAAAAATGTTGGGGAAACCTCCAAACGTTCCCCAGCTAAGGTTAATCGAGAATGTTGGGCTAACCTTTAACGTAGAATTAATTTTGTGGTAAGTAGAGTGATTGCGGTTTTTTGAGTCGGGGTCGTGGGAAATGGCGATGGCGTTGATTCTTCATTTTAATTGCAGTTATCTAAAGAATGGATTGGAAATTGTGAATAAATAGTGAGATTTCGAATGGCTAGGTAGATTGGTTATTGAGATGGGAATTAGGTGAAAAAATCATAATGGTTTGGGGGTAAGGGAATTTGGGGAGAGTTTTGAGGGGGGAGAGTAGTAAAGGGGGGGGGGGGGGAGAAGAGGGTGTGGCTGTAATATTATTGCTAAGGCGGTATTTCAAAATGGACAAAATAAATCATACACCTGATTTTTTTTTATTAAACGGTTATGCCTTTGACTTTATTCTTCAACTTTCAATACTTAGTGTGACCCCCCTTAGCCTTCAACACTGCTTCCAGTCGACGCGGCATACTTTCGACAAGCTTTTTGAGGTATTCCGGATCAATATGTTCCCAGGCTGTTTCGAGAGCTTCAAAATAGTTATTTTTGTTGGTTACCGATGTCTTGTCCACTTTATCGTCCAGATAACCCCACAGATTTTCAATCGGATTCAAATCAGGGGATTGCGGAGGCCATTCGAGCATTTTGATTCGGTTTGACTTGAAGAACGCAGTAGTTTTCTTCGCGGTGTGCTTTGGATCGTTGTCCTGTTGAAAGATGTAGTTGGTTTCCAGGCCAGTTTTCAAAAGAGACACCTCCAAATTTTCGCAGAGCAAGTCGATGTATATATCCGCAGTCATGATCCCTTTGATATGTGCCAAACTTCCTACTCCAGACCATGCGAACGCTCCCCAGACCATGATATTCCCACCTCCATGCTTCATTGTCTTCTGGATGTATCGATCCTTGTGTGCTTCACCAGAAGCTCTCCAAACTCTCGAGCGCCGTTTTTGTCCGAATAGCTCAAACTTACTCTCGTCCGTCCATAAAACCCGTTTCCAGAAGTCTACCGACATACCAGCGTTTTTTTTGGCAAACTCCAGCCGCTTCTTCTGGTTCCGCTTGCTAATGAAAGGTCGCTTGGACGCCAAACAGCTCTTTAATCCACTGTCGTTGAGCCGTCGACGAACAGTACGTCGATCAACACTTAGATTTAGTGATTCAGCAATCTCTCTCGATGAAAATTTCGGATTTTGCTTAGCCAATCGAACAATCCTGACATCCTCACGGTGTGTTGTCGAACGATGACGTCCTTGCCCGGATAAGTTTTTCACTATTCCTTGGCTTTCATACTTCCTCCATATGTGTTGCACAGCCCCAAGTGAAACTGAGTATTTTTTAGCAATATTCCGGAGAGAAAGGCCGTTTTCACGATCGCGAATCACCAATTTTCTGACATCAAGCGAATATCTGTTTCCTATGGAAAACACCACATCTGCGCTGTGACTACAACTGTCAAAGAATGCAGTGCTGCCAAAATATTAAAACTGGCTTTAATAATATCATCGAGAAATCCGATTTTTGAAGTGTATGATTTATTTTGCAGGATGGAGATCTTTCAAGTCGGTTTTTTGCACCACCTGCGGTGCGCAGGACCCTTAAGTAAGTTAAGTAAGTATTTTAGAGAATTTTGCGTTTCAAAGCTTGAGATCGCCAGATCCTCTCGAAAGATGGAGAGCAGGGGAGAGAATTTAAAAATATGACATAAATCTTTGGTGTTTTTGTTTATGTGATGGTTCATTCCACATAAGCATTTATTCAACTAAGAATGTTGACCCTAAAAAATCCTTGATGAATTCACTCAAACGTCCACTAAGATTGTTTATAAAGCATTAAGCGCGTTTCTTCAGTTGAAGTGCTTCTGGGGCTAGTTTCACTTAGTGTGTTTTGATTGCGATGCCTGATGTTGTTTTTATTCACGCAGGTGTAGCGCGTTAAAAACACATAGAACTTGGGATTTGAAGTGACCAGTTACTCGTTCAACGTGGAACATCTAGTGACTCTTTAGAGCACGAGTTTCAGTTGTTTGATCATCATCAGTTGGAATCAGTCTGTAACCGGATTTTAACTAAATTAAGAACTTCACGAAGACATGGATGACTCTTATTTGATTAACGCTAGGGAGCTCTTGTCGACATACCATCGAAAATCATAATCCAACCGGGACACAGAATTGCCTCCGATCGGACACCAACTCGATGTTGACCCGACATCTGTCCCGACATGGACTACAATTTGAACCGACATCAAGTCTACATTGGGTCGACATTGACCTCTGTTTAACCTGACATTGATCCAACACATGGCGACTTATATATTTGGGTATTTTTTAAGGTCCTAGCAAAGCTCAGTGCACTCCTCGAATGTGCTTCTCGCATACAATCTTGCATAAGAATCAAAATCTCGATTCACGAATGATCGTTCCAAAGATGATTGCCGATGAATTTGGATACAACGAATATTATATTGTTCAGATCATTCAGATTTCTATTTTACTTCTCAGTGAATTCATCGATATACACAATCTACGATGTTCGTTTCGGAAGGGGGTGAATGCGGGTGTGAATTAATGGAAGCGACTCATCATAGCAAAGACCATTTCTACGAAGAATAATGTCTTGCTTCAAGTTTTCTGATTTTCATTCATCCAGTTGTATTTCTAAAAAACACAATTTCTTTTACGAATTATAAACGAATTTGCGTCCAACATTGTTAAACTTACATCACCTCTGACAATCCATTGCCTGAAACCTCCGTTACAATTCCCGTTCAACTATTCAACAGGTCTTAAGTAATAATGAAAAACGCTGATTGATTACGAAGACTTTGCTACATTTTCCTACATACTTGTTGCATAATATGCTGGCGAGAAGTATCATCTTCCGAGCTATCAGAAACCGCTGAATGGTTTATAATAGCGCCATAATTAACGAAAGAGACATTCTTAAGAGAATCTCTCATTATAGCTTTGGTCCTTTTGATTAGTTGTGCAAGAATTTATTTCTGACAATGAATTCGATTTGAAAAATCACGTCTCGGCCTACCATAAAATCCCATAGAACCTTTTTCATTCGAAATAAATGGAAGCAATCCCGATTTCAGTCTAGGCAAAAAAAATTCCAACAGGAGACACGACTCGGAATTCACGACGACAGCCCCTCAGTTGTCGCTTGAAAAATCACGTCTCAGCATCAGTATCTTCATCTCAAATCTGTACCACAAACTTTGAACCCATCTCCCAGTGTCATCAAAAGCCCCTCTGCTCTATCGCATACCGATCTCAATTGAACTTAGTTGATCTTTTGTTCACCGAAAAGGCAGCTATGGCATTCCCAGAGTAATAGTTAGTAGTTAGTAGTTTTAACGACCTTAACCGCCACATCAGCAACAGCAAAGATCGGTTCGGTTTTCATCCTTTTCACACATCCACTTTTATAGAAAGTCACCTCAAGGTCCCGCACGCGGCGGAGAAAAAAAAATCAGTCAAAACGAATTTCGAGTCCCGTGTTCGTCGTTCTCATGTGCATAAATTTATGCTAATTTACCTTGTGTGATATACACCGCTGCTGCTGCTGCTTTTGCCTCACCGGAGTCTTTGAGCAGTTTGTGGTTTTTCTTCTCCTGTTTGTTTTTTTTTTTGCGAATCCATCCTACCCTTATACTGCCTGCCATTCTGCATGTTTTATTGAATCAATTTAGCCCGAGCGTTATTTTCATAAATTGATGTTATTGGTTAGGTTTGCTTTCGGCCATTTTCAGCAGACCAGTGAAAGTGCAAAGCACCACACGAACGAAATCGCTTTGTCCAGCAAGAAAAAAAAACCTCGCTACGGGTGGGGGGCGAACAATAATGGATTGACGGTGCAGCAACAGCACCAATCAGCTCATGCTTTCTTCTGTCATATAAAAAAACAAATTTGGCCTCATTTTGACCTAGATATTAATTGAATTTTCTCGTTCTCGTTCCTCTATTTGCAGGTACGGTACCTACGATGAGCTACAATTGTAGAACTAGAATCCTCTTCTTCTAGCGCAGCTACTCTCCTCTGTGATGTTGCTAGGGGACCAGTAGCAGGATGATTCACCTGAATAACTACCATTCCATCGAATGCCCTCTGATACACTAAGGGTGCAGTGGCAGCAGACAGCATCGACTTGGGTCAAGATTATTTTTAGCATCGTAAATCAATTAGCATTTTCAGTGGATTGCTGAGCTGAGCTGGGTTGAGCGAACGTTCATTGGTTTGCCTTAGCAGAAGGGTAGTTTTTTTTCTCTGCTCTTCACAGGTGCTAAATCGAAACAGAAAGCTTGGTGCACTGTGAAGAACCCGGTAACATTGCGTCATGTAATAGATTGCATTTCGTCATTCCAGACAACCTGGCGCTTAGAAGAGAATTGCCATCATGCCATTGCAGATGGCAAGCATTACAACAGCTGGTGGTCGGTTGCAGGGAGTTTGATCGTTTGTAGACATTGCGATTGAGGGTGGCCATGGGCAAGGATTTCCATCTGGGCTGAGCCTAGAATCATATACTGTCAATGCAGAATTATCAAAACGGACTTGATTAGCTAGGCATGACCGTTTATCCCACACAGAAAAAAATAATGAATTTTAACAGGCGCGTAAAATTTCCCCTCGTTTGAATCCAAGCCAAAGGAAGCGTAAACAACGAAATTGTTTGCAATCTTCCGTACAATAGACGAGATTCAGGCGTTATCTGACTTTCATGTACATGAAATATCGTCGGAAAAGATAAATTCTTCCCCACCGTGCCGCGACAAAAGCAGACTTGCTATTTCGAGTCGTTTCTGCTTGGAAGGTTCCGAAACACCGTGAACATTACGTTTCTTCAGACCTGCGGCCATTTTACGTACAGAGCGCTGTGATTTTTGTCTAATCCGTTCCCTGACCACTTAAACAACTCGTGCAGTCCGCACCGTACGAGTACGACCGGATCTCTTCCGGTCATCCAACGAGCAGGTGCCACTGTACCTTCGGATGGTTTGGTACACAAAATTCCGCTTTACTCCGAGGTTTTTCAAATTTCTGAAAATAGCGCCCGGGCGCTCACCTTTCAAAAACTTTTTTATCACCACAGCACGAAACTCCTTCATCGCTGGTAAAAGATAAACACCGAATGAAAACAATCGGACATAACCTAAAAGCGTTTGTATAAACATAGTGCAAAACTACACCAACACATACGTGAAGCATGTTGAGTAGTTGCAGTACACCAATGCAAGGAAAAAGTGTATGAGAATATATTGGACATGGTGTACAGTCGGCGGAATAAAAATAGTACCACCATGCTTTTTTTATATGTATGAATGTGTAATTACCCACCATTTAATTGAATTCTTGTTAAATGTTCTCAGATGTGTTACCAATCAAGCCAGTGTAAAATTATTTAGTTTTCTGGGACTATTTACATGTTAGTACTAAAAAACGAAATAAATATAACCACCTTTACTTTTAACCAAAAAACAATTCATAGTCTCAAAATTCAACTTGAAGGAGTACTTAGAAATGAGTATACGAGCCATTGTTTTGGATAACTTCAATTAGTCGGGATTTCATGGACAAAAACAGCTTCTCCAGCGTATCCTGCTTAATCTGCTCCCAGCATGCTCGAACTCGTTGTTTCAGCATGTTTACGTTGTCGAATTGCTTGCCATTTTCGTAAACGAGACGAGCAAGAATATACCAGACGTTCTCGGTTGGATTCAGATCCGGAAAACAAGCTGGGCAGTCGAGAACCTCAATGTTGTTGTAAGAAAACCACGCCTAAGTCAGTTTTGAGCTGTGAATAGCCGCATTATCTTGCTGAAAAACAAAGTCTGGGCCCATCAGTGACTCGCCGTGTTCATTCAAGCTTATCTCGAGCATCTCCACGCAATCTTCGGACTTTATTTAAGTGGAAATCCACGCCAACGGAAGCTTTCCTCGAAAGGAAAAGGCGCCCTAAACCATCAGTGTTCCAGCCATCCGGACCGTCAAGGTTAAACTTCTTTTCATCCGAAAACAGCACGTTTTTCCATTCATGTACATGAAATATACCATTAATTTCTGCCAAATCTAGCATGCCTTTTATATGCATTAGATGACGCAGAAAATTACATGTTTCTTTCTATCTGTGCAATTTATCGTTGGTAACTAAACTTTGAAAATAATCATACACTAATTACGTAAGGGTCATAAAAATTTCAGATTTGTATCTTACAAATGGGTGGAAGGGGACTTTAGAACAGTGAGAAAAGTCTTACGTAATACGTGTATGGTCCCTTGTAGGCAACACTTCCAGTCATCCAGTTGGCGTTTGAAGAGTCGTGAAAAATATTTTCCACAAGTGCAACTCTCCTGCGGCGAATCTTCCCCTGTCAGTGCACAAAATAGCACTTGAATACAAAGAAAGGGACTGCTTTGGTGGCGATTGTCCTTGATGCAGGATTTACCCACACCGCATGGATGCAAGGGGCACTGTACTTCGACGTAGAATGACATTTACTTGCGAGGAAACCATTGTTGGATGTCACCACCCGTCGGAGTCTTTCCGCTTCCACTTTAACCGGGCCACTAAGTCAGCACGCGTGAGCGCAAACTCCGCACGGGGTAGGTAAATCAGCAGTGATCCCATAAATTACCCCATCATTATGGTAATACACGTATTCATTCGCACCAATAAAACCAAGCTTCAAAGTTTGAATTTTAATGCGTAGTTGAGCGTCACTTTGTGTTCGCTCAGCTAGCAATCGTCATGCATCGACGTCGTCTGTTCTGGAAGAGAAGGGTGAATCAAAAAAAAAAAAAAGTCATAAAATATGTTTCTTTCACCTCTACTGACGCTGCTGTTGCTCGATGGTTGCTATCCTCATATTCCAAACTCTGGTGCTCATATCTAGACGAAAACTGAAGTTGCGAGTTGTGCGAAGAGAGCGACCTCTTTTTTTACGATCAAGCATGGACATTAAGATATTAGCTGCCTGACAGCGAAATTTTAACGCGTGTCTATTTGTATTACAAAAGAATAATTCATAAATCCGCTCTGTTGAATATGTTTTTGAAAAAAAAGCAAGGCACCCATCATCAACTCGAAGTATGCGTACGCACAGCTTCTCCAGAAAAGATCGAAACTAATAAAATGTCACATTTCCATTCACACAATCACACGACGCAACTCCGAAGAACATGTACCGGGCACGACTTTATTTCATTTCTTACACGAATGGCAATTAAATTCTATAATGGGTTTGCATAAATCAGACCTCATGGAAACGATTATGAATTTTTATTTCACAAATCGTCCCGATGCCATCAACTATTATTCACCCCATCTGGAATTGATCGTTTCAACACACACGCATTAGCCAATTAGGTTCGTCAGAGTGAAATCGTTATTGTAGGTATATGGCATTTACCCATTCCATCAATCCTCGGTAGACAACTGCATGTGTTGCTGTTCAGCACGAAATCGCACTCGCTGTCACCCAGTCGCCTATGGGATGAAACTTTGTCGGACTAGACTGATCGTCGCTCGTCGAGCGGTGGCTGTGTTGAGCTGCAGCTCGCTCGGAGCGACTAAAGGTATGAGAAATCAATTAATGTAATTCTCTACTACCTGTTGGTATACGAGTTATATTGGCTTTGACAGCTGTGCTCCGACTCTCTACTGGCAAGTTATTTCTTTCACGTTTTTACTACATTGTTGTCCATGGGGGTACAACACTCATCTTCGCCAAAGCGTGTAATGTCTAACTTCTGGTCGGTAGATTAAGGATCAACCTTTTGATGAAACACCGAGCATTCGGAATCTCTAAAGAATGGTAGATTCATGCATCGACTAAAGCGTTCGATACATTTTCATGGAAGCTAAAATAATGACTTGTAGCTAAAAGGGCGCTATTCAGAAACCACGTAGATTCTTTTTTTTAATCTCAGACCCCCTCCCCCCACGTAGACTTTTTTCCATACTTTTTTTTTTTTTGAAATTTTGTATGGAGCGTTGACTTTGGTCAGACCCCCCTCCCCTAGAAAAGTCTTCGTGGTTTATGGATAGCCCCAATCGAGAATGATTAATATTCAATGGCGTTTAATTAATTACCCTTTAATCTATACACAAACTTTCAAAACCAGATGTTATTATGTTTTGTACACGTATGGTCGAGCGGGGCTAGTTGGTCAAATTTCAAAGCCGAACTCAATAACTTTTACGTTCAAATGTTGTGATGAGTATACACCGTGTCCAATATATTCTCATACAAAATAAAACTATTTATTTCAAATCGATAATCCACATTCTATTGATAACTTTACCCATTATATTGCAATATAATACTGATCAACTACAGCATATGTTTTGGAATAACACCGCCTTTAACCTTCTTGACCAGCTCCAAACGTTTTTCGAAACCGTCACAGGCGGCACTCACGCTTCTATCGGCATTTCGTCCCAAATTCGTTTAATTACTGTTTTGAATTGGTTCATATTAGACGCCCTGTGGTCATTTACCTTCGCCAGCATGTATGACCATACGAAATAATCCAAGGGATTCAGATCTGGAGAACTGGGAGGCCATTCATTCTTGTCCAAAAAATCGGTCAAATTTTCTCGGCACCAGCCCTGAACGAGATTTGCAGTATGCGATGGCGCTCCGTCCTGCTGAAACACATAGTGATCATCTCCAAACACCTCTTGTACGTATGGCTTGACAACTTTCTCCAAAACTTCCGTTTTATAATATACGGCATTCACTTTAACGCCTTTTTCGATGAAAACCAGTGGTAATTTGCCTCGCTTGCAAATTCCTCCCCAAACCATCACTGACGCAGCACTTTGGAACCGTGGAATATTCCTATCACTCTCTGGAACAGTTCTCGAAGAAAGAGCCCACAATATGTCGTTCTGGATATTGTGGGATTGTTGCAAGACGAATAACTTTTCGTCGGAAAAGATAAATTCTTCCCCACCGTGCCGCGACAAAAGCAGACTTGCTATTTCGAGTCGTTTCTGCTTGGAAGGTTCCGAAACACCGTGAACATTACGTTTCTTCAGACCTGCAGCCATTTTACGTACAGAGCGCTGTGATTTTTGTCTAATCCGTTCCCTGACCACTTAAACAACTCGTGCAGTCCGCACCGTACGAGTACGACCGGATCTCTTCCGGTCATCCAACGAGCAGGTGCCACTGTACCTTCGGATGGTTTGGTACACAAAATTCCGCTTTACTCCGAGGTTTTTCAAATTTCTGAAAATAGCGCCCGGGCGCTCACCTTTCAAAAACTTTTTTATCACCACAGCACGAAACTCCTTCATCGCTGGTAAAAGATAAACACCGAATGAAAACAATCGGACATAACCTAAAAGCGTTTGTATAAACATAGTGCAAAACTACACCAACACATACGTGAAGCATGTTGAGTAGTTGCAGTACACCAATGCAAGGAAAAAGTGTATGAGAATATATTGGACATGGTGTACAGTCGGCGGAATAAAAATAGTACCACCATGCTTTTTTTATATGTATGAATGTGTAATTACCCACCATTTAATTGAATTCTTGTTAAATGTTCTCAGATATGTTACCAATCAAGCCAGTGTAAAATTATTTAGTTTTCTGGGACTATTTACATGTTAGTACTAAAAAACGAAATAAATATAACCACCTTTACTTTTAACCAAAAAACAATTCATAGTCTCAAAATTCAACTTGAAGGAGTACTTAGAAATGAGTATACGAGCCATTGTTTTGAATAACTTCAATTAGTCGGGATTTCATGGACAAAAACAGCTTCTCCAGCGTATCCTGCTTAATCTGCTCCCAGCATGCTCGAACTCGTTGTTTCAGCATGTTTACGTTGTCGAATTGCTTGCCATTTTCGTAAACGAGACGAGCAAGAATAGACCAGACGTTCTCGGTTGGATTCAGATCCGGAAAACAAGCTGGGCAGTCGAGAACCTCAATGTTTTTGTAAGAAAACCACGCCTTAGTCAGTTTTGAGCTGTGAATAGCCGCATTATCTTGCTGAAAAACAAAGTCTGGGCCCATCAGTGACTCGCCGTGTTCATTCAAGCTTATCTCGAGCATCTCCACGCAATCTTCGGACTTCATTTAAGTGGAAATCCACGCCAACGGAAGCTTTCCTCGAAAGGAAAAGGCGCCCTAAACCATCAGTGTTCCAGCCATCCGGACCGTCAAGGTTAAACTTCTTTTCATCCGAAAACAGCACGTTTTTCCATTCATCGGTCCAGGAAATGACTTTTCTGTAAATTTGAAACGATTCAGCTTATACCGTTCTGTGAGGTTGGGCTTTATCAACATGAAATTTTGGTCACATAAGATCTATACATTGGTTATAGTGTTGTCAAATTTCCAATCAAAAATATTGATTATTGACAAAGTTACAGAAGGTTGAACATGGCGTTTTTTGGAAGCAAAATTTTGCTCGGCTTTTTTTGCTACTGAGTGTACGGTAGAGTGCAGACGGAACGCGGAGGAGGCGAGTGAACCACAAGTGGCAACAGATGCTAGGAGAACCTCCCTTGTTCACACCGCTTAAAAACGGTTGACTATTGTGGGCTGGTCATGTCGTAAGAATGTCGGACGGCAGTCCAGTTAAAATTATTCTCGGTAACGAACCGACGGGGACAATAAGACTAGGCGCGTAACGAGCAAGGTGGATCAATCACGAAGAAGGCAACCTTCGGACCCTTCGCAGTTTGCGAGACTGGCGAATTGCAGCCTTGGACCGAATATAGACAACATCTGTGTACAGCCGAGGCTACCCTGGCCTTAGCCTGATTCGTAAGGTAAGTAAGGTTACCTTGGTGAGTGCCGATAATGACACCAGCAGAGAGATACTAAGACGCATTGTGGTTGGTTGGATGCATTTCATTTACCGTTCTGAGTTTTGAAAGAATTGAGTAAAAGGTGGAAATTCTATTAACTAGTTTTTTGTTTCGGTCTGAGAATAGATTGTATCTATTTGAATTTACTTTCATGTATATTTAATTTTACACACGAACCAAAATTTCATTGAACATTTGTTATGTTTTCCTTTAAAGTTGATGAAGCTATTTTTTTCGATAACATCTAAATAATTTACATTTTAATGTTTATATTTAAAATCATGGAAATACACTGATAGGCAAAATAAAGTGCCCACCTCATCGTTTTTTCAATTTCTCTCATTTACTTGGTTCAAATTTAAGTAAACACACTGTATTTTTTTTATTATCTTTTTTTTATATTCTTTTTAAGTTTCACTTATGGAAGACTGAAAAAAAAGTAGTTTTACTTAAAGAAAAAAAAAATCAATTTGTGTTGAAAAAAAAACAGTGACAAAATAAAGTGCCCACTTCATTTAGGCTACAGAAAACATAAATTAAAGTAAAATAAAAACATTTCAATAATTGATGTGTCCTCCTTTGGCCTTCAGGACCTCCTGCAGGCGCTTCGACATGCTCTCGACCAGGTTCTTTAGGTGCTGTGGATCTAGCTCTTCCCAGGCGCGCTCCAGGGCTTCAAAATAGTTATTTTTATTGGTAACACCAGTTTTGTCAACCCTGGCATCGAGAATCGCCCACAAATTCTCGATGGGATTGAGGTCCGGGCTTTGTGGAGGCCATTCCAGCGGTTTGATCCGACAAGACCGGAAGAAAGACTTGGTCTTCTTGGCAGTATGCTTCGGGTCGTTGTCCTGCTGGAATACGAACTTCTCTTCAAGGCCCGTCTGGATCAGCGAAACCTCCAGATTTTCTCGCAGGATGTTGATGTAAGAATCTGCCGTCATTATCCCGTCGATTTTAACAATGCTTCCCACTCCACCCCACGAAAAACACCCCCAGACCATCGCATTTCCTCCTCCATGCTTCATCGTGCCTTGGATGTGGCGCTCCTGAAGCTCCTCTCCCGATCTGCACCAAACACGAACCCGCCGCTTTCGGTTAAACAGCTCGAATTTTGATTCGTCCGTCCAGAGAACCGTTTTCCAGAACTCTAGGGGCTTATCAGCATGCTCCCTAGCAAACTTAAGCCGTTTGGCTTTGTTTGCCTTGCTGATAAATGGGCGCTTCCGGGCAAGTTTGCTATTCGACCCCTGTGCTATGAGATGGCGACGAACAGTTCGACCGGAAACTGATAACTGAAGGGTTTCCTGGATCTCGCGGACAGTTACCTTCGGGTTCTTCTTGACTTCGCGCATGATCTTGGTGTCCGTTCTCGCATCCGTTTTCCGCTTCCTGCCTCTGCCAGGGCGATCCACCACTGATCCAAACGTTTTAAGCTTCAGAAGAATTTTGCCAACCGCTGCCTTACTGATACTGTACTTCTTAGGGACAGCCCGGTGCGATTCACCGTTTTGCACATCACGAACGACCAATTTTCGGATACACAAGGGAATTGCTTTCGAAAGCACTGTGTTCTCCATTTTTTTCAATTGAATCAAATGCGATCACGTATACAAATGCACCAGGTTGAGCCGTTTGCTTCAAAACATGTCAAAATATCAAAACATAAACAATCGAGGGGTCTTCAAATGGAAACTTATCGAAAACATATCGATTTTTGATAGTCACTGTTTTTTTTTTCAACACAAGTTTTTTTTTTTTTTCTTTAAGTAAAATTCCTTTTTTTTCAGTATTCCATTAGTGAAACTTAAAAAGAATATAAAAAATAAGATAATGAAAAAAATACAGTGTGTTTACTTTAATTTGAACCAAGTAAATGAGAGAAATTGAAAAAACGAAGAGGTGGGCACTTTATTTTGCCTATCAGTGTAGGCGCTTATTAAAAAGAAGTTTGTTACCCTTTTCGTCAAACTTGAACCATTCAACTCAGTGGCACTGCTGCTGTGGATGATAAAAATACGCAACATAACACTAACTTACCAGTCCAGGCGCCACCCATCTTCTTCTCACAGATAGGGACCCCCCGATGGGTGGTGGGAATTCTGTGCGTAACCCACCATGAGCATGAGCAATCTGTCTCGCTGTATCAACCATCGTCTATTCCATCGTAGCTATAAATTTTCCTAAGGGCTTCATCTTAAATTTCTATGGGCTTCTTCGTGAACAACTCAAATTTAAAATTCAACAAAATTTTCATCGTGAAAAGGTTCGACGCAGAAATGGGCGGCATCTATGGGTGCTTGGGTCACCATCTAGGCGACGTCGAGCCACTTAACCGGAAGCAGTGTCGACGAAGATGTTGACAGCCATAACGTAGACAATGTCCTTCCTTTTTCCTGCTGCGAAGGGATAGACATCCTGCTCTTTCGACACGATGACTGGAGCCGGAAGGTACTGTTTCCTGGATCCCGGAAAAATAAATTTTAAGGAGGTGAAACAAAATAAATTTTCGACGGAAATTGGCTTCATTCAGTTCGATTTCCCTTTCTCACTCGGGAGATCATTTTGGGATTTTTTTATTCTGTGTTGCAGATTCCAGTTATTTTTTGTGAGTTTGCCTTGTTTATCAACATTTCGAAGTATTTGCACCTACCATTGATTAGGAAAGACATAACGATCAATGAACCAAAAACTTTCGACTGGAGCCGCTATTGAATCCAGTGTCATTCTCACACCAGCAGCGCTGACCCGATGTTGTCGATTTCTGTTCAATCGATTAAATCTTAGTATGCGTATCCTTCATCTCCCGCAAACGTGGCACCACATTGCGAGGGGCCAGGATTCTTGGCAACAAGAAGGTGATATCCTAGGCGCCGGCTGTCTGCGTGAATTTTGTTGCGTCTAGCTCTAACTACTAGGATATTTCCACACCAGTAGCGTGATTCCGCGACCGAGGCCGTCGTCGCCTTTCCCGAATGAACAAAGCAAAATAATTCAAACCAAATGTCTTGTTCCTGCAGCTCTGCTCCAGCCGCTAGTTTGTGAGACAACATCTACGGGTTTAGCACAACGAGCTTTCGATTGGTTCGCCCGTTTTCAAGTTCGGCATTTGCGACGCAGAAATTTGGGATATGCTCAAAAGGAATAAAAAATCAATATCTGGCTCATATCGAGTGTGAGCCGAACCCAGGGCGATGACAGGCAAGGAAAATGAGGGTACAAAACATCGTAGTAACAATGTAGCTGACGGCAGCTACCGCCTGAGCTTTGCATGTTTACACTGCTCCTGACGATACACTGTCTGAACATATCCCAATTCCTATATACCTACATAATGTGCCAGAGCTTCGCTTGGCACATAAACTCAACCCATGGACGGAGGAGCAGGTTTTTGGGTTTTGTTCCTACGCACTTTTTCCTTGGTGCTTGTGTCAGGAGCCCCAAGTTCGTGGCAAATGCGTGCTTCAGAATAGGTAGTTGTTTGCGAGGCATCCTTCAACGCCGACTACGACGTTGTTGACGACGACGACGCCCACGTACCAGCCCACAGGAGCCGGCGAGGGCTTTTGCAAACCAAGAAAAGTAGCGTGGCAGCTTTCGTAGGGATTCGTGTCCCATTGAAGTCCATTTTTGGTTTTATTTTTCTTCGACAGTTCGAAGCAAATATTGCCTCTCCCAAAGGAGAAGGGTCTTGTTTTTTTTTTTCCTTTGCCGCGGTAACATGATGATGAGGGTTTTATGCGACACAGAGAGTCCTTTTTTGGTTCCCTGGGCGAGGGACCTCCTCAGCATATACCGACTTGACAGCCGGGCCGCACTAAACTTTGCATCGATGGCATCAATTCAATTCGGAGGGGCCAGTGTATACGTGGTAAGCGGGAATTGGGCGTTGTTATCCTGATAAATAAATTTACACAGATTATTTGTCAGAACTCATCAGCACCGGATTCGAATTGGAGCAAAACGAATTGGGATAACGTACCGTGTGGGGGTTTATACATTTTGTGTTGTTATTATTTGGCTCCTACTTCCGTGCAATTATTTTCAAACGCTTTATTTATCTTTCGTGTTTATTGAAGTGTAAAACTATGAGTTGAACATCTTCAAGTATGTTGATTTAACTTAACTAATTACTACCTGTTAGACTTCTGTTTCATGTATAATCAAACATGCTTAGATTATTTTTGTTCTTATTGATTTTTGAAATGCATCAATATTTAATCAATTTTAAAGCAGCTCAAACTTTATTTCTCATGAAGTAGTTCACCTTACTGTTCTGTACGGATCTGATGATTATTTTCGCACAATGCTGTAGAATTAGAATTCATAAAAGATTTCATGGAGTACCGGGATGTCATTGTTTCTTTTTTTTTTCAATTTTTATAACAAATTCGTAGAAATTTAATGCCAAAAAAAAAGAAACAACAAATAATCCAATCATTCGTCAACATTTGAAATCCATTTAGGATGCCAATCGCGAAAGTAGACCTTCTAAATAGAATACTCCTCCTCGGTAAACTAGGCACCACGTTTCAAAATCAAATGAAATTGAAGTTGTCCATAAGTCGTTCCCCCCTCCAGTTTTCAACAATTTGAACTTCTAATCGTTTTTGCGACATCGTCCATTGCTCTCGCCGCGCGGGGACCGATCGGTCCAGTAACCTGAAATGGGACAACTTTCACACTCAATTGAGTTGATTGTGAGCACAGGACAAAGCGCGAGATTGAGGGAGCTGTCCATACTCGTCGCCTCCGTATCCTTTTGGAATAAGGGGACAATACCACTTTTCAGTTCGCTCGCGTGCACATAGGGTGGTATGTCCTTGAAGCGTCCTTCCGTGCGCGACTGTACTATTTTACTCGGCAGCGACTAAACGTATGCTGCTGGTTGGACGCATCAACTATCCGCTCTGAACAAAGGACAATTCAGCCACCATCCCTTGAATATGGTCGAAGACGACGGCGACGGTGGGAAATATGAAAAGTGCAACGACAATATTTTCAACCCCAAGTTGCGAGGGTTCGGGTTTACGACGATGGCTACAATTGGAGGAGGGTTTGGTGGCATATTGCTTGCATGGATGCATGTATAAAATGTAATAAAAATTCACCCTCTTTCGGTGTATGACTGTGTGACTGCTGCGTTTGTTTGCTTTCTCCGATCTGTACAAGTTTGTAACCGAAAGTCACCGTGATTCTGGTTCTTTGTTCTCCAGGATACGTTTTCACGCGTTTTCCGATTCGTGACTTCGTCTGGGATTAGCCCGGTTAGTGTAGCTGATTTGTTTCTCCAAGCAAAGAAATCACAGTGCAATGAACTTGTTACGTTGGACGTAAATGTTTTGTATTGAATTAAATAAAAACTTAATGAGCTAATGGTAATGCTCAGTTGAAAATGGTTTGGCAGATTTCAACGTTTCTATTCCTTGTTATAAGTGACTGCAGAATAATCTTGACAATTTAATAGATTTTCATGGAAAGACATCATTGATCGGAAACAACACAGTTGGTATAGTGCTGTTATGGTGTCGTATCTCATACTTTGATTACCAGGGATACCGAATGTGTAACTACTGGCAACGGTCTGTACTTATTTGCGATGTGAATTTATATACCCTGTCGACCATCAAGATGACCGTGTTGGCGGTGCCAATCAACGTCAAGTAGGTATTCGTCATTCCCATTATTTTGATGCTAGCAAAACACAAGCGGTAAAGCAACAACGAAATCTATCCCTTCTGAGCAAATACTGACATTGTTGCCGAGTCCTTATCCGTCGTTGAACTGGGGTACGCATTGAACCCCGTACAAAATGAAGCATTGAACGAAAGGAGATACTCAGCTACTATTGTCACCTTCGGATATCTTCTGATGCATGATAAAGAGAAAAGATGTGGTGTCAATTTCGAGAGTATCATGACACTTGTTTGCTGGCACCCTGCAGTGCTAATATGAGATACTCAAAAAAGGGATCATTGTGTCCTGAGCACACAAAAAACTTTCGATAACTCTAGGTATCTATCTAGCTGACCGCCGTTGAGCTATGTTCCACTTTCGGTTTCGGTAAATCCTTGATTGTAAAGTTAAGATTTGTGGATAGCTATCTTTGTGAACAGTTTGAAAGAATCATTTAAATTTCTGCGTTTTAGAATGCACATAAATTCATGAGATATTTCTTAAACTTAAGGCAGATGTCGCCTAAATCAGGTACGTTGGATGAAAGATCGCAAATAATTTCGTTTGTTCACGCTTGCTTTGGCTTGCAATTGAACGAAAGGAACGCGTCTGTTTAAACTCATCTTTTTTTTTATCTGTGTAGAATGGAGCATTCACAAGATTGCTTTTTGATGACATCTTTTATGAATATATCGGTTTGGAGTGATAAATGGAAATGTTAGAAATGGACTACAAAGGATACAATGTGGTATGAAAGATTGAAAACAATCAACCCACCTTCCGTATTTAATTTTTCAATCAGGTTGTCCTTGCAGTCAGATGGGAATAGGGAAGGAATGTTAGTGTGACCATTGATGTTTAGGGAACGTGTTTACCTCTGCATCCCAACCAAGGTCACAGGAAGGAGGTTTTTTTTAATGTTAGTACGGTAGGGCTCGAAGGATCAATATAATCTTGATAAGTGATATAATCATGTTTATTTGTTTGATTGTTTATTTGTTTCCCTTTTTTTCATCTGAATAGCAGTCTTAATTAATTGTATGATTCATAATCGTCAGTAAACTCGCGCCGCCGAACAATAACTAACCGAAACATTACAAAACACGCCATACCCGATACCAAAGTAGTGCGCTATAATGCAACGGCACATCCGTTCATAGCCGATGCTCGAAGCAAACCCTTTTTGTAGTAACCTTCAAATTTTTGCTACTGAGCTCCACAAACCACCTCACTACTGTAAATAATATCCGCATCAATGAAGTAAAAGCTTCTAAAGAACAATCCATGCTAATCCATCCAAAACTATGATTGAGGGACCTGGTAAAAATAAGAGTCCGTAGATACATTTCGTGCCATCCAACCACTTTGCTTCTATTGATGTCCATGCTCATCGATTTAACATCAACCGGGGGAGACTTGGTCCTATACCCAATAATTTCATTCTCTCCAATCCGCTCAACCAATCGCAATAATATAGTGGACGGATTATTATTATTTGAGATAACTCAATGCAGACGTCTATAATTTGGCAGATCGACAGTCAATCGGACCCACCTGGTACCTCATTGCAAGATGCTTAGAGTCGTACCGGAAGATTTTATGAGCTACCTCCCCTAATTGAGTCATTATTTATTATAAATTGGTTGAACTTAATCGTTTTATTTCAATAAATGGTTCTATTGTGGTGCTCAATGGGCAAATGGTTGAAAAATGTCAATATCACAAGTATCCTTTCAGCGCACATTGTAAAAATCCGGATTTCACTGGTTTCTACCATCATAAAAATAAGAAAGAAGAAAATTAAAAAAATAAGGAAAAAAAGGAAACCTAAGTTGTGTCTTTAAATAGAATAATATAGAACATGTATGTGTGAGTGTGTGTCCAATCGAACACCCATTAGCCGACAGTGGAATTATGGAAGAAATCTATTTGCAATAATCTTTTAAGCGGCCATTGAAAGCAGCTATTTCAGAATATCTGCAAAGTCACTCCCATTCCGAGGTTACTTTTATGTACATGCAATAAGCCCCGCATGTCAACATGGTTGTTTTCGTGTGGATAACGGCAAAGTAAACACACTTCCAGGTTAAAAAATAATCAAACTTGGCGCCTATATATAAATGTTGCAACTTACAACTGGTTAGGTCTCACCATATTTCGACGGTCCACCATAAGACTTCACTCTTCTGGAATTCCGTTGTTCTCTTTGCGATAGATTTTTTATCCTTGTTTGTTGTATAACCACATTACCTAGAATGATTAAAATAAAAGTATATGAGTAGTGACACCATAAAATTGTTGTTCTATTGGTTCTGTTGGTATTTTAGTAATGGAGAGTGCACCTGATGTGGTAATGTTTCAAATACCCAATGGCATTGCTGATACAGGGAGAAATGGCAGAATCACTCCTCGTTTTTTTTCCCTTTTCTAATCATTTATCAATCGTGTATGCGTTAATATCTTTCAGTGCAATCCACTTGTTTTCTAACTCTTCGCTTTCTAATCTTCTACTCCCCACTCTGATTCTTCTTCACTACCTATTATTTCTCTTCTTTTATATAAGGTAGCTTGTTTTTGTCTTCTTCAGTTGAGTCCTTCCATGTTATATAGGACTACCTTTCTTCTTAATGTTACTCCTATTTTTTTCTGTCATCTTTAGTGGGTGGCCACCAGGTCTTCTTTGTATGTGTCCCCAATAGCCTATTCTCATTACCCCAAATTTTGTAACTGCAGTCTTACCATCTAATAAACTTGAAACTGTTAATCTTTCTACTATATTCTAAGATTTCTTTCAGGATTTGTTTTTCGTAGATAGAATAATTTAGATAATTTAGTCATCAAAAACTGATTCTTTTGCAATCTTTTGAATGCTCTATTCCATACAGAAAAAATTAAGAATTTTAACAGCCTTAGGATATACAAGTGTGACGCATTTAGCAAAGTGTCTTCAAATGAGTTGTGCTACTACTTTGCCGAAGGCTCTAACCATTTAGCCCTTTCTATACAATCAATAATTTTCTAATCCCCCTAATAATTGAGGTTACCCTGATACTTCCCACCAGGAATGATGGCTCATTTATTGTTGTTTATTCGTTCTAAGACTGAGATTGACAATCCTTAAGTATTGTTTATGGCAGCTAATCGACTCATAATCTTTAGAAATCCACTTTAGAAGTGTTGCCCAAAGTATATAACTTTCTACTGCAACGAATGCGAAACCTGCAACTTTTACTAATGACTAGTTAGGCTTAAATTGATCATGTCAATAACGTACCACCTGACATGATGAATGCTACGAGTTTCAGTGTTGGAGGTGAAATTCAGTCGTGGGGCAATATCAAAAGCAAATTGAAATTGCCAACACTAAATCGACCCTCTCGTTGATACGTGCTTCTGGTGCACTGGAAAACCTATCCGTCATCGCATGTCGAAATAATAATCCGAATTTATTTTGACCAGTTGCTAGTTTCTAAAACTCGTACCATTAATAAAAAAAAATACCTTCTTTTTCCAAATAAATAAATTTAATAAAAGATCGGCTCTGAATGAGGAGCAACATATAAATCCAGAGCTTTACTGAGATTTTTCTTAATTATTCGATATGCCAAGTTAAACTGGCTGGAGTTCTGAACAAAATCCGTATTCAAATCTTGCTCAATTTAAAACTATATTTTTTTAAATAATTTTAGGTTTGATTTCATTGTAAGATTTCCAACAGAATATGAGCATAATAGTCAACAATAAAATTTGCTCTCAATCCGGAAAAAGATACGCATACAGTGACCGGCATATTGTGTTTTTCGGTTTTCAACTTGTAATTTTTTTTTGCTGTTTTCATACTCGTATGCATGAAATAATTTATATAATAATGTTTCAACGTTTTTTTGGGCAATGAACTGCAGGGTGATACGGTCAAAATTTGGTCAAGGGAAAACGCGTGTAAATCGGTGAAATCATTTATTTAAAAAATCAAATTAAATTTCTTTTGGTCGAGTTCAACTTAGTCATAAAATTCAGGAAAAATATTCAGTTAGGCTTCCGCTTTTCCAAATCCGAATTGCCGGGCCTTACGCTTGACCCCTGCCATCAGATTTTGTACAGCCACCTTGTCCACCTTCTTCGCCGCAGAAAGCCAGTTTGCCTTGAACTGCTGCTCGTCCTTAGCAGTTTTTTGGTCTTCTTTAGGTTCCGCTTGACAATAGCCCAGTATTTCTCAATTGGGCGGAGCTCTGGCGTGTTGGGAGGGTTCTTGTCCTTGGGAACCACCTGCACGTTGTTGGCGGCGTACCAATCCATGGCCTTTTTACCGTAATGGCAAGATGCCAAATCCGGCCAAAACAGTACGGTACAACCGTGTTTCTTCAGGAAAGGCAGCAGACGTTTATTCAAACACTCTTTCACGTAAATTTCTTGGTTGACAGTCCCGGAAGCTATGAAAATGCTGCTTTTCAAGCCACAGGTACAGATGGCTTGCCAAACCAGATATTGCTTTGCGAACTTTGACAGTTTCGTGTGCTTGAAAATATCTGCTACCTTTCCCCTTCCTTTTGCCGTATAAAACTCCTGTCCCGGAAGCTGCTTGTAGTCGGCTTTGACGTAGGTTTCGTCGTCCATTACCACGCAGTCAAACTTCGTCAGCATCGTCGTGTACAGCCTCCGGGATCGCGCTTTGGCCGTCGTATTTTGTTTATCATCGCGATTTGGAGTCACTACCTTCTTGTAAGTCGATAGTCCGGCTCGTTTTTTGGCTCGATGCACGGTTGTAGACGATACACCCAGCTTATTTGCGGCATCTCGGAGAGATAGGTTAGGGTTTCGCTTGAAACTACCGGCAACTCTCTTGGTCGTCTCAGCGGCTTCCGGTTTTCGATTTCCCCCGATCCAGACTTCCTGGCTGTCGACAAACGTTCCCCAAACACTTTAATTACATTTGTAACGGTTGATTTGGCAACTTTTAGCGATTTTGCCAACTTTGCGTGCGAGTAACTCGGATTTTCGCGATGCGCGAGCAAAATTTTGATACGCTGCTCTTCTTGCTTGGACGGCATTTTGACAACTGAAGAGTGAATTCCAAAATCAAAATAGGAGCAACATTCTCACACACACACCTTCAAAATGAGGGGTGTTCAGGTTTTTTAAATGCAAAATTGAAAGAAATACGTCAAGTTGATATTGACCAAATTTTGACCGTATCGCCCTTTACAATTGAAATCAGCTTTAATACAGGAGCTAGAAAGTGATAGCTTAACTGCCCATCCAGCAACCCATTTCAGAATGCCTGGAGAGCCACGCCCATCCCGAGGTTACTTTCACATACAATAAGCCGCGCATGTAAACATTACCGAATCATGTGGATAAGAGTACTACAACACACCTCCAGATTTGGGAATGTAACATTTCCAAACCAGGCATGTATGTAAGGGAACGGCCATTAATTACGTCACGCAAAAATTGACGTTTTGTTACCCCCCCCCCCCATGTCACGTTTTTTGTATGGACCTTCAAATTTTTTTGTATGGATCGTCACGTTTTCTCGAACCCCCCCCCCCCCCCCCCCCTACTAAATTAATGGACCTTCCCTAATATTCTTTGAACATAAGATTTTTATAATATATTCATAATTAGATTGATCTCACCAAAAGTTGTATGTGTATGTATGTAAGGTAGCCACCATCCCTTCTAAGACCTTGTCATGTATGCAGCTCCACTTAATAGCAAGATCAAATTGAATTACCGGGTTGCATTCACAGTAACGCTGTATGAAGGGCCAAAAACGGTGGGTCGGACCCGTAAGCAGAGACACTTACGCGAAACCCGCGTGAACATAAGATTGTCCTTCCAACGATACGATCCAACAAATCGAATGACCCAATTTGCAATACTTATTAAGCTTTCTACGGGATGGCTTGTTAAGAAGGGCGCGTCAATTCCAGTTTGAGTGATACCCTGATGCTCCCTCCCTTCCCAATATTTATTCATTTTCATAAAGTAATTTTTAAAATATAGTGAATTAATATTAATTATAAAAAATATAGTGAATGAATATTATAATGACAAATAATATAGTGAATGAATATAAGAATGAAAATAACAATTCCATTTGTGGACCTGAAAGTTTATACAATGTAGCTGCGAGAAAAAAAAATTGATTTAAAATTATTTCTTAATACTTGGGGTATCCATGGATGATCTGAAATTATATAGCAATAGAATAGTAAACCTAAAATTTCGATGTGCTGTTCCGTTTCCTTGCAATAATTTATGTAGTGAGTCTCATCGGAAATAGTGATTTTAATGAAATGAATTTAAATGTCATTATGTCACATCATTTAATATCACAACATAAAATAATAAACTGACGTTATAATATAAAATAATAATACCAGCAGGCCAGTAAACTATAGTAGAATACATATATCCGTAACTAAGCTGACACAATGATAGTCAGAGAACATAATAAACGTTGGTACAAGATATATCTGACCACTACTGGTATGTTACTGAAAATAAAAATTAGATGTGTATTAATACCATAATAATATTGTAAAAACTGAAAACAGCTAACAATCAGGCGAAATAAATTTCATATGAGTATGAATCTAAAAACTGAATCTTAATAAAACTAAAATAAAAAATTAAAAAATTGAATCTTTCGATAGTTCTTGTTCATCTAGACCCAAATGATTCCTCATGTCTGTAGATAGGAAATGAATGATTGTAAACTGTTAGGTTTTGAATTAATATATATTTTTGATGAAGAAGGAAAGATCTTATTTTAAGTAGAATTTTTCGAATATGATCCTTTCTAAAAAAAACATTAAAAACCTTCCTATCTTTTCAAATACATAAATTATTTCATAAAACTTGGGATATCCATGGATGATCTGAAATTGTATAGCATATAAAGAATAATGAACCTAAAATTTCGATGAGCTGCTCTGCTAATAAATGTGATATAACCACAATGGAAATGACTTTTAGCTTCGGGTCTTGATTGCTACTGAGCCCTTGCGGCACGTCAAGCCGGCCAGTTCAGCGCAAGGGAGATTGATCTCACCAAAAGTTGCCTCCAAAGTAACACTAGCTTGTTAAATTTTAAAAACCAAAACCTTCGACGTTCATTCGTAACTAACCTCATGCACTCGCGACAAAATAAGTGTAAAAATGAACGTTGCTAAACCGTTCGTTACATATTCAACCAGCATGACAAAACTCTGTTCACCACGTGGTGAGTGCATCTGAAATTATGTACAAGCTTCGTAAGATTCTTTCTTGTACGAATCAAGACGTTCGTCAATTGAGATATATAATTGACTATTAACTTGTGTAACACTACAAGTGTACGGTAACATTTGAAATCCACGAGACGCCACTGGTATGCTCCCACAAGCAGTATCTTTGACTAAGTGGCGAAATGTTTGTGATACTCCGATATTTATCAAACTACTATTAATCAACAACGAACAGCACCAGATCACTAATCAGTCACAATTTCAGTCAATAAAAAGTTACTAGGGTTAATGCCACAAGTAAGAAATGGTAAGAATTAAATTCCTGCCAATTGCGAGCTAAATGTATATTCTCCCTTTTCGAGATTCCATCCGCTCTCTGAGGTTCGAAGGGACTCGAGAGTGTCCCAGAGACTCGAACGACGCACATCATTCGATGGATCGTTGCTATAACCAACTGTGTCCGAATTTCTGGAAATCAATATTCATGCTTTATCTGCCAGAGCTGGGGTCTTGAAATAGGTTCTTAAGTGGTATTCAGCCGAATGATTAGGTTAACTCTTAAACACAGTCTTCTGAATTAATTTGATAACATTAAGTCTCAAACGATGGCGATGGCAAAAGATTAAAAATTGAAAGAATGTTCTGACATCAAGGGTAAACAATATCAGTTTTGCAGTTCTTGCAGTTCTGCAAGGTTCAAGGTAATTCTTTCCGAAAGTTCTATTTGTATTGAAAAAAGAGTGCCCACGTCAAAAATAGATATGTTTTCGACAAGTTTCCGTCGGGCGACCGTTCGATTGTTTATGTTTTGATATTTCGCCATGTTATGAAGCGAACAACTCAGCCATTGAAAAAAAATGGATATCGCAGTGACTTCGAAAGTAGTTATCCAGAAATAAGTGGTTCGTGATGTGCAAAACGGTGAATCTCGCCGGGCTGTCACAAGAACAGTATCAGCAAGGCAGCGGTTGGGGAAATTTTTCTGAAACTAAAATCGTTCGGATCAGTCGTTGATCGCCTTGATAGAGGCAGGCAGTGCAAAACGGATGCAAGAACGGAAACTAAGATTATGCGCAAAGTCAAGAAGAACTAGAAGGTAACTGTCTTCGAGATTTTCTTAAACTATCAGTTCCTGATGATGTTGTTTTACTCCGCGTATGGGAGAATACAAAGAAAAGTCTATGTCAGTGTATCAGTTCCTGGTCGAAATATGTTTCGTCTTCTCGTAGCACAGGGGTTGAATAGCAAAGTTACGCGGAAGTGCCCATTTGTCAGAAAGACCTTCACACAGCCAAACGGCTTAAGTTTACTAAGGAACCGAAAGCGGCGGGCTCCTGTGTAGTGTAGATCGGGTGATATACTTTAGAAGCGCCACATCCACGGCGAGAAGGAAATTTGATGGGCTGGGTGTGTTTTTCGTGGGGCGGAGTGGGAAGCCTCGTGAAAATGACGGATGATTCCTACATTAACATCCTGCGAGAAGATCTGGAGGTTTCGCTGATACAGAGAACGACCCGAAGCATCTGCCAAGAAGACCAAGCCTCTCTTTCCGGTCTTGTCGGATCAAAACCACTGGAATGGCCTCCACAAAGCCCGTTACTCAACCCCATCGCGAATTTGTGGGCGGTTCTCGATGCCAGGGTTGACAAAATGGGTGTTACCAATGTAAATAGCTATATTGAAGCCCTAAAGGGCTAGATCCGAAGCACCTAAAGAACCTGGTGCAGAGCATGCCGAAGCTCCTGCAGCAGGCTCTGATGTCCAAAAGAGGACATATTGATTATTAAAATGGTGCCAAAATTGAAATGGGCACTTTTTTGCTACTATTTTTTTTTCAATACAGATTGATTTTTTTTAAGAAAAACATTTTTTTTTCAAGTGTTCTATAAGTAAAACATTAGAAGAGTACAAAAAATTAGATATAAAAAAAAACACTACAGTGGGTTTACTTTAATTTGAACCAAATAAAATGAAAAAAAAAAATGATGAAGTGGGCACTTTATTTTGCCCATCAGTGTAGGTCGACAAATTGGAAATTCGAAATTGAAACAAGTTCCTTGTACGTCAAATCCGTGCCTTTCACAAGTTTTCAAGAACCAGACACCTCTAAACATCATTTGAGTTCAGTCATCAAATATTCACGACAGTTTCGAGTTGAAAAAAGTTAAGTCCATAATAAGATACGCCCAAAATCCTGAAAATCATAGCAAGATAGAAATATTTTACCAGAATCTCATGAAATGTTGAGCTTGTTTAAAATCTTAAGCAGGTTTTGCTGAGATTTTCTGGTGTATTCAGAATTTCAACCAAGGTTTTCTAAAAATTATGAATCAAATGCTCATGAAAACGTTGTTCATTTGCAATTTCAAGTATGATGAATAAGGATGAGCTCAGAATGCTTTGTAAAATCTACAGCATTATCTGTGCATAATAATCTAATGCCTGTTCTCGGAAAAAAGGCACCATTTTTATCCGTGTGTAACTTTTTTGTCCGTGGTTAAAAATTGATGAAAATCTGGGTATAACTAGTTTGGAGTGAATTGTTTACATGTGCAAAATTCGGTTCAGTGGTTATTGAGATGTCATCGAAACAAGAAGAAAATCGTCGGAGAATTTTGCGCGCCGTCATGGAAAATCCGACTGCGACCATGTGATGGATCGGAAGACAACTGGGAATCACCCATACAACTGTGTCTCGGGTGGTAAAATTGTTTAAGAAGTCCCAGACGACCGAGCGGCGGGCTGGAAGTGGAAGAAAATCGAAGACAGCTGACCCTGTGAAGGCCTGGAAGGTTTTGGATTATTTCAAGTGTAATCCGAACCTTTCGATTCGCGACGCGGCTCTGAAGGCAAAGTGTTCCGCCTGGTTCGTTCAGCAAACCATGAAACGAGCTGGGCTTCATGTATTCAAGGTCCGAAGGCAAAAACCGGCGTGAGAAAAAAGGGAAACCCGCGAGGAAGGTGTATGAGAGTGTTTAAGAAAAATGTGTGGGGTGGGAAAAGGGGTATCACGGTTTGATGTTCCGGAAGACATAAGGAAGAAGAAAGTGGACAAATTTGCCAAAAAATACTTGCTCTGGCAGGCCATATGCCAATGCGGTAAACTGAGTAAACCGTACATCACAACGGGCACCATCAACAGCGAAATTTACCGCACCGAATGCCTCCAGACGCGTCTGTTGCCCTTCCTGCGGTCCCACGGAGGCGAGACATTATTTTGGCCGGACCTGGCATCATGCCATTACGCGCGATCGACGTTGGATTGGTACAGAGACAATAACGTTGTTTTTGTACCAAAAAACCGCCAACCCCCCAAATTCACCAGAGATTCGTCCGGTGGAATGATTTTGGGCCATAATGAAGGCCAAAGTTCGAAAATCGTCCAAGGTGTTTAAGAACGAGCTGGAGTTGAAGAAAGAATGGGTGAAAGTGACCAAACAGGTCGGCTCCACCATTGCACAAAATGTAATGAGGGGTCTTAAGTGAAAGGTGCGGGCTTTCAGCGATGGAAAGGAAATTGAATAAAGTAATTATGTCGAAACATAATCCATATGTATTAGTTCATTCCCTGAAAGTTTCAAGAAAATCCGACTTAAAATAAATTTTTGGCGAACACTTTTGTCTGGTGCATTTTTTCGAGTACAGGCCTTATGGTTAAATTTTCACAGAAACTGGAGAAATATAAGAACTATTCCAAACATGGTTTCGTCTTGAATATTTTTTTTTTATTTGTTAAGTTCGTCCCAAACATTTTTTTTTTTTTTTTTTTTTTTTTTTTTTTTTTTGGGGAAGAAAATACAACAAAAAAAAAATGTTGAGAATGGTGTTTTTAAGATATCTCCTTAAAATTGACATTTAGAGGTAGAATTGATACCAGGTGTACTTACTTGTGTACTACTTAAAAGTACCATTAATTTCGAAATCCACGAGATTCCAATGCATAAAAAGTATTAATTCTTGTTCCCAGAATTAAAAAGAAACATTTACGTGTTTTATTTTATTTTTTTATTTTTTCCTGATTTAGTTTTTTAAACATGCATTTATTGAGCCACAGGTAAATAAAAAAAATTGTGTGAAGCAAAACGTCCTCAAATGTCAAAAGTGAGATCGACAGCGAATGAAACTTGTGCTGTTTGTTCCACAAATAAAATCCAACTGATAATTTGTTTCTGAATTTGTTTCTTCGATTGTGATTAAAAGGCTTGAAATTTCCTTAATTGCCAGACAGTTTTTCCTCTAACCTGAATGTACGTGGTTGTGATTGTCCCAACATTTGTGTACATTCTGGAAGACAAATAACACCAAGCAAGCTTTAATTTTTTTTTGCAAATTGCTAGCTCGCTACAAGAAAAAACGCCGCCGTTGCCAATACAATAACAAAGTAATGATATTCATCAGATCAAATATTTACCTATGGGTGGAAAATTGCCGCCACCATGTGTTGCAGGAAACATTACCCTTTTCAATACTTCCTAGCGCACAATTTTCCCCTATTGAGCGCATCAAACCACACTGACAGCCAGTAATTATCGAGCCTAATTGTCCGTAATTATAACACGCACCTCTCTAGCATCATCGCCGCGGCAGTGGCGTCAGTACGCTACTTCGTACATACCGCCGTCGATAGCAATCTGCTTCTGTCAATCAAGTTGCGCTTTATCAGAGAAAACGTGCTGAATTCAATCCAGTTCGACCAGCCGTGAAAATGGTATCCTACCGGTTATCGTTCAGAGCGTGAATTTTCCAGTACCCGTTGGCAGTAGAATTGATTATTCAGCACTTGAAACCTTAAGGCCAGAAAGGAATACGCCAGTTTGGTGTTGTTGTAAGTCTGTTTGTCGCCATGGGTGCATATGTCGTTTGATACAAATGATGGACGTATAAGTAATCTATGAATTATTCTTGATGGATTGTTGTTGAATTTGTTTAACAGATATGGTCATATAACTCAATTGGAAAAGTTTTCTATGAGCCATTTAGAATCATATTATATAAAATGACGTTCGTTTCCAAACACTAATTTTGAAATAATAGAATGAAATTGTCATACTGTTTTTTTTAGAGGTTGGCATGTAAAATCTTTGTAGTTTCTTATGTTTTTCACTTCAAAAATTCAAAGTTCACAAACCGACCATGATGACGGTTATTTTTGCATTCTACCAACCTTGACCTTAAAGTGATATTTCTTGTTATATTTCTATCGTACCATGCACGAGGATTGGTCCACAAGTGTTAGATTTTTGAAAACAGCAATTGTGAGAGATATTTTTCACTTTCCCTGTGGTATTTCGTAAGTCCAAGAGTGTATCTTCCAATTAAGTATCAACCGATTTCCTGGCTCATCAGTCCCATAAGATAATAGAATAATGGGGTATTACAGGTGGCGTAAAGCCCATTCACCAGTATTATAAGTGAATTGAAAGCTTTTCAAAAGTGGACCTCTCACATGTGATAAGTTAAAGCCCTGAAATCGAATTACGAAGCACTTTATTCATACACCAGGATCTTCGTAATTTTACGACACGTTTTCAAAGACCAAAGGTTTAGAACCTACGCACCAAAAAGAAAAACACAATTCTACCACGTCAGGCAAAAAGAAAGTATAGCTTATCCAATTTTCGATAATCAGGTTTGATTTTCGGCAGTTGTGCGCTTTCCATTAAATAAACCACCCTCCAACCAGCAAAATAAGGATGTTTTATTCATACACTTTTTCTGTTTTCTTGTTGTTGCAGGTAAAAAATTCGACGTTCAAAGTGGATCCCGAGCGGTTTCCTAAGGATAACACAGCACAGAAACATGTATCTACACAACCGATCAAGGTAAATCCCAGCCGGGTGGAAAACAAAATAGAGGGAGTGTGGTTGGCGAAAAACATGGCGCCTTTCTTTTCGGTGGTACGTTTTGGGTGTGCCAGCTCTTTCGCCATAAATAAGCAGAGATGCGTATTTCGCACATGGGAGTCAACTGGCTGGGTTTTTCGTAACTGCGTAGTGTTCGCTAAAATGAACTTTTTATGTGAAAGGCACAGACTCTGGAATGATTTTTTCAGCAAAAAGTTATTATAATTTTGAGTGCTATGTTATGTTATAGCTATTAACTATACTATTACATAAAATGAAGTTGAAAATCTTTTTCTCTTTCTATTATTTATATGATTTGCTATTGGTTTGTATTGAAAAAAAAAAAGAGACTAACATATGTGGTCGCTGAAAATTCTGTGCTTGTCCGATTTTCTGAAAACGTTCAGGAAATAAAATACAACACTATATTCATATTTCAACATCAACATTTCAACATTTAACCACTTCTCTATATCCAAATGCCCCAACGCACAGTGGGAGAAAAAGTACATAAATCGCGAAAGAACTCGATAATTCAGCTCCAAGTAGCACAAGGTTAGTGAACAATAGCATTTTTTATGTGAAAATTCCTGGGAAATCTAATGGAAGGGGTCGCACTTGCCGCAATTCAGTGGACGGAGATATTGGACTTATTTTACCCCAATTCCCCCGTATTTTCGAATAATGCCCAGTAATCTATGCTTGGAGGGGTCTGCTGTAGTCAAAATAGGCCTATTCTTATGAAGAATTTCTTTAAAAATTGAATGAAAGTAGTTGCAGCCACCGCACGGGTCGGGTAACAGAGATATTGCTGATTTTACCCCACTTCCCCCATTTTTCGAATACTGTTTATTAATCTATGATCGGAGGGGTCTTTGGTAGTCAAAATAGGACTATTCTTATGTAGAATTTCCCTAGAAATCGAATGGAGGTAATTGCAGCCACCGCACGGGTCGGATAACGGAGATATTTTACCCCACTTCCCCTATGTTTTGTTTTGGAAAAACATGTGAATATTCGACGTGTTTGGCGTGTTTCAAGCAACCACAAAATGGATTATATAATGGTACTATTGGATGTTTTTGAAGTAGGTCTGCTGGTTCCGATGAATATGGCTCGTTAGTTTATATTTGGCCTTAATCACGTTGAGCCCATGCGACACCTCAGATTATACGACAATCCAATAAGAAAATCAATAGAAGGGATATTGAATGTCTAGGACCAAATTGTCTACACCCCGGAATGTTCCGGATACCCCACGGGAAGTGGCCAGTTCCGCATTTAAACCAAAATCCCTCAATTCACATCAGACATCGAAGAGAAGAATAATGGGGGTTATATCAAGTGCCCAAGACCACATTCGACACTTCCGGGCATGTTCTAGGAGGATGATAGCAAAAAGTTTGGTTTCCCCATAGTAATTCACATTGAATCTTCCAACTATCACATTTTGGGAAAAGAGTCAGGACTTGATTTAACATCGATTGATTGGGAAGGAGCTGAATCGATACTTTGAACCACCCAAATAGTCAGTGATCGTGAAGACTTCGTAAGAAGGGTCATTAAGTGGATAAATTCTGTTATTTTTTTTTTTTTTTTAATTCATCTGCATCCTATTGCTTTATCCATAAACTTACCTATTGTTTAAAATTGTCCTCAAAATGCTCCACACATATCAGGTGAATATGTGTTAAGTCGGCAATTACTTTTTTTTATAACGTTTTATATATTAATTTTCAAAAATTTCTCCCACGGCAGCAGAGAAGTTTCTCGAAAATCAGCATTGTTTTTTATGCATTTTATTGATTACAGTTTTTGGAATACGGCACAAACATTGTTTAAAATTATTTCTTTCAAAGTCCTAATAAGGTTTATTTCGGGACGATTAAGGATAGTTGGTATACACGCCTTGAAATAAATAATCACATGCTCCATAAAATAAAAAGCTAAAATTACACGTAATCTTTCACCATCCTCTTAGTGATTCACTTTGCGCATCGTTAAGTCTTGAAAAAATTGAAAAAAAATCTGTTGCCAGATTTACGACTTTTGCATCCGCCAATCTATGATAACTAGACAGTCTATAGTTTTTAACACCTTCAAATCTAAATGAGTGTGTGCTCAGTAGAATGTTGCAAGTTTAGCTCAATCAACTGCTCAGCAGGCAACAAATGTATCTGGAACGTGAAATAGAGCACGAAAATCATGGCTACTATTTTATTTTATTTTTTTGCATTCTTTATTAAGGTGACTTTTAGCCTCCTGGGCTAGTTCGTCACCGACTATGTCACACTGCTAAATATTGTGTTGCTGACTTAGCAGCTTTTTAATTTAACAATTTTTAAAATTTGACGTTTGATTCAAACACAATTTTCAGCCAAGTTGTAGTTGATTCAATGTCTTATAAACATTGAGTTTGAGGAAAAAACTAGTAAACAGTGAACAGTGAACAAAAGTTGGCTTTCACCATATTAATTTCCATGCTAACTTCAAACGGTGTTTATTATCTTATCAAATGTGCTTGGATTTTAAAAAGCTTGAAATCGAGATTTGAATTCGTCTTAACATAGGGGAACGAACATTTCAAAATTTGTATCAGCCTTATGCTCATCCTTCAAAATCAAAAACGGCCTGGAAATATCAGTTTTTCAAAAATCCTGTATTTTTACCCGATTTCTTGAAAATTTTAGTCAATTATTATGTTTTGCAAAACCCTGGTTGGACCAACTAGTTGTTCAGTAATCGAGATCCCCACATCTCGCCCAATCCGTTTTCGTTTGAGTCGATTGTGTTTTCTAAACAAATAATGTTTTATCGCGAGGATTCCATCGAGCGAATTGCCGATTTCTCTCAAATGTCAAATCAATTCCACAAACACATACTATCAAGAATTAGTTGAAATTTCTGACTGATATTGCTTTCCAGGATTCATTCGAAATTCCCATTCGAATCATTGGAGGACGATAGTTTCGTGTGAAAATATAACGGGTCCCCTTTATTTAAACTCAAACAACGACCATTATTCTTGTTGATAAACCAGGTTCTCTGAACCAAATTTTTATTTTCAATTGATTACAACACTGTATTCTTAATAGGCCTATCATGAGGAATTTCAATTTGACTCCCCCTAAAACACACCTTTTTTTCTCATCCATTCTCGCAAATGTTTTCTCCAAAAAAAAAAAAAAAAAAAATATTGTTCCTTGTTTCAACACAAAGTAACAGCAATAACCTAATGGTTGCGCACCAACCCAGGCCTGCCTATCTTTCGCTGTTCGCTTTAAGCTGTGCCCTTGGATGTGCCTACGGAGTTTTCCTTTCGCTACCAACCAGCAGCCCAGCACCGTCCAGTGAAAACACATTTTCCCCCTTATCATTCCCTTACAACAAAACCAAAACTACGCAATAAATTACGAACCATCCAAGCAGAGCACGTTAGTCACGAACACTCATCGTCCATGTTTTCCAGCTTTCTGCACGGTCGTCGCTGTCGGTTGGCTTCCAGACACTCCCCAAATACCTCGACCCAGAACCTTCTACCGGCGGCCGCCGCCCTAAATGGAAAACGGAAAACATAATTTCTGGGAAATGGCCTACGACGGCAAGAGCTTTTCTCCATTTACGAGAACGCACTTTGGTACGCACTTTTGCTCGTCCTAGTCTTGTATCTTGAATTCTGTGAATATTCTCATCAAGCACCACATGTCCTCCACGCCGACGTCGTCGCCATGTATCCTGATGGTGGTGCTATATTTACGATGGTCTGTCTAGTGAAGCTCCAGTTTCGGAGAATTTTCCCAGCCTTCTTCCCCATCGCCTATTTCCCGGGCATCGCTCGTCGGTGCTGGTGCCACTGACTGGTTGACTGACTGACGGGGCTGTTTCCCTCAATCCACCACCATAACAAAAAATAATGCTCCCGACTCTACCGGATTCGTGAGAATGTATTGGTGAAACCCATGTGCACCCGCTATGGCGCATTACATTTTATCCACCAGAAAAGAGAGAGATAGAGAGGGATGGGGCAAGATCCAGAGCGTGTTCCAAGCTCTGGAATGATCCTGGCGGCTTCCTTTGTTGAACAATGTAACAGTGTACTACTTGGTCTGACACGATTTAAGAGCATGTTCCAATTTTGTTTGCTCTCGCTACAGATCTGCTCTCAATTTACTGAAATGTCAATATTTATTCAATGGTAGGCTTTTGAATTCAACTAAAAAAATGCAAGCGAATAGAAACTGTGTTTATGTTGCTTAAAAAGCAAACCTTAACATTTGGTCTTTCTAAGGAATAAGGTTCCGTGAGAAGCTATCGATGGAGCTCCGTGTAGAAAGATCGGGAATGCGGTGAACAGAAACGAATAAGTATCATCAAATCTAGAAAGTAGCAACATAACCAGGTGCTGCTTACAACAGATTACGAAGCTGGAAGAATGGACGTTGTTTTTACTAACCTAACCATGCGTCTCCATGAGTTTAGCTAAATGAACATGAATATTTTGATTATTCTCAAATTGAAACGCTCGAGTCGCCTTGTGTAGAGAGGATGTTTGATTGTTAACCATTACACCGGAGTCGCGAATATACACTACCAGTCAAAACTATCGACTCGCGTCGAAAAGTATTGCAACACACTCTTAAATATTGCATCAGCCCCAAAAAGTATTGACTCACCTAAAACGAGGTAAATTCATATTATATCTCTTAATGCTGATGTTAGAAAATCCAAACCTTCATCAAAGTTATTCAGAATGCCAAAGGCTTCCGAAAGGTGGAGATTGTGGTTCGGAAATAAGTCACTAAGTGTCGCTAGAGAGCATTGAAAAGAGAATATTTTTGAACGAGTTTATATCGCCATACCGACTAGGTGGTAAGTTAGATAGTTCGAAGGTTAAGCAAAGGGATTTAGAAGGTCTAGGAATTCCGGAAGGTGGAAACTATGATTTGGAATTCGGTCACTAGTGGATATGGCACTAGTATATATGAAAACTTTTAATCGAGTTTATATAATGATTTCGACCACCTAGAGAGTTCGAACCTTTAGTAAAGTTGTTCAGAAGGTCAAGGAGTTTCAATGATCGTCAAACAAAGCATTTTCGTAGATTTTTATATCTTTATCCCGACCTCCAAGAAAATTCGAACCTTCAGCTAAGTTGTTCAATTGGTCAATTGGAAAGTAGAGACTATGGTTCGACTTTCTGACACTAGATTGCGCTATTGTGCATGTAAAAGAGAGCATTTTCGAACATTTTATCGTTTATCTAACCACAAGATAGTTTGAACCTTCAGCAAAGCAGTTCAGTTTTGCAATGCTATGACAACGTATTATGCTATGACAACGCTTTCTTATGGGTATTGTACATTCGAAATGCTTATTTAGCAAGAAGTATTAAAATAGCAATTTATCTACAGCAAATTTGATGTTGAGATAATATTATTACTGAACCATACCTCTAAAATGTGAGATCATATGAATATGATGTGAGACAATCCTGAATCACTTGAATATAAAGCTTGTCTATTCTGAAAAAATGGTATCGACTCTGAAAAATTTGAAATCCCTTAAATATGAAGTAAATCAAACCTCAAATGTGTGGAACAACACCCAAGTAATGGGACCATAAAATTTTGAAATAGCACAAATATGAGGTGAGTCGATTTGGAATCATATAATAATGAAGTTGAAGTCTCCATTAGCTCAGTCGGCAGGCACAGCTTTTAAGGACTGATCATTTTATAAAGAGGACACATTGTTTCGAGATGTTTTATTCACGAGTAATCGAATTCAAAAACGGTTTTATATATAGTAATCACTGTTGTCTCTGTTTTACGTAAAATATAGAATTTTCATCAAAATGCTCCTAGGTATGAAACTGATGCACTTTTTGACGAATACCCTTCATTATCTTTTCCACAGTGCTCTGCGATACCTTTCGGCTAGCAAATGACCACATTTTTTTAACTCATTGACAGATTGTGCCTCTCTGCCTGGAGGTGCCGCTTGATTATTGCCCAGTAGCGCTCGATCGGACGCAATTCAGGACAATTTGGTGGATTATCCTCTTTTTGCACAAAATTGCTGCTCCTTCATCAGATTCAGCGTAGCAGAAGCGTAGTGAGCGGATATAAGATCAGGCGGATACAAGATCAGGCCAGAACAGTGGGGGGACGTTGTGTTCACGATACAGAGGAACAAGACGATTTTTTATGCATTCCTTGCGGTAAACTTCACCGTTGATGGTCCCGGGGGTGAAAAATGGCAAACTTTTTTTGGAACATGAGCAAATAGCCTGCCAAACAAGAACTTTTTTGGCGAACTTCTCCATTCCGATCGTTCTTCTGTCATCAGGTACGTTTCCCAACAAAGGCATTATAAAACTGCGGCCCCGGTAGCGTAGTTGTGTCCGGTTTGCAATATGTTTCGTCATCCTTCAATGCTACGATGCTTTCTTAATATTTTATTAGGCTTCCGGCATCGCTCTTTGGATCGTTCCAGCTGTCCCGCGCTTCGTTTTGGCGTTTGTTGCTTCTTGTACGTCCTTATGTTATTTCCCTTTTTGAAGCTTTGAATAAATCCAACGGATACTCCCAGTTTCTTGGCAACCTGTCGGACTGAGTTCGATTTTTCGGATAACAGAAGCTCAACATATTTCTTCTCCTTCTCTTTCTTATGCTCCTCTCCAATATTTTTGATGATTTTGTGCACACCAGTCTTCGATTTTTTCACAATTTGAGTAATATGTCTACTCTAGTGTCCTTATCAATTCGCTCCCTTTTTCTAAACTCAAACTGTTTTGATTCAGATAAAAAATAACAGTCGTCTGTCAGTGTATTGAATTACACGATGAAGTGAATTCCATCTAAATTGAGTGAAGCCTCTCACCTCCTTTATTGCAACATTCCTTGTTTTTATATTTTATCTTGAAAGACTGGACATTTTTACGTAACATATCTAGAAATTGGCGATGTATGTATTTTAGTTTCAAAAATGCTATTTTTAGGTTTTGCCGACTATCCTACTACGCGTTTTCATTACTTGAATGAACTTGCCAACCATGCGTCCCCATCAAGCAGAAGTTATTTTTATAAGTTCATTTGGCTGTTTTACATCATATAATGCATTTGTTCCCAAATTTGTTTTTATTGTACACAATGCCTACATAAATTATTGCTTACGATTATTTAACAGTTTCACACATGTTTCATCGCTTGAGAACGAGAATCGTTTTACGGAAATATACATTTCATCTTTAGGTTTAAAACAATGATATGATTGGGTTCCCGAAATTTGTTTCACGCGATCATAGCGGTTTTTCAATTTATTTTCCATTGTTTTGAAATCATGCTCTGGATAATAGTCGTACTGTATTTTGGAATCTTTCTTAGAAGTGGCGTATATATGTAGTTCATGTATGAGATGGCTTTGTAAACCCCCTTTTGCTGCATTGCGTTTCAATACTCCTCCCAACGGGTTGCATGGACCTTTTTCTTAACATGTTTCGAAAAGAATTACATTTCGCATTAAGACCGAAATCTTTTTGCATTTGACATACATTAAAAGCTGTCATTTTATTATTGGCTTCCCGATTTATCGAAGAAAAAGTGATTTTTTCAGGCAACTTGTTTTTCATGTATTTAGCACAATCTGTTATAAATAAACAAACTGCAACATGATGGTGCTTAGTGAATTCAGCTATAGCTATAAAGCTTGTGAACTTTAAATCTGAAGAATCATCCTTGTAATATATAGCAAAAGGATGGATAGTGCATTGTGCATTGTTCAATGGAATTCTTGAACTGCTTCCTTATATTTTTCCTTCAAATTTAATATTTATTCATTTTTTTCCCTTAAAAGTAAATTTCCTTTCATTTGCGTTTTTAATTGATAAAAAGTGGTGGTTCAAAAGTTGTGATTTTTAGAAAAAAAGCATTTTTGAAAAAAGTCAATTTTTTGCACCACCCTAACGCAGAAACGGCGGCGCTAATAACGAAATAAAAAAATACATGTCGAATATTTTCTGATAAAGAAGAACAAAACTACCAATTATTATGAATTTCGTATATCTTTTCTTCAATGGAATTTCTGTATATATATTATACCACATATATATAGAGAAATATTGTGATATGACCCATTTGATTTAGCAGAACAGTTTACCCATCACAATTGCGATGTCATGGGCTATGCCTGACCCTGCATTTTGTCCCAGTTAGGTTCGACTTGCCTAATGAAGTCTATTACCTTACTGTCCCAGTCTCCAATCTACCAATCTCGATCCACCAAGGTCTGCACACATTTCTCGATTTTTAAGCATCGTCAATCCAACTTATTATTCCTTTGTCAAAGCGTCTTGTCTTCATGGCTGTGTGCAGCAGATGCATTGTCAAAAGCCCAGTCAAAAAAAGCACATAAGGATATCTCCTTGGCTTTGAATGAATTCTCAATTTGTGTTACTAAGCAATTAAGTGCCGTAATAGTATAATATCATAAATTCTAGATCAAGATATAGTAAAGACTGGACTCGGAAAAAATGAGACACACAAAAATGTTCACCAAAAATTCATTTTAAATCGGATACTTCTCAAATTTTCAGGGACTAAATAACTATATATTAGCTAAGTTTTGGCATAATTTATTTATTGAATTTCCTCCCCCAAGCTGAATGCTCGTACATTTCTCTTAACACTGCTCATGAGATCTTGGGTGAGGCTTTGTCCATCTTCCTTACACAATTTCTCCCAGTTTTTCTTCAAAGCTTCATCGGTTTTAAATGTTTTTCCGCTTTTCTTCAACTTCTTCTTCAATATCGCCCAAAACTTTTCGATCGGACGAAGTTCTGATGTATTTGGCGGGTTCGCCTCCTTCGGGACCACATTAACGCCCTTCGCTTCGTACCAATCCATTACAGGCTTGGCGTAATGGCACGAAGCGAGATCCGGCCAGAACAGCGTGGGACCCCGGTGAGAGCGGAGGAAGGGCAGCAAGCATTCCTCTCGATAAATCTGTCCGTTTATGGTGCTGGTTGTAACGAACAGCTTGCTGTACCGTCCGCACTCGCAGATCGCCTGCCACAACAGGTACTTCTTCGCGAATTTGTCCATCTTCCTCTTCCGGAACTTTTCCGGAACCTCCATGCGGGACGTACCGACAAAAAAGGCCGGGGATTTGTTTGGTGTCCGCCTTGATATATGTCTCGTCGTCCATGACGAGACAGCCTGGCTTGACCAGCCACTCACGGTACAGCTTCCGCGCACGCAATTTGGCCTCCGTGTTTTGCTTGTCAGTCCGGTTTGGCGCCTTCCTGACCTTAAAAACACGGAGCCCAACCCGCTTCATGGTCTGCTGGACGAACCACTTCGACGAATTGACCATTTTGGCCACGTCTCGGGTGGAAAGGTTCGGGTTATTCTTAAAGTACTGCATTATCTTCCGCGCCTTCTCTGGGTATTCCGTTTTCGGTTATTCGCCGCTTGCAGCGCGCCGCTCGATGCTCTTTGTCTCCTGAAACATCTTCACAACGCGGGAATGGTGGATTCCAAGCCTTTTGCCGATCCATCTGTGCGACTGATCAGGATTATCGATCACCGCGCCCAAGATTTGCGTAGCTTTTCTTGTTTCGAATGCATCTTGAAAACTACTTGACAAATCGCGATAAAAATTTTTACACATAAACGTTACACTCTTAACTAGTACTACCCCAAATTTCATTAATTTTCACTTACGCGATAAATAGTTACACCCAAAACAAAGTGTCGCATTTTTTTCCGAGTCCAATCTTTATCATAAATTCTACTGTTCTAGGTGAGTCAATACTTTTGAGGGTGATGCAATATTCAAGTATGTGTGTTGCAATACTTTTCGAACTGTGTCGACACTATTTACTGGTAGTCCACTTAAATCGCGTTTTCGGCTGAACCGGATCCTCTAGGCCATTTCCTTTTCCCCATGACGGATCCGATTCGTGTGAAAACGGCTATGAGATTGGTAAAGGAATGCACCATATGATTTTCGCTAGTGGTTTATCTGTCGTTTTACTTTTTATCGATGATGAAGTCTTTTCGTTTTAGTGATTTTATAAGAACATATATTCGCCTCAAGATATCGCTTACTATGTGTAGATTTACAGCTTATTAGAAGGTATAATTAAGTGGTGTTTAAATAGATTGGATACAGTTTAAATATGAGGTTTGTTTGCATCTTCAAAATTTTAAACATCTAAGACTCTTGGAAATTATGAATTATGAATTTTGTACGAGACGCAATTTAACTTTGAAATAAATTGAAGAACGTTTTGTCTATGTTTGCTTGTAAAATTATGTCTCCCGACACCTTAGCTTACGAACTCGCCCAAAAATGTGTTTGATTGAATTTGTTTCCCAGATTTTTCAAATCATTCTCATGTTCTAAATGCTTAAATGTGTCTGTCTCAGGGCCCCGAACAAAACTTTTTGGTAATGTACAGGACACATAATGTACAGTGTTTAGTTCTAGGTGATTCTGAGTATCTCTGCACTTACTAATTTTTATATAACAACCACATGGTACAAAAGCAAGGCGTCAAGCCTGTAATAGTGAGATTCTGATTTGGAGCTTGGTGGCCAAATTTTGCTTGAAAAACACAGGAATGTGTGTTTTTTAATGTCTATCTTGATCTGGTGAACCTCTCCCGAAATCTGTTCAACAATTTTTCTGTGATGTACCATTTAGGCTGCCAAAACTAGTGCTACCTCTAATATTTTCTACTTTACTGTTCCACGAATAAAACAGCTTGACACTCAGCTAATAAGTCCGTTACACTGTACAATCTGGCTCGGTTCACTTGACCCAACCAAGGGGAAGCAATACAATACAATATAACAAGTTATTAGACGCCCGCTCAGTATCGATACATCGCTTCCAGTATCGATTTTTATCCCCTTTTCTGTGTAATTCCACCCATCAGCAAGAAAAAGTCCCACTGGCACATATAAAAAAAAAAAAACAATCGACAACCCTACTCCGTTGTCCGAAAATATAGGTCAAACTGTTTTACAGCGAAACACACTGACAGTGCTGCGACAGCAGGGAAACAAATTTCCTGGAAATTATGAACAAAGTTGGTAACAGCGAACCATCCCATACCGCTCAATCCAAACTGTGTTTAAAAATTGATCAACAACACTGCCTCGTCCCACCCGATCTCCAATCCATACCACGTAGTTGCCTGTAGCCAATCAGGCCTGAATAATTTCACCTGATTGAATCCTTCACAACAGAAATCCTAACCCCCATTTGATGGACGTCAAATTGGAAGTCAGCTCCTGCCGCATAGTAAAATGTATGGCTCGTTACCTTCCGTGTAGGGGTGGGTCATGAATCCACGGCGTGAGTTATTACTACACCAACGACTAGCGTTTCGGGAGTTGGATGTTTCAATCAACTTTTGAAATGGGTTATTTCCTGAATGCGCGATGACTGGTGGCATATGGCTGAGGCTGGTGGAGTGGGAATCCCCTGAGTAATTATTAAAATGCCTTTGCCTTCTCGTACCCTATCCAAAGCTGTTGATGGAACGCGGGACAAAATGATACATTTCTATGGTATCTCTTTAGGGTTATTTTTTTCCCTATGCTTATGCAGGGAGGTGAACCACATTTTTGCCTTATTTACAAAGTATCTGACTCTGCGCTTTTCATTTCCACCACATTATCGATAGCCGCTCAGAAGGAAAGGGCACTTGAGGCGGCCTCGAGGGGGGTTGGAGGTTTAGCTGGGTGTTTTGGTACCTAACCAAGATCACGATGAGAGTGGACGTGAAAGAGAACGATGATTTGGGTTGAATCCAAGGGAAAGCAGAGTGAGTGAAAGCCAGCACCATCACAGACAGGCCACCACCAGCAAACAGAACATCAGGCGCCTAGAGGGCGAGTCGTCGTCTTCGAATATTGATTTTACGCGCAAACACATAATCGCGCCAGTTCGTCCCGACGACATCGTTTTAGATTCCTCGACGCCGCCACCCCACTTGTCGTCGGCCCCTAGTCGTCGGGTTATGCCTGTCTGCCAAAGTGGAAATTCCTTCTCACTCATTCATCACCGACCGCGCGGGGATTGAAGATTCTAGGACTGTATCGTGATGGTTCATATCTCGCTCGAGCTCACGTAATCCTTCGCTGGGTTAGTGTGCTCTTGCTCCCGCTTTTGTGACTTTGTGCCATATATGTATAAATATAAATTTTGTCAGCCTTCCGTTCACTACGGCGACGGCCACACCGACCGCGCCGCGGCACTATTTTCTCTGTATGTTGTGAGAGAGCGTCTAGCGTTCGAGTCCCTCGTGTGACCTCGACTTGATTTCTTTTCGGCATTCCAACCACCCACCCCCATCAACACCAGCAAATTCGCTGTAACGAGCCGTAACGCGACACATGCTATCGTCGACATCGTCGTTGTTGACACCGGTTCGGGGGGTGCGTCGATTTATGTTTTGATGCGCTTTTTGGTCCCTGCAGTTCATCGTAATTCATAATTGATGTTCGACTCTTATCAGTAGTGAGGGTGTATGTTTACAAGCAATCTTTATTCAAAATGCAGTGAATTTTGAATGGTCATTATCTTCTCCAGTATTGATCTATGAGTTTGTACAGTACCATTCACAGAATACTCTTCGTTATTTTCAAGTAATCCTTACTATAATTACTTCATTAACAAAACAAATGGTTCTTGTCTCAATATCAAGTTGGCACATGATTTTAAAACATTTTTTAAAATTCTTCCAAAATACATTAGAATGCTTTGAAAAACTAAACTTATACAGGGCTGGTATCAGGTCACTTTTTAGTGACTTAGTCACTATTTTGAGTCTAGTCACTAAAAAGTCACTATTTGCATCCAAAAGTCACTAAAGTCACTGTTTTTCGGAAAATGGTCACTAAAGTCACTATTTTCGCACCGCCGATTGTAAAAAGTTTAAAAAAATCACTTGTACCTATTGTTCAATAGTCAACCAAATTAAGCGATCTGGCCACACTATATAAAAAACGAGAAATATACACCAAAAAACTAGATGCCCTGGCGAACGCGGTCCCGCCTCTACCTCAATTGAATTGTCAAATGCAGAGCGCTGGTCGATCACAGCACTCTAGATTAGCTTGAATGCGACGCACGTGGTCCCATATTACATAATCTTTCATTATTATTACAATTTTCCAGGTATTTCATAATACTTTTTCATATTTCTATACATAGCAGAAAACTTAAAACGTTTATCCAATATGCAAATAAAATTTCCAATGAAGAAACTACATAAAATAATCAAGTCATTTTGTATTTACATTCACTATTTTTCAAAACTATTTTGCTAGATTCAGTTTTTTCAAAAGCGGACTACTCTTTTGGTATCCACATAGTCGAGAAAAGTGGGATTGAGTTGTAAATCAGATAAAGGACTTATTTTCGTTTACTCACTTAGTAATTCTAAATCTAGATTTGATTGTTCGTATCCCGACAGTCAAGCGAACTCAATTCGATCATAGGTGAAATCGGGATACAGTGCAAGTCGGCCAGCTTATAAAAGCGTTATGATTTCAAAGTTCCATTAAAACTCGTCTATTAAAATTTAATATATTTCTAGGAAATTTCTGAGACAAATATTCTTAGTTTATTATACAGTAGATTGAAAAAAAAATCATTATTCATCAATTAATTAAGTTTATTCGGACTTTGCTTGACTGTTTTTAAACCGAATATTTTATGATTTGGTGAATTCTGATTGATTTGGGGCTCAATAACATAGAAATTATTGAAAAAAATAGGAAATATTTTTTTGATATGGGCTGGGTTGTCCAAACATCCCAGAAGATCAGAACTTAAGATCTACAGTTGTAACAGTAGCTTCATCCGCTATACAATGTTATGATATGTATTCAAACATATTCAATGAATGTCTTGGAACACCAACTGACATTATGAGATCTGGGGATATTCTATGCCAAACTAGCTAACTTAACTTTGCATAACCCATAAAGCTATTGTTACAATTGTCGACCTTATGTTTTGAAGGACAGTTTGAATGAACTGAAACTAACAAGGTTATCCTATGATGTCTGTGGACGTTTCAGAATATTCATTGAACATGTTTGAATATTTATCATACCTTTGTATAGCCCGCCCAAAACACTACTGTTACTAACGTATATTTTAAGTTCTGAGCTCGAGGTCGGTTTGGATTACGTTGAGGATCTTAAAGTTATAAAATAATGACTGTTGACCTTCCAAAAGATTCATTGAATATGTTGGAATACAGATGGTCAACATATATAGCTCAAAACACTACTGTTACAGCTGTAGATCTTATGTTATGAACTTAAGGACAGTTTGGAGTACTTAGAATATCCCAAGATTTTCGCATTATGTCTGTTGGCCTTCCACACTATTCAATCAATATTGTTAAATACATTTTGTCCCTTTACACACTCCAAACACCTACTGTTACATGACCTAGATCATCCCATTCATCTCATGATATTTTTTTTACGTTCGAAAATATTCACCAAATATGGTTGAATACGTAACGTAACTTTGTATAGCCCAAAACGCTACAGTTACTACTGTAAATCTTAAGTTGTGAACTCAAGGACAGTTTGGATGACCTAGAACATCACAAAGTTATCAAATAATGACTGTTGACCTTCCAAAAGGTTCATTCAATATGTTTGAATACATATAGTAACCTTATATAGCCTTATAACTGTAGATCTGAAGTTCTGAACTCAAGTACATTTTGGATGACCTAGAACATCCCAGAAAGATACAAAACTATTTAACGTTTATCAACGAGAATTTAATAATACATATGCATATGTAAAATATTCTAAAACAACGCTTTACACTATTAGTAAGGCATTTATTTTTTCTTCCTGTACGTCTTCATATTCAGGATGTTCTAGGTCGTCAATTAGGCCTTTAGCTCATACGTTTTTTTATATATTTTCCAAATAGAAGAGTTTATGGAAAACAAATTTGCCAAAGACAGACTGCACTTTTATTCAATCTGTGTGATTTTATACAGCCATTATCCTTTTGGGGACATATATGACCCCTTAGGCCTGAAGAAGAAACGTTTTAAGACAAGGCTTAACATTTATGATTTTTTCAGTAGTATTTGTCCCGAAATCAACAATGTTTTCTATTGAAATTGATGCATAGAAATACTTCCGATCGATTGGTGTAAAATTTTGAAAATCTTTTGAGAAATGACTGAGATATTAATGCTCAAAACCTGACCACTTTTCGTGACGGTCGCAATGCGATTTTTTTTAATTGTACCCCAGTATAGAAAACAAAGACGTAGTCCTACTTCAAAAGTCTGGTTTGCAAAACTCGTTTATAAAATTGCCTCAACCCACCAGCCGTTGCATATAGTGAAAGCTCCAAGTATGTTGTGAAAATCGCCTAATTTCTTTCGATTCAGGTCAACTATCATCTTCTTATTGACAAATGGAACATGTTAAAATGCTAGGTGCTGACCTAGAGTACAGAGTACAGAAGGAGTATTGGAACCAGTTTTTTTTTACTAAGAAAACGGCTGTAGGTGAGCCTCAATACCCTCAGGTGATTAAGGTAGTGAAAACATCTACACTTGGCAACGGTTCAAAAAAGGAATTGAGAAGCAAGATATGTCCGAAGTAATTCTAGCACAGGCCATGCTGGAAGGTGTGTCAACCGTGCGTATAGACCCGTCTTCGCAAAAACGAGCTGCGGACCAAGGGCAGGAGGTCGTGGAGAAAAAAAAATCGCTTGATTACAGGCTTCGTTAGAAAAAAAAAAACCAAAAAGTGACACTGCGCAACAGTATCATTCATTTTTGCCAACGGGGGTCATCACTTAGTTCAATTTTACTGTACCTGCTCTGCCGCTTACTAGCGCATTTATAAAAAAAACTACCATTTAAAAATAATAAACACAATGTTGTATTAACTTTGTATTAACAATCAGTTTATATAATGTAACAATAATTGCATTCAGTTTTGACGAATAATATTTGAACAAATAAATTTTGAGTTAATACGGAGATTTAATATATATTACGAACTATGAATATACACTGATAGGCAAAATAAAGTGCCCACCTCATCCTTTTTTTCAATTTTTTTTGGGTTAAAAAAAAAAAAAGATTTTTTTATTTTTTTTTTTTTTTTTTTTAAGAAAAAAAAAAAAGGGTTTAAAAAAAAAAAAAAAATGTATAGAAAAAAAAACAGTGACAAAATAAAGTGCCCACTTCAAAAGTCGATATGTTTTCGATAAGTTTCCATTGGAAGACCCCTCGATTGTTTATGTTTTGATATTTTGACATGTTTTGAAGCAAACGGCTCAACCTGGTGCATTTGTATACGTGATCGCATTTGATTCAGTTGAAAAAAAATGGAGAACGCAGTGCTTTCGAAAGCAATTCCCTTGTGTATCCGAAAATTGGTCGTTCGTGATGTGCAAAACGGTGAATCGCACCGAGCTGTTGCTAAGAAGTACAGTATCAGTAAGGCAGCGGTTGGCAAAATTCTTCTGAAGCTTAAAACGTTTGGATCAGTGGTGGATCGCCCTGGCAGAGGCAGGAAGCGGAAAACGGATGCGAGAACGAACACCAAGATCATGCGCGAAGTCAAGAAGAACCCGAAGGTAACTGTCCGCGAGATCCAGGAAACCCTTCAGTTATCAGTTTCCGGTCGAACTGTTCGTCGCCGTCTCGTAGCACAGGGGTTGAATAGCAAACTTGACCGGAAGCGCCCATTTATCAGCAAGGCAAACAAAGCCAAACGGCTTAAGTTTGCTAAGGAGCATGCTGATAAGCCCCTAGAGTTCTGGAAAACGGTTCTCTGAACGGAAGAATCAAAATTCGAGCTGTTTAACCGAAAGCGGCGGGTTCGTGTTTGGTGCAGATCGGGAGAGGAGCTTCAGGAGCGCCACATCCAAGGCACGATGAGGCATGGAGGAGGAAATGTGATGGTCTGGGGGTGTTTTTCGTGGGGTGGAGTGGGAAGCATTGTTAAAATCGACGGGATAATGACGGCAGATTCTTACATCAACATCCTGCGAGAAAATCTGGAGGTTTCGCTGATCCAGACGGGCCTTGAAGAGAAGTTCGTATTTCAGCAGGACAACGACCCGAAGCATACTGCCAAGAAGACCAAGTCTTTCTTCCGGTCTTATCGGATCAAACCGCTGGAATGGCCTCCACAAAGCCCGGACCTCAATCCCATCGAGAATTTGTGGGCGATTCTCGATGCCAGGGTTGACAAAACTGGTGTTACCAATAAAAATAACTATTTTGAAGCCCTAGAGCGCGCCTGGGAAGAGCTAGATCCACAGCACCTAAAGAACCTGGTCGAGAGCATGTCGAAGCGCCTGCAGGAGGTCCTGAAGGCCAAAGGAGGACACATCAATTATTGAAATGCTTTTTTTTTACTTTAATTTATGTTTTCTGTACCCTAAATGAAGTGGGCACTTTATTTTGTCACTGTTTTTTTTTCAACACAAATTGATTTTTTTTTCTTTAAGTAAAACTACTTTTTTTCAGTATTCCATAAGTGAAACTTAAAAAGAATATAAAAAATAAGATAATAAAAAAAAATACAGTGTGTTTACTTTAATTTGAACCAAGTAAATGAGAGAAATTGAAAAAACGATGAGGTGGGCACTTTATTTTGCCTATCAGTGTATGTGTTTATTTCCTTATCCTGAATTGATATTTTAATTCTAGTTTGATTGATATTAACAGCTAATCGTTTCTTATTTTTTCTCTTGGTGCAAACTTGCTATGAACACATAAAGATTCCATTAAAACTGTAGCCATAAATTTTCCTTAGTAAATTTCGTCCTGAAGATTTGTGATAGGCATATGCCGGTTAAAATTTCAGCATTGTTATTCGTAATGCTACTTCTGTTCATTAGGAGAGTTTATAGGATGGTCTACATGAACAATTGTAAACAATACCTACAATTGGAATTTATTTAGTTAAACCATACAAAAATACCCGGACTTCTAAAATTATACACCACACATTTATGATCACGCCGATGAGTTACAGCTTCAGCGTGTGTCAAACTGTATCAACCATCGTGCAACCCCCAAGCGTAACTACGACCGGATTTTTCACACCCTTTCCCGCTCGAATTTTCCACCCTTGTACGTGGAACACTCCGCACTAGCCCTCTCACCAACAGCTTGTATATTTAGTGCTACCGTTATCCAACTTTCTCTCTCTCTCTCATTTTACTCGCTCATTCTTCCTCACACATAAACATTTTTGCACTCCCGCTCCCGAAAACCCGCTGTTTCTCTCTCACAAACACAAATTCGTTTGTACACCGCGCACTCATCGCCCCACCCACCAAATACTCCTACGCCATAACACCGAGATGGGAATCGTTTTCCACCCTTATGACGCGCAACCACCACATGGTGGCCCATGTTGACGAAGTCTGGAACACTCCTTCTGCTCCTCTGCCCGACCATCCATCAACAGCGCACATTGCATCACTCGGTGTGAGAGTATTGGGTGCCTTTATATACCCTGTTGTTTTTGCTGCTGTTGCTGTAGTTGTTGCTACCGTCGACGTCGTTTTCGCTCCAGCCAGACACCCACGCCGCACCACACCACCACTGTCTACCGCACCATTCCATTCGATGATCCGCCTAACCACCCTCCCAACGCTTACCGCACAGATTGCGTAGAACTTTCTTCGTGTTCTTGCACTACCACCCCACATGTGGCATGCTCTGTCTACAAAAGCATCCGGGAACGGGAATTGGGAAAACTAGGACAACCGGGGTAGTCGCTCGTTACTCCCTCCCTCGGTCGTTCGCCCCCCAGCGTCGCCATCACTCGCCTCTGGCTTCATTGGTATTGGTGTTTGGCATCGTTTTCCGTCTGCTACTCCCAGTTGTGCCATGCTGCTGCCACTGCTTCTGGGAGACAGTGTTTTCGTTGCTCAACGTGGTAATTGTTTTGCCGCGCACACTTCGCTGCAGATGCTAGAAAAAATAACCCCGGACCTGCACTCTTCTAGGACCATCGATGATGGAGAATATCGAACCGTAGGTTTGTTTTTAAAAATGGGTTTTCGTTTGTTTTGCGTTGTGAAAATTAATGAACGGATTTTTCCGGGGAGTTCTGGGCGTGCAAAGTATAAGCTTTTCAAAGCTGGCCACAGATGCAGTGTAGTTGAGTTCGTGAGGAATGATAGATTTGAATGTGTTGGGTTAGAGGTTATGATTGGTATTTTATGGAGAGGATTTGTAGAAACTTTTCACGTTTTTTTTTTTAGTTTCAATTAAAAGTATACCAGAAGGGAATTACATAGAAATAACCAAATTATTACTAGCCTTTAAAAATTATAACTAATTAAGATATAATGGCCTGGGAGGTTCAATCTGCTCAAACTAATCAAATGAATTGTGGCACTAGCTGTTAAGATGTTGTTACATCGTAACAAAACTGTAACAAAGTTGGTTGTGTTTGTGTTTCATCTATATCATAGTTTGCTACATTTTTGTTAGATCTATAGGATTTCTTGTTGCGTTTTGTTGTGTTTCTGATATTTTAACTACATCCGCAAAATAAATTCTAACAACTCTTGTTAGAAAAGTAGCGTAACTAAATAACAAGACATGAAACAATTGTGTGGTTGCCGTCTGCACTGGTAGCTATTAAGAAACGTCTCACCGTAGACAATTGGGTTCAAGACAGTTTAGATGCAACAGTAATTGTATGAAATTGTACGCAGTTGGTGTAAGAGATAATGTATTTCCACGGGTGGAAAGATTATTATGACTCAACAGTAATTTTCCTTATTTGAAGTACGAGTATCATGAAAACATATGCATTTAGAAAAAATTATCTTAGCTGCATGCGAGCTCTTTTTGATTAAAAATAACCGCGGGAATAATATTACGTTATTGGATTACAGAATAATGTTTCAATTAATTAAGCTTTGAAAAGTGTGTGTGTGTGTGTGTGTGTGTGTGTGTGTGTGTGTGTGTGTGTGTGTGTGTGTGTGTGTGTGTGTGTGTGTTTTTACAATCAATCTCCCACTGACCGGCAGTGCTTTTATGGAAGAAACTTGTCTGCATTTCTTCAGTAATTTATATGTGATCACTATGTGCAAACATTTTTAGCCCTGTAGATTGAAGGTGACAGCTCTATTGAAAATCCAACGACCCATTTCAGGAATGCCTGTCCATACACGTACATTCTGAGGTCATCTTCATATACAATAAGCCCCGCATGAAATTCTACACACATCAAATGGATATGTGAAGAGTTTTCATACTTCCAGAATCAAAAATGGAAGTTCTTGATCCTGGCGTGTATATAGTTAAAGTATATTTTTGATAATCAAAACGACGTCACCAATGTTCCTTATCTGATGCTGGAAAGCTCGTCCGGATGCAGCAGCGGGTCACTAAAAACACAATAAAATGGGAAAAACAATCCATCTCAAGAAACACGACCATAACACACTATGAGAGGGATTCCATTCTCAACGTCCTACGCAAAGCACTCGGAAAAACTATAATTTCACCATTTATTTTAGTTGAATGAAGGAATATTTTTTAATTTTCTTTCCGCGAAAACGACGCAGCAAAAACAAAACACGTCATTTTCAAAGAACTGCTTGCTGCGATCCTCCAAATAATTAAGCTTTGAAAAGTGCATCAAAATTGGACCTTCAATAACAAGTGGAATGAATATCTGGTTATTTTGTAACTCAATGTTTAAAGCTACTTTATTTACTTCTGCTGGTCCGACGTTTCATACCGACTTGCACTTGTATTACATTGTTTCGCCACGAGATTCGGCATTTTCGTGGGATTGTTGTCTGGCATTCTTAAAATACTCGTTCAACTTTAGTGACTTTCAGAATACTGTGTTTACCATACCCGGTCGTCCGGGTTTTCCCAAATATAAGTTTTTTTTTTGCGAAATTTCATAACATTATCTGAGATGTCAAATGCTGCGTTGTCTTAATTGATTAATTTTTGCATTTATCACTTACTAGAAATACTTCGAAAAAGAGCATTGAGGGAAAAACGAAATATTCCCTGGGCATTGGAAAAACCTTGTGGTAGATTGAAAACTACCAGGTCCCAGGGCTTGGACTGGATCTTTACCCAAACGGAAAAGATGCAAACCAGTGTTTCCAGGGGTGATGTGGACCAGAAGTGCATTTGAACCCACTAGTAGTAGCATTTTCACTTTTGATTTGACAACTTTCCTTATTTTCATACAATATAGAATTTGTATAATTTCAATAATATTACTACTACTCAAAGAATCGTCTACTTTTATTATAACTGAGTTTTATTATGGGTCTGCAATTTTCTGGAAAGCATCACCACACAGATTCTACGTTTGGTTTGGCTGTTTTTGGCAGAGGAGCGAATATTTTTGTATACTTTTAGAACGAAAAAAGAAACAATACAAGAATCAGGAAGGCTAGGCTTGGAGCCTGGTAGGGTCACAGTGGAAGCAAATCCGAGTCTCATGGCGACGCAACCTGGATAGTCAGACATCTCGGTCTCTGGTTGGAACAAGACCAAGTAGCCGCCCAAGAAAGACCTACGTGAGAGAATCACATGCATGCAAATATCATCTAAGGCGGTATGTTCCCAACAAATCAAAAGCTAATAATAACAACAACAGTGTGGGTAAGTGAATCATTTAACATTTCCAAAACTACATACACATCATACATACATAACTATATATTAAAAGACCGTCCACAAATATCCATGTCCAACAGAGCAGCTTATTTTCCCGATGAGGGAAGATGTTACATTGTCACACCTGTACTATATGAAATTGCGCATATACCAATAATTGCACTGACAAGAATATCACTAACAATATAATGACACGGACAAGTACAAAAACACGGACTTTAACAAATACCTGGACAACAAAACACGTATACTGACTGATACTGAATCCCAAAAATTTTCAAGAAGACTATGTGAGCTGATTTCGAAAGCCCGGTGTTTATTTGGTCACCATAGACTAATCCTTCCGGCATAATCACTTGAAAATTTTCAAAAACCAACCCCGATCATTGGAATCCTATGGGGATAAAAAAAAAAAAAAAAAAAAAATTGAGGGAAAAACGAAATATTTTACATAGAACATACAAATTTGACGACCGTCTTTAAAAATTGGTTTCAAAATGAAAATGGAACACTGTCGAAGGCAGCCATCGTAGATTGGAATCGAATTAGAAATTAAAAGGTGAATATTGTTGGTATAAATCCATGCTATGCAATTACAATGATAAATTATAAGCACTGTTCATTACAGAAAGTGGACTCCTGTTTATCAATGGCTTAGGGTTAAAACTTAACGAAAAATTGTGAATTTTTGCTCAGTGTGTAAAAACATTGTTTACTTTGGCATACATTGTTTACACCTGAAAAATCGAAAAAAGTGAGTAATTTCGAACGATGGGTCGGATCATCTAATCATCTCGCAGATGTATGTTTTCCGAAAAGTTGTCGTTTCGAGAATTGGCAAAAAGCGTGAAGTGCACTAAATCTACAGTGTTCAAGAAGTTTGGAGAAACGTGTTCTCTTGAAGATTTACCGAAATCTGGACACAAAAAGGGGGCATCTGACCAGAAAAGGAGCTGGCAGCGGTACGCCGTTTGAAATCGGATAAACCGTGTTCCATTAGTGAAATTACCAAAAAAGTGGACATTAGCATTGGAACTGTGCAGAATATCAAATAGCGTAACAATACCAGAACCTAAAAGAAGTAGAAAGCACCAAAAAGGACGGATTCTCAGAAAGCTTCTTCAAAAATACGATCACGGAACTTGTATGACCTTCTACTCCAAAAGCCGAACTGGCGCATTTTGATGGACGACGAGACGTACGTCAAACTGGATACCAGTACACTTCCGGGGCCGCAATTTTTCAACGCTGAGCAGAGGACAGATGCAAGGACATTGATATGGCGAATTTGATTCTTTTAGATATATAAACGTTGGAGAAGCATGTATTTTCAGACAAATCCTCACCAGTAGTTCATTAGAAACATTCTTGTCTTCCCTTTGAAAAACCACCATCACACATTGTTAGTGGTTCCAACAGCATACTGTTATTTAAACAACTTTGTCTGTCCAATACATATTCATCGTCACACTTTGTATAGACCGGCCAAGAAAGAAAGGGCACACCTTCAGTTCGTTAAAAAACATGTGTATTTTTTATTTATGTCAGCTTTTATTCTTACATATGGGTTCTCAACATTGTTTATCAACAGTTCATAAAAGATTTTTGATGTCTTTTTCATGTATAAGCAAGTTCTCGAACTTTTCTAACGTTCTTCATGAGGTTCTGCACAGATTGATTATCAACGATTTTAGACGCGCTTGTCCAATCTCTTTTGAAATTTTGCACTGTATCAGCTGGCTGAACATGTTTACGAAGATACCTCTTGACCAGGGCCCAAAATTGTTCGATAGAATGAATTTCAGAGCAATTTGGGAGATTCATGTGCTTAGGTGCAATTATCACGTTTTCTGATTTGTACCAGTCCAGGGTGATCTCTTTTTGGCTCATTGAACGTAGGACTTCAAACTGTTCAGCTTTTTGGCCAAATCGCGAACTGAGGCGCTTAGTCTTTCTTACTGATAATCCTGGAATAGTGCTCCCTTGTGGGCGATGGCACGGCGTTTTTTAATCAATAAAATTTCATCATTCTCAAAATGCTCGTGAAACTTTGCTGTGAGTTGTGTTCGGTTTGACGTTTGGGTGTAAACAATGAGATGGAGCTGACAGACTACCCGAATAAAAATGTATGTTCAAATGGCTGCATTAGAAAAGTGTGCCCTTGTTTTCTGGAACATTCTATAATCGGTAATCAGAGAGGGGGGTGGGGGTGGGGGGGGGAGGTGGAGATAAGGTAGCTTAAAAAAATATAGTTTATTTTTTAAATAAAGCAAACTGCTAAAACACTTTGTGAGTTGCCCCTACAGCATCCTCTGATTATAAAAATTGGTCCAAATCAGCTCTCAAGCGTTATTAGAAGTTACGTTTTTTGACAATGAAAAAACGCTATCACACTTTGTAAATGGCGCCAACCGAAACCTTACGGTCCCCTAGCAGCACATTTGTTTCAAACGAGTTAAAGTGATTTCAATGTGACTCGATTAAGTCACAATCAAGTTGTTGCAACCAAATATGACAGCTATTTGTTGCTTGGGTGGGTTTCAATCTGTTCAAAGCGATTATAAAGCGTAGTTTTTTTTTTCAATGAATCTAACCCTAAAACATTTCGTAAGTGCCCTAGCTTCGTTATTGAAGGTGTAAATCCAGTCAAAAAAAAAAAAAAAACTACATACCTTAAATCAGTTCAAAGCGGTTATTAAGTGTAGTTTAAAAGAATGTTTGTTTTCTTAAACACATTTTTTAAGAGGCCCCATACTAGCATATTTATTGCTGCTTTGGATCGGCCTCAATTGGCTGTCAAGCGTTGAGAAAGAAATTTCTTCTTTTTTTTCAATTAAATACAACTGTTGCACTTTATGAGTGGCCCTAAAATAGTATCCTTACTGTTGGTATAAATCACTTCAAACACTAAATTGGTACTAATATTTACCAAGTAGCCGCCCAAGAAAGACCTACGTGAGAGAATCACATGCATGCAAATATCATCTAAGGCGGTATGTTCCCAACAAATCAAAAGCTAATAATAACAACAACAGTGTGGGTAAGTGAATCATTTAACATTTCCAAAACTACATACACATCATACATACATAACTATATATTAAAAGACCGTCCACAAATATCCATGTCCAACAGAGCAGCTTTTTTTCCCGAGGGGGGAAGATGTTACATTGTCACACCTGTACTATATGAAATTGCGCATATACCAATAATTGCACTGACAAGAATATCACTAACAATATAATGACACGGACAAGTACAAAAACACGGACTTTAACAAATACCTGGACAACAAAACACGTATACTGACTGATACTGAATCCCAAAAATTTTCAAGAAGACTATGTGAGCTGATTTCGAAAGCCCGGTGTTTATTTGGTCACCATAGACTAATCCTTCCGGCATAATCACTTGAAAATTTTCAAAAACCAACCCCGATCATTGGAATCCTATGGGGATAAAAAAAAAAAAAAAAAAAAAAAAAAATTGAGGGAAAAAGCGAAATATTTTACATAGAACATACAAATTTGACGACCGTCTTTAAAAATTGGTTTCAAAATGAAAATGGAACACTGTCGAAGACAGCCATCGTAGATTGGAATCGAATTAGAAATTAAAAGGTGAATATTGTTGGTATAAATCCATGCTATGCAATTACAATGATAAATTATAAGCACTGTTCATTACAGAAAGTGGACTCCTGTTTATCAATGGCTTAGGGTTAAAACTTAACGAAAAATTGTGAATTTTTGCTCAGTGTGTAAAAACATTGTTTACTTTGGCATACATTGTTTACACCTGAAAAATCGAAAAAAGTGAGTAATTTCGAACGATGGGTCGGATCATCTAATCATCTCGCAGATGTATGTTTTCCGAAAAGTTGTCGTTTCGAGAATTGGCAAAAAGCGTGAAGTGCACTAAATCTACAGTGTTCAAGAAGTTTGGAGAAACGTGTTCTCTTGAAGATTTACCGAAATCTGGACACAAAAAGGGGGCATCTGACCAGAAAAGGAGCTGGCAGCGGTACGCCGTTTGAAATCGGATGAACCGTGTTCCATTAGTGAAATTACCAAAAAAGTGGACATTAGCATTGGAACTGTGCAGAATATCAAATAGCGTAACAATACCAGAACCTAAAAGAAGTATAAAGCACAAAAAGGACGGATTCTCAGAAAGCTTCTTCAAAAATACGGTCACGGAACTTGACCGTTCTACTCCAAAAGCCGAACCGGTGCATTTTGATGGACGACGAGACGTACGTCAAACTGGATACCAGTACATTTCCGGGGCCGCAATTTTCCAACGCTGAGCAGAGGACAGATGCAAGGACATTGATATGGCGAATTTGATTCTTTTAGATATATAAACGTTGGAGAAGCATGTATTTTCAGACAAATCCTCACCAGTAGTTCATTAGAAACATTCTTGTCTTCCCATTGAAAAACCACCATCACACATTGTTAGTGGTTCCAACAGCATACTGTTATTTAAACAACTTTGTCTGTCCAATACATATTCATCGTCACACTTTGTATAGACCGGCCAAGAAAGAAAGGGCACACCTTCAGTTCGTTAAAAAACATGTGTATTTTTTATTTATGTCAGCTTTTATTCTTACATATGGGTTCTCAACATTGTTTATCAACAGTTCATAAAAGATTTTTGATGTCTTTTTCATGTATAAGCAAGTTCTCGAACTTTTCTAACGTTCTTCATGAGGTTCTGCACAGATTGATTATCAACGATTTTAGACGCGCTTGTCCAATCTCTTTTGAAATTTTGCACTGTATCAGCTGGCTGAACATGTTTACGAAGATACCTCTTGACCAGGGCCCAAAATTGTTCGATAGAATGAATTTCAGAGCAATTTGGGAGATTCATGTGCTTAGGTGCAATTATCACGTTTTCTGATTTGTACCAGTCCAGGGTGATCTCTTTTTGGTTCATTGAACGTAGGACTTCAAACTGTTCAGCTTTTTGGCCAAATCGCGAACTGAGGCCCTTAGTCTTTCTTACTGATAATCCTGGAATAGTGCTCCACTTGTGCACGATGGCACGGCGTTTTTCAATCAGAAATCTTCAATCATCTCTCAAAATGCTCGTGAAACTTTGCTGTGAGTTGTGTTCGGTTTGACGTTTGGGTGTAAACAATGAGATGGAGCTGACAGACTACCCGAATAAAAATGTATGTTCAAATGGCTGCATTAGAAAAGTGTGCCCTTGTTTTCTGGAACATTCTATAATCGGTAATCAGAGAGGGGGGTGGGGGTGGGGGGGGGAGGTGGAGATAAGGTAGCTTAAAAAAATATAGTTTATTTTTTAAATAAAGCAAACTGCTAAAACACTTTGTGAGTTTCCCCAACAGCATGCTCTGATTATAAAAATTGGTCCAAATCAGCTCTCAAGCGTTGTTAGAAGTTTCGTTTTTGACAATGAATAAACGCTATCACACTTTGTAAATGGCGCCAACCGAAATCTTGCGGTTCCCTAGCAGCACATTTGTTGCAAACGAGTTAAAGTGACTTCAATGTGACTCGATTAAGTCACAATCAAGTTGTTGCAACCAAATATGACAGCTATTTGTTGCTTGGGTGGGTTTCAATCTGTTCAAAGCGATTATAAAGCGTAGTTTTTTTTTTCAATGAATCTAACCCTAAAACATTTCGTAAGTGCCCTAGCTTCGTTATTGAAGGTGTAAATCCAGTCAAAAAAAAAACTACATACCTTAAATCAGTTCAAAGCGGTTATTAAGTGTAGTTTAGAAGAATGTTTGTTTTCTTAAACACATTTTTTAAGAGGCCCCATACTAGCATATTTATTGCTGCTTTGGATCGGCCTCAATTGGCTGTCAAGCGTTGAGAAAGAAATTTCTTCTTTTTTTTCATTATATACAACTATTGCACTTTATGAGGGGCCCTAAAACAGCATCCTTACTGTTGGTATAAATCACTTCAAACACTAAATTGGTACTAATATTTAAATAATTTACGAGACATCGCCGGAAGTAAGCGCAGGATTTCTCGGCTTCCAATAAACCGAGTACCACTTCAACATATTCCATACCCTTTCTTTATTTGACTTGCATTCTGGTGGGGCCTTAATTTGGCATTGACAGTTTATACACATTGAAGATGTTTGGTAGTCCCAAGGATCATCTGTTGAGTCTCTACGTAATAACAGCTGAGCTGGCATTAACAGACTAGCAACCTCGGACGGTCAATCATGCTCATGGTCATGCTTTACTCAGGTCTTCTTGCGGTCTTCGATGAAGTTGTTGAGCATATACTTTGAGAATCTTAGATTTGGTGGTACTTGAACATAACAAACTTTTTCTTCATACATTTTGACGATTTTTTCCCATATGGCCGGTTCATAAACCACGTAGACTCATTTTTGAAAATCCAACCCCCCTCCATACATAGACTTTTCTCCATGCGATGATTTTTGAAATTTTGTGGGGGTGAGATTGGACCCCCCCCAAAATGCCCCATATAAACTCTAACCCGTTTTGGAAATGGGTAAATGTTGACCGATTTGACCCAAACATGAAACAGAGCATCAGGGTGCGATGGGTAAATAGTGGCTAAGTGATGCGAGAGGTGAACACGTGGTGATTATCATTTAATAAAAAGAATCTAAATGTTTTTTGATACAACTGAATAGCTGTTCATTGACCAGGTAGAACACCGGTTTCATACATCCACAGTTTCTCCCGGAGGTGTTTCTTAGAAATGAACCAAACCTCTGAACTCGTCTTAGATTTATCTTGATCATTCGTCAAATCCCGCTTTACATAGCATTTCGAATCGGTAGAACACAAAACCACAAATTGTGTTCCATTAATTTCGCGAAGCTTACAAGGGCATCAACATTTTGTATCACATCGAAATGAAAAAGCCTCATAATTTGAACTATTGAAAGGTGATTTGAGAACACAGCATTCACCTTCTCTATCGCCAGATAGCAAATCACAAGCACACTAGGTAGGATAACGCGAAAAACATGGGTAAACTAAATAACTGTTTTAAGGGACTTCAAATCGATTCACGGTTATTCTTCATGTATTTATTTCATTCTCTTTATAATACGTTTTATGATATTATAAGGAAGTAGTCTCGGAATATTTCGATATTCACAAACACAACTGAACATAATTGATCTACAGAGTAGTGAGTTATAAAATTTGTCAGTTTTGAAAATGAATCGATGCATTAAAAGTATAATTTTCATTATTTGAACTTTTCCTATGTTAGTTCTCAATGTTTTGAGTTAATATCTTCCTCATTACTGTTGCTGTCATTATCAGATTAATATATTTATCCGACAAAAAACCGATGTGCTGACTGTTAAACTTTCATCATTTCAATACCCTGTTCGTTGCACACACCAACTGATACACAGAGTAAAACTGCTACCGGTAAGCGGCTTCATCCATCGGACACTCAAGTAAAGCCATTTTCCACGGAGACGCCTACAAGACATTTCCGTCACACGACGTGCAAAAGAACGCAAGTGTACCACAGTGAACGAGATGGATCATCGTTCTCGCCCTAGCAGCAGCAGCATCACTAACAACAGCAGCCCAACGGCATAAAACCTTAATTTATGCAAATGATTTACGCAGAAGATTGACTTTCGTGGAAGCATCCCCGCGCACCGTCCGCTTCTGCTGATATTGTTCTACAGCAAATCGGAACGGTTCAACTTGTTTTATTTGCCGTTTGCACGTTTCGCGCTGGCAGTTTGATAGCAATTTAGTGTGTAGTGCATAAATGGCATGAAGACCTCGAAGGCTCGCTAGGAAGCAGTTAATGAGATTTTCATGGAAAGTGGTAATGATATATAAGTCGTTTCTTGGGACCGAAGGGCAAGAACTTCTCGTTAGGCGCTGCTCTATTCTGGTGCTGAGGGCTTATCGTCTTAGTCTAAGAAATACGAAAATTCCGGCGGAGCAGTAAAGCGGAAAATTTTGACGCAGGAGATTCAGTTTAAGTAGGGGAATTATATTAATCATCGAATTGCATTCTGTATTAGCGGTAGTTGGTTGTGGGCTTACTTATCGCCGTATGAAGTGTTGCTGTACAAAAAGTATTTTTAAGGCAACCGTAATGGGAAAATGCAACTACCCTGAACCGGTAGCATAAAGCAATTAAAATAGCTTTCGTAGAGGTGTTGAATGCACCACGAAATCAGACCACTTTACGCTCAAAGTTCTCCTGTAGTCCAAGACTTTCGCGAGCGGTACATTCTGAATGCGCACCTCGACAGGAATCTGAACAATTTCGTAATATCACCAGCGGCTATCACTCTCTTGACTTGGCTTTGTCCGGGGGTGTTTTGTGTGCACTCCACCGGCGGCGCGCTACTGCACTTTGCACCATCAGGTTGAAATAGATTTGTTTAACTTTTTAATTGGATTGTTGCAGTACACGTCTATGCCAGCCTACCGACCTTTATAGTTATGGTGCGCAAACACAAGAGGTAGAGACCCAAAGACGAACGATAAATTCATCTGCATTACGCCCCTTACGCCTAGACTTGAGCCAGGCTAGGCTCGACTCGGTGCATGGTGCACTTGTGCGATGCCAATCTAGAGCACCTTTTTCCCTTTTGCAGATCAAGTTCAATGCTGATGACTCTGTAGGCTCCGCTGGCTTCCTCTGCGTGCCAATCGTCATCCTCGGTTTTCTGGTCGCTATAGTCGCCCCCGGAGGCTTTTTTATGACGAGATATTGAGACAGCAATCGCTGATTGGGTGCACCACCGTGCTACTGCTACATGCACAGTCGCTGCTACTGAAGATATTGGATCTGGAAGTGAAATGCATTGCAGGGGGAAACGTTGTACTGTTATTATATGCACTTATTGAAGGGTGCCGCTCAGATGGTGTAAATACAAGAACGTAAAGGTATGGTCACTTCCTGAGAATTCGTTTATGGGAAGTTTCCGGGATTTCACGATTGTCTAACATTTTCCGGTTTCATTGAACCAATATTTATTGAATGTTCACAAGAGCAAGGTGTTTTTATCATCTGAATTTGTTATAATATTGAAAAATGTTGATTTCATTCATCATTTCATTTTTTTTTAAATTTCCCTTGCGCTGAACTGGCCGGCTTGACGTGCCGCAAGGGCTCAGTAGGGATCAAGACCCGAAGCTAAGAGTCAGTTCCTTTGTGGTTATATCACATTTATTAGCAGAGCAGCACATCGAAATTTTAGGTTCATTATATGGTTTATATCCCATGATTCCTTATATACTATAAACTTTCAGATCATCCATGGATATCCCAAGTTTTGTAAAATAATTTTAAATCAATTTTTTTCTCGTGGCTATGATACATTGTCTTAGCTTTCAGGTTCATGGTACAATTGCAGCAGGACCACAATCTGGAGACATTTAAATAAAAATGAAATTATTATCATTTTATATTATAACATCCATGCATTACATTTTGTATGCTTTTTTATAAGTCATTTTCAGCTTCGCATATATGCATCCTTGTCAGTTATAGCTCATCTAACCTATGTTATGTATTTGAAAAGATAGAAAGGTTTTTGATGTTTTTTTATTTTTTAGAAAAAATCATATTTGAAAAATTCTACTTAAAAAAAGCTCTTTCCTTCTTCATCAAAAATATATATTAATTTAAAACCTAGCAGTTTACAATCATTCATTTCCTATTTTACAGAAATAAAGTATCATTTATGGGTCCAGATGAACAAGAGCTATCGAAAAATTCAATTTTTTATCTTTTTGTATGTTTGTTTTATTAAGATTCAGTTTTTGGATTCATACTCATATGAAATTTATTTCGCCTTATTATTAGCTGTTTTCAGTTTTTTTCCAATATTATTATGATATTAATACACATCAAATTTTTATTTTCAGTAACATACCAGTAGATGTCAGATACATCTTGTACCTACGTTTATTATGTTCTCTGACTATTATTGTGAAAACAAATTCTAATCTTAGTAGATCTTAATCCAATAGAAACTGCAAAAGTGGAAGTCTTTCGATGAGTGGATGTTCAGCTTAGTTACGGATATATGTATTCTACTATAGTTTACTGGCCTGCTGATATTATTATTTTATATTATAACGTCAGTTTATTATTTTATGTTATGATATTAAATGATGTGACATAATTGCATTTAAATTCATTTCATTAAAATCACTATTTCCGATGAGACTCGCTACATAAATTATTGCAAGGAAACGGAACAGCACATCGAAATTTTAGGTTTACTTTTCTATTGCTATTTAATTTCAGATCATTCATAGGTATCCCAAGTTTTATGAGATAATTTAATATCAATTTTTTTTTCTCGTAGCTACATTGTCTAACTTTCAGGTTCACAAATGGAAGTGCTATTATCATTCTTATATTCATTCACTATATTATTTGTCATTATAATATTCATTCACTATAATTTTATAATTATAATATTAATTCACAAGATTTTAAATATTACTATATGACACTGAATATATATTGGGAAGGGAGGGAGCATCAGGGTATCACTCAAGCTGGAATTGGACAATGGAGTGGTATGACAACCGGCGTCTAGGAGGGAACAAACAGTATCATTTTCTTTATCCTACCGATTCGATTGTGATGCTGTGAATTCTACTCCAACAGTTTCAGTGAGAGTGACGCGCCCTTCTTAACAAGCCATCCTGTAGAAAGCTTAATAAGTATTGCGAATTGGGTTATTCGATTTGTTGGATCGTATCGTTGGAAGGAGAATCTCATGTTCCCGCGGGTTTCGCGTAAGTGTCTCTGCTTACGGGTCCGCCCCACCGTTTTTGGCCCTTCATACAGCGTTACTGTGAATACAACCCGGCAACTCAATTTGATCTTGCTATTAAGTGGAGCTGCATACATGACAAGGTCTTAGAAGGGATGGTGGCTACCTTACATACATACATACATAAAATAAAATAAAAATATTGACTTTACTGTTTGAAATGAACTAAACATAAGAAAATAAACATTCACATAGATGAAGACTAACCCTAGTTTTCCTTGTTTCAAGCTCCGATAGCACAATCTGAGTATTCTCACTTTTAACAAAACATAAAAGTAATAAGGTGTAAAATATGTTCCTTTGACTCCCAGAAGTTATACATCTTCCCAAGTTCGAAGTAATATGGACTGGGGTACACTGTTAGATCTCATACCTTGTAACGCACCACGAAAAGGTTATTTACCTGTTTACCACACGTATTTATCCGTATATTAACGGTCTTCAGGTTTCGCAGTCAATATTCAAAATTTCATAACTTTGCAAGTGTATCATTTAGATAGCTAGAATTTTTTGACTATTGCTCTTTAGTCTGTCCAACTATTTGGCTTCGCCGACGACGTTGATATCGTAGCACGTAACTTTGAGACGATGGCGGAAACGTACATCAGACTTAAGGCTGAAGCTGGTAGGATTGGGCTTGTGATTAATGCGTTGTAAACAAAATACATGAAAGCAAGAGGCTCACGAGAAGAAAATGTTAGCCTCCTACCACGAGTTCAGATCGACTGTGATGAAATCGACGTAGTAGACGAATTCGTGTATCTGAGCTCATTGGTGACCGCCGATAACGACACCAGCAGAGAAATACAAAGGCGCATTATGGCTGGCAATCGTGCCTACTTTGGACTCCGAAGGACGCTAAGATCGAACAAAGTTCGCCGAATTACAAAGTTGACCATCTACAAGACATTAATTAGATCGGTAGTACTCTACGGCCACGAAACATGGACATTGTTAGTGGAGGACCAACGCGCCCTTAGTGTCTTTGAACGGAAGGTGCTGCGTACGATCTACGTTGGAGTGCAAATGGAAGACGGAACGTGGAGGACGCGAATGAACCACGAATTGCATTAGTTGCTGCGAGAACCTCCTATCGTACACATCGCAAAAATCGGTCGACAACGATGGGCAGGGCATGTCGTAAGAATGTCGGACGACAGCCCTGTGAAAATGGTTCTCGAAAATGAACTGACGGGTACAAGAAGAAGAGGCGCGCAACGAGCAAGGTGGATCGATCAAGTAGAAGGCGACCTGCGTTCCGACCTGCAGACAGCGAGGCTGGCGAAGTACAGCCATGGACCGATTACAATGGAGACAACTTTTGTGTACAGCAGAGGCCACACCTGTCCTGGTCTGATTGGTAAGATAAGTCTTTCGACTTAACTCGTATTTCTCCGAAGGGCTAAATTTTCTGGACATTTTTGTAGGATTGTAGGAAAAAAAGCTACATCTCAGATGTTTTGGATCATGTTGACCAGGATTGTAAACATTTATTGATTTTTTAAATTTAAACTTTTTGTGTACGCAGTCAAATTATTTGTAGAAAAACATTTCTCGATTTCTAGTTGATGCTGACGATTTTCTCCCGAGGGAAGTACCCTTAACTAAGTCGGTAAATGCGGAGCTATAAAGAAACAGCAAGATGGAAAGTGGTTGGGTTCGATACTCTGATTACCGATTATAGACTGTCACAGAAAATAAGGGCACATTTTTCTAACGCTGCCATTTGAACATACGTTTTTATTCGGGTAGTCTGTCAGCTCAATCTCATTGTTTACACCCAAACGTCAAACCAAACACAACTCACAGCAAAGTTTCACGAGCATTTTGAGAGATGATTGAAGATTTCTGATTGAAAAACGCCGTGCCATCGTGTACAAGTGGAGCACTATTCCAGGATTATCACTAAGAAAGTTGCCGAAACTTGAAACGAACTGCAAAAAACCAGCGTCGAACCCCAAAATCGGACGAGCTATTTCTAAGACAAAGGGGGCCTCAGTTCGCGATTTGGCCAAAAAGCTGAACACCTTGAATTCCTACGTTCAATGAGCCAAAGACAAGCAGTCAGCATGAAACCACGGGCGCGGAAATTGCCTAGCGCAGTTTTCGCCAAGAATAAGTACTACATCATGATGGCCGACGAACCGTATTCGGAGTTGGACTATAAAGCATTGCCGGGATCGCAATATTACACAATTCGTGAAGATAATAATGTTGACAAGGCGGACACCTCAGTTTTCACTGAAAAATTTGGCAATAAGGCGATCTTGCGGTAAATTTAGGAAGCCGTGCATCGTAAATGGAGCAATGAATGCAGATATTTATGTCAATAAATGGTTGAAAAAATACCTGTTTTCGCTGATTCGTCGCCATGACAATCTTGTAATATTCTGGCCCGACCTGTCATTACGCTAAGTTGACCATGGACTGGTACAAATTAGAAAACGTGATAATTGCACCTATGCACATGAATCTCCGAAATTGCCATGAAATTCGTCTCATCGAACAATGTTGGGCCCTGGTCAAGAGGTATCTTCGTCAATATGTTCAGCCAGCTGATACAGAGGACAATTTTAAAAGAGATTGAATAAGAGCGTCTAAAATCGTTGATAATCAATCTGTGCAGAACCTTATGAAGAACGTTAGAAAAGTTTGAGAACTTGCTTATACATGAAAATGACATTAAAAATCTTTTATGAACTGTTGATAAACAATGTTGAGAAACCATATGTAAGAATAAAAGCTGACATAAATAAAAAATACACATGTTTTTTAACGAACTGAAGGTGTGCCCTTTCTTTCTTGGTCGGTCTATACAATGTGTGACGATGAATATGTATTGGGCAGACAAGGTTTTTTAAATAGCCACTCACAATGTTTGATGGTAGCTTTTCATTGGGAAGACAAGAATATTTCTTAATGCATTGAAGCTGATTTGGACTACTGGTGAAGATTTGTCTGAAAATACATGCTTCTCCAACGTTTATATATCTGAAAGAATCAAATTCGCCATATCAATAATGGTAATTGCAGGTTGGCCGGATATAAACTGAAATTTCTTATCGGTGTTTGAACCTGCATCTGTCCTAGAAACCACGAGTTAGAACAACTTATCTGAGATCTTTTGGACCAATGTGGTTTGGCTATACTTGTGAAACCTAAACTTGCACTTCTTGGCGATAGTCAAGTTAGTGAGGATTCAAATATCCTGCATTTTTTTGCAAAAACTTGTTTTCGCTTCATTTTTGAGGCGTTAAAATGTGTTAACATTAAGGAACCCATATTACATTATATGTGATTTAATCGGTATAACCCAATAGTACACATTAGGACTAGAACAATAATTCGTTTTTCACTAGAAGTTAGAAAGGATAACGTTTATAAGTCATGATAAAGGGAAAAGCTTAATGGAGTTCCATAAATATTTGACTCAAGATTTTTACAGGAAACATATATCCTAAGGACGTTTAATTTATTAAACAAAAAATGGTGAGACCGTTCCAATTATTTAAACTGTGTTCATGTTTCGTAAGAATCGTTTATCAAATGATATTTTTCTTTGCTTTAGTCATGTCAAATATTAAAGCGCCTCGTTCGAATAACTAATAACTGTAGGTTCGGGTGAATTATAGGTAGCATTGGTAGCATTAAAAGCCGCTGTTTTCTTCGGCAAAAGTTAACTTTAAACTAAAAATTTTCTATTGAAGGCTATACTAAACAAGCTGCAATTTCGAGTGCGTGCGATTTATTTGAAGAAAATAATGGCATACGGAATGGCTAAATAGTTACATCGTAATCAAATTTAAGACTAAATACCAAGTTCTCATACGCATGTATGTAAAGATTTAGAGATAAGATTCGTCAGGGAATTTCATTCAGAAATCAACCCACCAGTTCAGGTTCGGCATTATCGATGGCATTTATTTAGGTATCTGGATTGCTTTCGTAAAACTGTTATATACTTATAGTTAATACGTTAATATTCTTACAATATGCACACCGTTAAACTCTTTTAACACATATAAGAGTGTGTTGAGTTCTGCATCTCTAACTTCAGTAGTTACAAAATAATTATTCCAATCCTCTGCCGTTCCAACGGCGTAGACATAACAGTTCAAAATAACCAGCGCATGCTTTGTTAAACACGGACGGACGCAATGTTCAAAATTACTGTTCAATGACAACAAAGAATGTCGATTGTAATTCTTTTAATTCTCTTTCATTATAATCATATCCTGCTTTTTTAGAACCTATAACTTGCTGTTATTGACAACATGTAATTTTTTAGTCTAATAAAAACACTAAACGATTTGTACTTCGTAACCAAATCAACTCTGGTGAAAACCAATCCATTCAGTTAAATTTTAATTTTCAATGTCCCGTTCCTACCACTGTAGGCAGGCAGAAAATGCGCATTATTATCGTTTGAGCTGGCCACCAATCAGAGTTTGCGAAAAATTTACTATTCTGCACCAATTTGGCCTCGATTTCACCGATTTAGTAGCAATCTATCGTTAAGATGCACACACTCTTACATGCGTACCTCTTTAAATTTGGAATCGACGAAAATGTAAACAAAAAACAAATCCGCTTTGCATACCTCACCGAGCGGCTCTAGGAATGCTAAAATTTGTAGTTAAATTTCATTGACGAAACGCGTTGTGTGTGAGTGTGACAACCGAATTTTCTGTCCTCCAAGTAATGCGTGCGCGATTCAACGTCAACAACTCATTGAGGCGCGAGCGCATGAACCTGAACTTACTGCTGGTGGTCGTAAGCTCGATACTGCGTTGCTTCTTGATGTTTGTGCGCGAATCTCAAGGCATCAACACAGGCCGACTGAACTTCGGATGGATATTGTACAAGCAAGGCTGTTTTCATTTTGGAAGTCATTCAACTTTGGTCACGTTTTGCACTTTTCGGAGCATCGGCAGCAACAACAGAGAGTTGCGTCTGTTCGTGACAAATGGCGACGTGATGGGTTGTGCGGGGTGGTCATTCACTTGACTACTGCTTGTGACTGGACGATGGCCGCTGCTGCGTGAAGGGGGAAGGAAACAATCGGATTTACTTACCGAGTTGTGTTTTTTTTTTTGGAGATTCGTTGTGTGGAGTCGTAGAATGTATGTATGCGCGGTTGAAATGGTGAGTAAGTAGAGTGGTTAAAGCGTGACTTCAGCTCTGAAGCTCTGGATGATTGATTTAACGCTGATACGCTGCAAATCAGACGTAAACAGTATGGTCGAATGGAAGCCTTGGATGTGGATTAAATAAATAAATTAAAATTGGCTGACATGTACGCCCGGGGGCAAAAGATTACATATCCAGGAGCCTTAGAGTGTTGATGCTTTAATTTGCACGTGAACTTTCTGTTTCAAAGCGATCGAACGAATATAATGGGCTCTATGTACAACAACGGCGAAGGCAGCAAAAAACCAACCCATACATAGAATACACTCTTCTTCAGTGCAGTGAATGCTACCAGCGGTTGTGACCTTGTAGTTTCCCTTCGTTACTCCCCGCAATAGGTATTTAACCTCTATCCCCACGATTGGCACCAAAGAAGAGGCAAACATTTCGATATACTCAGCTATACCTTCCACAACCGTGCAGGAATTATTCCCCTTTTACCGACAACGACTAAAGGCGCTAGAACTAGCACAAAGTCATAGGGAACGATTGCAAATGAGACTGAGTCTGGTGCTTAGAGTGAAGGTCATTATAGCGTGGGAGCTCGATATGCATTCGCCTCATCTCACTAACCCGTCTAGTCAAGCATATCTGAAGGAATGATGAGATGCAGGTGTTGTTTGCTTGTGAAAGGTTATGTGCCCATTGTGAAACCACTGAATATCTGTGAAACATGAATGACATGAGAATCCTTTATGTATTTTAGTTCAAATTAAATTAAAATAATACTCATTTTCCTCTCAGTTATTTTGAGCGATCAATGATCACAACATAATTATTCTCTTTAATTAACTGGCTCAAATTAAAAAATATATATGCAAGCAACGACGCGTCTCGTAATTTGGCTTAAATGAAGCCGCACTTGTTTGTGAACACCAACATGCTACATGGGTACGGGTTTTTCGCTGTATATTCCCGTGTTGCTCCCTCTCCCCCTCATTCCACAGTCATAAATAGCAACAAACTGTGAAATGATAGATCTGTGATGAAATGTAGGACGAACAGACGGCGATGTCGACGACGGCGACGGTGACAAACGTCAACACATGCCGTCCATCCGGCTCTGACTCCCGTTGGCAGGCTGTTACTGAGGGACGCGAAACAGACAGGTGTAACGGGTATGTACCACCCACGCAGTGCATTAAATAGGCGTTAGAAAAGAAGCACCGATTGTGTTCCGATGCGCTTCTTCGACGGTTGAATACGTAATTACCGGTGTCGTCGCAAGCTAGCGAAGACGATGTCGTTGGCGGACAAGATCAAACAGATGTTTGCATTCTGATTCCCAGCGATCAGCAGGAAATTCGGTGACTGATTGAACGTACCTTCTGCACGTGCATTTTGAGACGTGCTCTAGAATGGTTCGGAATGAGGACCTTATTCATTATTTACTTCTTGTTATCCATTATCCGACCGGGATCCTTATAGCGTATTCTATGCTTGTTGTAGATCTTCTTTGTTTTTAGAGGGTGTGTGTAGCAACATCATGGAGCTGTATTTTTGTCATCCCCCTTCAGCAGTCGACTATACCTACTTCACTAAACAACTTTGCAGCCGAAGGAAGAGCAAAAACTGTCAGCTCTAATAGAGTGCCTCGCCTCGAGGAAGAACAGACACGTCTCGTACAATGAAGTTTCTGTTCTAGCTTGGTGGTACAACGTTTCATTAGTGTCCACAGTTCGGGGAGTTACGAATCCTAGGAAGGAGAAAACGCTATGTTAAAAATGGAACAGCTACAATAGTAGACGATACTGCTGATTTCATGCCTGAAGTTGACGTCTGCAATGGTGTACGAATTCTAGGGTGGTTTTCATTACAAATTTATGTGCAAATCGATAGGTTTTCAGGAAAAGTGTAAGAAATTAAAATAATATCGTTTAGAGGCAATCAATAAATGCACTGGTTTTTTATTCAGCAACAGCTTATGATCCTTCTCCAAAACTCTAAACGCTCTAAAAGATAATTCATTTGTGGCATTATTATGAGAGCAGAGAAATGGAAAAATACTAATACCATATTGAAATTTAGGAGACAACAGATAATATAAACATGACATGGAAATCTCAGCATTTCTAATTTTGTAGGAATTTTTCATAATTTAATCTTTGTGAAGTAACTAAAGTTTTATTGGGTTATTTTTTCGAACCATTGCTATCGGATTCCGATTGATTATTTTCATAAACAGTTGATTGCACTCCTACTGAGATTAATTCAAATTTCAAATGAATTTGAATAAACTTGTGAAAATTGGAGTTACTCAACCAGTGAGTGAAAATATTGTATTTTTTTAGAACACAAATCTTGACTTCCAAAGGCCTTCAATGAGTTTGATTCCTTCTGCTACGGTGGAACTTAATTCCGGTGAAGTATTGTAACCATAGGTAATCTTTGTACTTATGATCACCCCTAAAAATCCATATCTCTAAACAATGAGTCGAACCCAGTCACCTCCATTAAGAAGCTTTATCTCTGCTGACTGATATAAGGAAATGTTCTGTTCCTCCGTCATGCTATCTTACGGTTCCAACCGCTACTGCTTTGAGCTTTCTATTTGGAGTTATTGCAGTTCAAATTTGCCTTACATACGAAGCATTTATTCTTACTTTCACAGAAAGAAAATTGCTGTCCCTGGATTAATTAGTTCCTTGATAATCGAGATTTTGAGCCCTGGGCTGGTTCATCTCCCGTCTCAGTCACTCAAATACCTTTTGGGTATTTTCGTAACTTGTCCGGGGGTGAGATACGAACTCGTGACTTTGGCGTGAGAAATATGGATGTTAATCAAGAAACAAGAAAATATATTATAAATGCTATAAATATTATAGATGCTTTTTGTTTTTTTTTTTTTTGTTTTTCAATGTAAAAGGTATACATTATTAGATATTATCCATTCTGTAAAACTATTCGGCGTCTTTACCATAGGCCATTGCTTGAACTTCGTACACGCTGCATCATTTTTTGAAAGAGCCCGGTTCCTACTTGTTTGGCTGCCAAATTCCATTTCCGTTTAAAATCGTTCAGGTCAGCTGCAGTTCCGCCCTTTTTTTAAGAATGTGTTTCACATTTAACCAGCATTCCTCAATTGACATTAGTTTCGGAATTTATCTCCTTGGAAACCACTGTGACGCCATTTTCACTGTTTGGCGAAATATCAGTAGTGGCAGCTGGCCAAGTCCGTCTAGAATAAAAAATCCACCTCATAGGCCAATTTCGTCTGTGACTTGCAGACTTCTTCAGTATCGAGTGCAATTATTTGGAAGACAAGGAACTTTATAAATAATTGCGCTTTTTGTTTTGATTTTATATTCTTCCGAGGCACTGCCTTCTGTGATACTACACACTCTCAGCTTGATTCAGTGTGTCCGGATTATGTCGTGTTCAACCTTTAGCAAAGTACTTGATCAAAAAATGTTTTCAATTAGTGTATTTGAAAACGCTGGTGGGGATGTTAATAAGCATTAATGAAATCCTAACTGCTTCTATTTTATTAAACCCCTCTTATAAAGCCCTTATTTTTTAATGGTTACCTGGTCGGTTGTGATTTCCATTTATTACAGTCATATATTTTAATAATCAACATGTATAATATTCAGCATACTTTTGTTCTAAAATTTTCTATACATTAAACAAACTAACTTTTGTTTTAAATTTTCTAACTCTATTTGCAGGTATGTGAAGGACAATCAAACCAAAGTTGCCAGAATTGCTACAGAAATAATTCCGGATGGACCTATCGAAAAAAGTATTATGATTTTAAATGTGCCAATTTGAAAAGGGTTTCTGAGCTTATTAAACTTAACTAATAGATTGGCCCTCTTTCTTGAACGGATCTTAAAATCATATATTATATCCGTTATATTAAGGGCCCACGGCCACATTACACACATGCGGACATATTCCGGGTACCTCAGAGGAAGTTGCCAGTTTTGGACTTGGACCAAATCATAACAGTCCACACATTAAATCACATGAATTATACAATATCAGGTTCATTGATGGACAAATCCAATACCCAGGAACAGTGCTGTAAATAGCCATTTCAACTCTGTTGGATTCCTTCACCAATAACTGGTTACAGGAACTGAATTTAAGAATATGCCGTATGATGAATTTGTACCGCTTGATTAATCGAACAACTTTGTACAACAATTCATAGCCCTAACTGCAATATTCATGGTGTTAGAGCGTATATTCACTGTTATATTCAAATGATGTTCAATGTAGAATATCAATTCAATATCACGATGAATGTTGAGTAATGTATCGAAAAAAAAAGTTACCGACGTACATTTGCGTTGTTCGCGTGGATTTGTGATGGTTTTAATGTGTTCATCATAGGATGAACCTATGCGTTTGGCTGTCATCTTTCGATTTCGCACGGTTTAAATTCTTTCAAAATGTCGCGCATTGAAAAAGACGTGAAATTTGAGGTTATGGACACATGGCTACGGGCGACAATTGGCGAAGCGCTATGGAATTCATCAAGCGAGTGTAAAATCCATCATGACCAAGATTGGGGAACATTGTTCTTTGGACGAACTGCCAGGAAGAGGCAGAAAACCCGGATCTTCCAACCCTAAACTGGGTCAGAAAGTGGTAGCGCTAATTCGGAAAAACATATCTATGTCCATACGCGATTTGACCAATAAAGTGAATACCAGCTTCGGAATGATTCAACATATCAAGAGACGAACCTACCTGAAGACCTACAAGAAACAGAAATCGCCAAACAAAGTGCAGAATAGAAGCAACGCGCAGCAACAAGGGCCCGGAAATTGTATTCGCGAGTTTTGCAGCCAACGGATGCATGTATTTTGACGGACGACGACCTATGTCAAAGAGGACTCAAAAACCTATTCAGTTTCATAATATTACACTGCCGTCGTAAGGGAGGATGTAAGCGATGCAGACTGGTAGAAAAGTTTGGTCGAAAAGTGCTGGTATGGCAATATGTTCCTGTGGTATGAAGTCTACCACTTTTTTGCGGAAATCTATCGATCTGAGTGTCTGCAGAAGAGATTGCTGCCTTTATATCAGAAGCATAGTACCCCTCCACTGTTTTGGCCGGATTTAGCGTCGGCGCATTGCGTCAAAACAACTCTCAATAAGCTCACGGAAAAGCGTATAGATTTCGTTAAGAAAGACATCAATCCGCCTAACTGCCCTCAGCTTCGGCCCATCGAACGCTATTGGGCGATTGTGAAAAGGATCTTCAAAAAGACTGGTAAATCAGCTGATAATATGCAGGAGTTCAAACAAATTTGGGCTGAAGCGTCCAAAAATGTGATGCAACACTTGTCCGAAACTTGATGAAAAGTGTTCGATCAAAATTCGTGAAAGAATAAATAATATTAATTTCCGCCGGTCTTCAAATATTCAAGTTCAATCCCGTACAATGTGTGCATAAAAAAGCGACTATTTTCGGATGAATGGTAAAAAAAAGGAACAAGATATTTTAACAAACCAAATTGCATTTTATTCGAGTAATGGGCTGACGCTAGATCCGGCCAACACACCACGTCGTCATCCCTGTGGTACTTTTTAATGAAGGCGGCAACTTCTAGGAGGCACTAATCGCATGAAAAATCGGAACATTTAGTCGCTTTTTTTAATGCACACTTAATTCTATAAAATCCATTTGTTTGAATAAAACATATTTTTTTAAATGATTGGAAGGATAGGGTTGGGGTAACTCCTTTTGGCGAGCTTCGCATTAGGGCAACCCGTTGGTGCCACCGCCGCAAAAGCCGCCCCGCGGCCCCTCCGGCATGGGGGGGGGTCGGTAAGGTGGGCAGGGGAACCGGGGGAATCTCGTTTATATTTTAAATTAAATTTCATTTTCATTTTCTTTCAATAAATTAGGAAATCCAGAAGTTCCCTGCCCCCCCTCCCACCGGCGCCGCCCCACCTTGTCCACCTTCTTCGCCGCAGAAATCCAGTTTGCCTTGAACTGCTGCTCGTCCTTAGCAGTTTTTTGGTCTTCTTTAGGTTCCGCTTGACAATAGCCCAGTATTTCTCAATTGGGCGGAGCTCTGGCGTGTTGGGAGGGTTCTTGTCCTTGGGAACCACCTGCACGTTGTTGGCGGCGTACCACTCCATGGCCTTTTTACCGTAATGGCAAGATGCCAAATCCGGCCAAAACAGTACGGAACAACCGTGTTTCTTCAGGAAAGGCAGCAGACGTTTATTCAAACACTCTTTCACGTAAATTTCTTGGTTGACAGTCCCGGAAGCTATGAAAATGCTGCTTTTCAAGCCACAGGTACAGATGGCTTGCCAAACCAGATATTTCTTTGCGAACTTTGACAGTTTCGTGTGCTTGAAAATATCTGCTACCTTTCCCCTTCCTTTTGCCGTATAAAACTCCTGTCCCGGAAGCTGCTTGTAGTCGGCTTTGACGTAGGTTTCGTCGTCCATTACCACGCAGTCAAACTTCGTCAGCATCGTCGTGTACAGCCTCCGGGATCGCGCTTTGGCCGTCGTATTTTGTTTATCATCGCGATTTGGAGTCACTACCTTCTTGTAAGTCGATAGTCCGGCTCGTTTTTTGGCTCGATGCACGGTTGTAGACGATACACCCAGCTTATTTGCGGCATCTCGGAGAGATAGGTTAGGGTTTCGCTTGAAACTACCGGCAACTCTCGTTGTCGTCTCAGCGGCTTCCGGTTTTCGATTTCCCCCGATCCAGACTTCCTGGCTGTCGACAAACGTTCCCCAAACACTTTAATTACATTTGTAACGGTTGATTTGGCAACTTTTAGCGATTTTGCCAACTTTGCGTGTGAGTAGCTCAGATTTTCGCGATGCGCGAGCAAAATTTCGATACGCTGCTCTTCTTGCTTGGACGGCATTTTGACAACTGAAGAGTGAATTCCAAAATCAAAATAGGAGCAACATTCTACACACACACACCTTCAAAATGAGGGGTGTTCAGGTTTTTTAAATGCAAAATTGAAAGAAATACGTCAAGTTGATATTGACCAAATTTTGACCGTATCGCCCTTTAGGTATAACGTATAGAGCAAGAGTAAAATCGATTGTCGCTAGTGGATAAATTCGGTTTTACTGAAACAAAAATTTTGGTGTGGCGGGCTGGAAAACCCCCCACGGTGTGGGGGGTTCGTGGGGGAAAAAGGAAGGGTGGTTTTTTTTTATTTTTTTTGGGGGGGGTAAGGGTGTGGTTGTTTTTGTAAATTGTGAAAGGGGAGGAGGTAATTTGTATGCTATGTCATCCTAATTTTATTGCTGCGGTGAAATAATTCGTCAATCAAGTCAAGTGCTGTGGCAAAATTTCACAGGCCACTAAAGAAACAACTAATTAGTCTTCACATTTTTTTGGGACCTCTTATGAAGAAATAAGGACCACTTCAAAATGGGGCAACTATGCAGGTTCTGGTTTTCATGAGATTCCGGTGAATTTAATAGTTACAAGCCATGACCATTTTAATTGATGGTTTATTTTTGAAAAGTTTCCATAATTCCATGTTTCTTGGGTCACACCCTATAGCATGGGTTCTTCAATGTCTAAGCCAAGAATCTTCTATTTATTGATTGAATTACTCTCTAAACTGTACACTACTAAACGGGTATTTTAAATATGTCCAAATTTCCTGAAGGAATCTTCTATGTAGTCTCGATCCTGATTTATCAGTAGAAAATCTTCCAACTTTTGATACATTTTAAGCTTACATATCTCCCAAGTAATCACTTAGTCTTACATTTTGCCAAAATTGCGATAAATGGTGACCTTATTATATTCCTTATACTGTATTGAAAACTCATTACTCATACTTAGCAAATCTGCTTTGGTCATAAAAGCACTACTTCATGACATTGACCTTCTTTTGAAATCAAACAACCTCTGTAGCTGCCTGTGAGATAAAACATTTTTATCCTTAAAGGTTTTTGAATGGATTTTTCCAAACACAAAGCCAAAATAACGTTCATCAAATGGTTGGGATGGAATTTTAAATTTCGCAACGGGTTTACCGTGAAGTGACTAATTCCGTTCACCTTCCCGAGAAAAGGATTATACCAAATTGGTTGCAAATTGTAATACCAAGTTGTAATTTTCTGATCACTGAATATGTTATCATTTAGGCTGAATAAACAGCCAAAATAACAGAATGAATAACAAAAAAGTAATCCTTGAATATCATAATAATAGCTTATTTTATTATCATTGCGAACATCTTGATAACAAATCCTGTATTTCAAGCAAATTTATTGAAATAATTTCAAATTTTGTTATCAATTTGAAATCAAATTCTCACGCTAATATCTGAACAAATTCTTTTGATAAAAAGTATAATTTCTTGTCGAAATAGGCTGATAATATTTAAAGTTTTGCATTCAACTAATAACGTTCGTCAAACATTGTATGATGAAAATGATAACATATGATAACAAAATTAGCCAACGGTGATAACTAAATGTGTTATGCGATAACAGCGGAAATCAAAACGATATCTGGGATAACAGAACTTGTTACTTATAGCTTGTTGTTTTCCTTTGCTAGGGAAAAGCAATACATATTATCTGAGAGCTCCAAAAACTGCAATCTAATCGAATTTGTTGATCTGATCTGTGTTACAAACTTGAAATTTATTCCTTTAGTGGTAGACATATTAACTATAGCATTGTTGCATTCGTACTCTCTGAGATCGTCGAAACATGTATGCCCTTCCCGAGTAGAGTCTGAGATCAAATAGATGTTCAATAAGTTCGGATACACTTTCAAAATTTGTTAAAAAAATGAAAACATGTTTTTTTATTTTTTGGATTTATGTTATTGAAAGCTATGTTTACAAGGAACGTTTACAACATTTCTCTTGGAATGACCCCCCTTTGTACTCCTTAACGAGCTTCAAACGTTTCTCGAACGCGTCGCAGGCGGCACGCACGGACTGCATGGGCATTTCGTCCCAGATTTTGAGAATTACCGTCTTGAAATGATCCAAAGTGCTGACCTTGTATTCGTTCAGCTTCGCCATCATATAGGACCAAACAAAAAAGTCGAGAGGATTCAAGTCCGGGGAGCTGGGAGGCCACAAAGTTTTGTCCAGAAAGTCGGTTAAATTGTCCCGACACCAGGCTTGAACCACATTTGCCGTATGGGCTGGTGCACCGTCCTGCTGGAACACGTAGTGCTCATCGCCGTAGAGGCTTCGGAGACTGGGGGCAACAACCTTTTCCAAAACCTCAGTTTTGTAGTACGCCGCGTTGATTTTGACGTTTTTTTCAATAAACACCAAGGGTAGCTTACCACGTTTGCATACTGCCCCCCAAACCATCACCGACGCGGCACTTTGGAACCGAGGGATGTTTATATTGGATTCAGGAATGCTGTCCCTCGATGGCGCCCACACCCGGTCATTTTGCACATTGTGCGGCTGCTGCAGCACGAACAGTTTCTCGTCCGAAAAAACAAACTCCTGACCAGCGTGCCGAGAGAGGATCCTCTTAGCTCGATCCAACCGCTTTTTGCTGGTAGCCTCCGAAACGCCATGGACCTTACGTTTTTTGTAAGGCCTGAAACCAAGGTCCTTGGTGAGTATGGTGTGAGCGGTTCCAATGGAAACGTTGAGATCTGCAGCCGTTTTCCGGATTGAGCGGTTCTTTTTGCGCCGAATTCGCTCCCTCACGATCTTGATGACCCGTGGCGTCCTCGCTGAACGCGGCCGACCGGATCTCGCACGGTCATTGGTCGAGGACGTCTCCCGGTATCGCCTGATGGTCGTGTAGACAAAGTTCCGCTTGACCCCATGCGATTTCAGCAGCCGGAATATATCGCCGGGTCGCTCACCGTTCAAAAAACGCTTAATTACGAAGTCCCGATACTCTTTCATCGCGCGTAACAAACAAACAACAACTAACAGAATGTCAACACCGCGCACATTCGGTAGCGTATGAATGAAGCTAAAGCTGACACCAATACCAATGCAGAATATGTACATGGCGCATACCTACGCAATGATGAAA